>JAQMYL010000036.1:19236225-19247826 GCA_030014365.1 Clarias pachynema
CAGCATGTACCACTATCTTAGAGAACCTGTGCTGTCCTAGAGCCCTAAGATTACCTGCTATGTCCGGTGCTCTGACTACTAGAGTAATATTATTAGGGCCCAAGCACTATAGGGTGCACAGGTCCCTCTTGTTTTCCTAAGAATTTTTTTCCACCCTTTTGGGTTTTTTGGGGGTCTTAACATGCTCAAAAACTCGATGAAAATTGGCAGACAGGTTGGAATCCGCTGCCATTAGGATGCCTGAGAGTCTGGGCCACGGTCGTAGCTTGGGGCCCTCTCAAGAGACTTTGCTGCATAGCTCATACACACTTGCACATATGCACATGAAACTCAATACATATTTAGAGCTCACTGAGCCGAACAACTTTAGCACTGTCCTGGGCTCAACTCGACAGGAGGCCAGTTATTTTGGGTCGTTCGCAAAAACGCACCCAATGGATTTTGATATACTCCTCCTAGGGAATTTATACAATCGCCACCAAACCGGGTCTATATGGCCTAAACACATTGAGGATGCAAAATTTTTGAGGGATTTTTGATATCTCAAACGGATGATCAGCCATGATGATGTCTTAAACTTATGCTGAAAAGTGGTTAATAACTTTCTCTCTTTGGCATTATATTGACTGACATGTTCAGTAACATCACGTTAAGTGACATCATAGTGTGAGGCTTTTTTTTTCCAGCATCTGCGGCCTATTCTACACATGTACACATTAAAAATGTTAACGCTCACAAACACATACATCTCGCACACACACACATGCAGACACATACACATACAGGGGTTGGACAATGAAACTGAAACACCTGGTTTTAGACCACAATAATTCATTAGTATGGTGTAGGGCCTCCTTTTGCAGCCAATTCAGCATCAATTCGTCTCGGGAATGACAGATACAAGTCCTTCACAGTGGCCAGAGGGATTTTGAGCCATTCTTCTTACAGAATAGTGGCCAGGTCACTATGTGATGCTGGTGGAAGAAAACGTTTTCTGACTCGCTCCTCCAAACACCCCAAAGTAGCCCAATAATATTTATATCTGTTGACTGTGTAGGCCATGGGAGATGTTCAACTTCACTTTCATGTCCATCAAACCACTCTGTCAACAGTCTTGCTGTGTGTATTAGTGCATTATTATCCTGTTACACAGCACCGCCTACAGGATACAATGTTTGAACCATTGGGTGCACCTGGTCCTCCAGAATGGTTCGGTAATCCTTGGCAGTGACGCGCCCATCTAGCACAAGTATTGGGCCTAGGGAATGCCATGATATTGCAGCCCAAACCATCACTGACTCCCATTCTTCATTCACTCTGGGCATGCAACAATCTGGGTGGTACACTTCTTTGGGGCTTCTCCACACTGTAACTTTTCCAGATGTGGGAAAGACAGTGAAGGTGGACTCATCAGAGATCAATACATGTTTCACATTGTCCACAGCCCAAGATTTTCGCTGCTGGGACTATTGAAACCGGCGTTTGGCATTGGCACGAGTGACTAAAGATTTGGTTATAGCAGCCCAGCCATGGACATTAACCCTGTGGAGCTCCCGACGAACAGTTTTGGGGGAAACAGGAGAGTTGAGGTGCACATTTAATTCTGCAGTGAGTTGGGCAGCTGTGGTTTTATGTTTTTTGGATACAATCTGGGTTAGCACCAGGATATCCCTTTCAGACAGCTTCCTTTTGCGTCCACAGTTACTCCTGTTGGATGTGGTTTGTCCTTCTTGGTGGTATGCTGACATTACCCTGGATACCGTAGCTCTTGATACATCACAAAGACTTGCTGTCTTGGTCACAGATGCGCCAGCGAGATTTGTACCAACAATTTGTCCTCTTTTGAACTCTGTCACCCATAATGTTGTGTGCATTGCAATATTTTAAGCGAAACTGTGCTATTACTCTGCTAATTAAACCTTCACACTCTGTTCTTACTGGTGGAATGTGCAATCAATGAAGACTGGCCACCAGGCTGGTCAAATTTAGCCATGAAACGTCCAACTCTAAATTGGCCAGTGTTTCAGTTTCATTGTCCACCCCCTGTACATACATACACATTACAAATGCTAACAATCACACACTCACATCTCTCTCTCTCACATGCGTACACACGCATGCATGTCCACACTCATAGACACAGACACACACATGCACAAGCACACTCATATATCACACACATATACACACACACACATCTCTCTCTCTCACACGCGTACATGCAGAAACACACATACAGTACATCACACACACTAACAAGTCATGTCTCATGCACGCATTACACACATACTAAAACACATCACAAATGTTAACACAGACACACACCACATACACAAACATGCACAAACGCATTTACTCGTCACACACACACACCTCTGTCTCTCTCTCTCACACACACTAACCCTCACATGTCTCACACACACACACACACACACACACACATAAATGCATTCAACAAATATTTAGGGCCCAAACTGACATCAGCCCTATATAGTTTATAATAATAATAATAATAATAATAATAATGACAACAAAGTTATCATCTCTCTGTTCATTTTGTATTCTCAGGATCTAGACATTTGAGAAAACCAGAAAGGGCAGCATGGTGATGCAGCAAATTGGTGCCTCACAGTACCAGGGTCGACTGATGGATCATCAGCTGTGGTTATTTTGATATGTACAGTACAGAGTTCTGCGTAATCCAGTTTCCTCCCATTTGGGAGAAAAAAGTTCATAGGTGGATCGGTTACTCTGAAGTGCCCCAGCAATGAACTGGCATTCTAACCTGTACACGGTGTTCCTGGCAGGGGTGGAAATATTACTAAGGAATTAGATTTCAGTGAGGAAATAACATGATGATGTGTAATTATTGAGTCAAACCCTTTTGACCCTTTTTTCAAAATGAAAAGTGGAAGAATCCAACTAAAATATTATCTGAAACATTACTACTTGTAAATGTACTCAGGTATTATAAAGTTAAAATAAACATTTGAACTGATGAACTTATAAATAATTCAGTTTTATTTATGAAGCACTTTTAACAATGGTCACAAAGCAGCTTCACAGAATCAAAACAAAATTGAAATAATGTTGTATACTTAACTAAAACTGTTTTTAGTTTAAAGCAACTTTGGAATTCTGAAAACATCATTTAATGTCTGACTAATGCTGTACATCATTTGATAAGTGATTAATCTGAAGTGAAATATCCTGACAGCCTGACCTATCTAAAGAGAATAGCCTGACTTTTTTAATCATCCAGTTGGAATGTAAGCCTCAGAAAAGTTTTTTTTTTTGTCCATTTAGGTGGGGCTCATTGCATTCTAGGGACGTGATGCCTTATTTTATACAAGTCCTTGCCAATTCCAGCACTGTTATAACCAGACATGCCTTGTCTGCTCAATTTTGACGCTGGAGTCTGGTTGCTTACAGTTTTTCTGACATACACATATGGATCTACATAGCATTAATTTTCCCATGCAGCATGACAAGGTCAGCAAAGATTTGTATGTATACAAATTAGTATACAATTTAATTTAGTATATTTGTATGTATACAAATGTAGCACCATTTTTACTTTGATGGGTTACAAACCTAAGCCCGATTGATACATTTCCAAAAGACATTATTTGTATTATGCTGATTTGTAATGTTTTTCTTGAAGAAAAAAAAAAAGTCAAAAGTATAAGTATTGAGTATTAGTATTTTAGACATTGGTGGCTTAGACACTTGGAAGTGGATGGCTTCTCATCTGCCATGGAACCTTCGATTCCAAACCAGTGTCCCAAAACCCAGCCACTGGATGCAGGGTATCATTAGTGCCAGCCACATTCAGCTTAAGTCAAAACTGTGGATCAGATAATCCACTGTGAAAACTCATTAAGCACAACAACATCAGAATTACTATCAAAATTTTACTAATATTAATTGATTATAAATACATAAATATGAGAATATAAAACTTACTACAATAACAAAGTACATCCATGCAAGTATTTTTTCACCCCTCGGTTTCCAGGATTGGCTCTTCCACTATATATTCTTTGCACTCAACTTGATTTAAGTTTTGCACAATGACAATATAACAATGAATACCAAGGAATACCAACAAACTGTTTTATTCACAAACAAATTCACATTACAGTGATTCACAAATGAACAAAAAAAAAAAAAAAACATACATTTGTCAGAGTAAAATTCCACTTAGTTGAAATTCTGTGTCTGGTCCGGACGTCCACACTGCTCGGAGAACACTGATTTCAAATGGTGCTAGATGTTAGCAATCACTCTATGGCACCATCTGAATTCAGCTTCTCAAAGCAGCCCAGTTCAGCTCTTCATGTTTCATGTTATCTCTCGCAGTAAAGAACACGATCACTGAAGAAAAAAAAGACAGGTAGGTTATTAGGACAAGTAAAAAGCAGAATACACAATCAGTCAAGTTTAATCCTGTCTAGTTAGAATAATATGATACCATTTGTAATAATACAAGGGTGTTTCCTCAGTTTCAACTTAATGGCATCTTTGCTGGCACGTCGGATTATTTATATGTATTACAATGCAGAATCATTTTTAGTTGCCCACTAAAGTATAACCCTTCAAATACCTTTTAAAAACATTGCTATTATATCATCTGTTATCCTGTTAAACCCTGGCTTTATTTATTATTATCCATAATTATTACTTTTAAAGCATGTGATTAATTATCTTTGACCATCTCTGCATGGCATAACCATTTATTAGCCCTTACAGCGCTATTTTCTTTGTTTATATTCAATAGCTGAATGTAGGGTCCGGAACTGCGTGCTGACAGAGAATGCTCTGGAACAGCTGCTGCTTTCTGTGGAAGTGTATTCTGTGGACCTAACCTTTGCGGAGAATTGTGTGCGTGTGTATAACTACGTGCTGTGACACGACATGGTATTGAAGAGGAGCACGACTAAAGAAGGGGGGCAGATTTGTTTGTTTACAAAGTTACCAATGTTGTCTTGCCCAGCAGATCAGTTTATCTCTCGGGTGGCTACTTCAGTACATCTGACCTCTTGTGTAATGCTGAACCAATTCTTAAACGGACAGGCCTGTGGCTTTGTGCCTTGAGTTAATGTAATGCAGAACTGATGAAAACAGTGCAGTGCTGATTAACTTGTACAACGGCCATGTAGCAGTATCATTCATGATCTGCACATCCAGATATAAATACGCTCATCCTTGTACAAGACAAGAAGTAATCAAAATTCACACAGAGAAATTATTTTGTTTATATAATGTTAATGTTGCTATTTTTTCTCTACCGGAAATATGGGGTTAAAATATCTGGGAATGTACGCAATTGTAATCTGCTCCTGGGGTGTGTGTGTGTGTGTGTGTGTGTGTGTGTGTGTGTGTGTGTGCGCGCGTTTGTGTGTGTGGGTTGAATGCACAGGTGACAGATAAATGGATAATCCTCTTATAGCTTAGGTCCCTAAATATGACTGACAGTTCAGCCACGGAAATAAAAGAACCCTAAACCCCTAATTATTTTTCATCATCTACCTAAATCTAAAGAAGCAGACCTATTATGTAACTGCTATGTAATGTAATCTTGTTGATGTATTTTTCATATGTAGGTAGTCCATATTTATTGCATAAACGGGTTTCATTCTTACCATAAAAGGTCACATCTATATATAAAAACACTAAATATCAAAGGGTCTATAAAAGACGTCTCTCTAAAACTGGGTCTGAATCAGTCTGTGTTGAAGTGTTTATCAGTGTTGTACAACATGATGTGTTTGATTACAAGAGCTTGGTGGAGTGACTGGGGCTGATACTAAGCAGCGAGAAACTAAGAAGTGTACTTCTTTGAAATGAGGGAGGCCAGCCAGGCTGGTAAATATAGCTGGCAATTGCCTTAATGTGATGAAAGAACCGAGACATGAATATGGGTCTCATTCTGTTTCTTTCTGAATATAAAATACCACAGAATACCTGAACTGATTTAGTGTTTAAGAGTAAGCGTTCTGCATTCAAACCTCTACTGCCAGATTAATATTATTATTGTTGTTGCTGTTATTGTTCGTCTTTCGGCTGCTTGCCGTTTACGCCGCATGCCCTTTCTGACGCAACCCAACCCTGCTATTATTATTATTATTATTATTATTATAGTGATTTTTAGCAACCACTTTTATTCTAGTCAGATCATTGCACTTTATATTGTATTGCATTATATTATTTAAAACTATGTGTATGAATAAAACAGTTGACCAAAGAAAGAGTTAATGAAAACGGAAGTGTGTGTCAGTTCATCCAAACTTTCTAGACAGCAATATCATGTTTGCTTCCTGGGAGTGTAAGCCATCAGAGCCTTCCTCTTCCTTATTATATTACATTTATTTATTTTCACTGACAAAACACATAACCTACTGCAACAGCGACATCTAGAGGAGAAACCCTGCATTGCGCTTCACTCTTGTTTACTTCTTTAAACCAAGTGCGCACTCTCAAGTGCGCATTTTTTTTCCCGCTGGAAAGCCCTTGATAAATACGCTTAAAAAAAAAACAACTCCTTAGCATGGATACAGAAAATGTATTTTGATTAATCTTTTGCACTTTTGCAATGCTCGAGGGCTGAAGTAGATGTTAAAAAGTAATTATGATGCATAGGACAGTGTTTTAATCTAAATGTAGTTACGTAAACAGGATTAATTGTATTATACATATACTTTAATGCTGATATACAGTATGAATATAGTCACTATACATACCTTACTTGATTAGTTTGAAGTGCATAATAGTTTGCATATCATAACAATAATAATGATTAAATTCACTTTTTATAGTATACAGTACTGTGATTCCTGGGCTGAAAGCACTGCAGGTGGGCGTGGCCATGACGCGGCTCCTCTCAATGCAATTAAATTATTTTAATCACTCCGCCACGCAGAGCTTATGCAAGTTCTCTTGGCTTCAAAAGAGAAAGAAAGAAAGCAATCAGGTGTTACGTAAAACTGCCCACTCTGGCAACGCATGTTTTTCTAACATTACTGCGCATCTCTCGCTCTCTCTCCCTCTTGCGCAGCATCCTTTCTTCCCCCCATCCCACCCGGACTTGTGCTCATGACGTCGTCTGTCGCGCCTCAGCATGGCTTTGTTCAAAACATCATCCTACCTTTCTAAACAGTGTGTAAATCCAAAACGCCAATTAACAAGGAAGTGCAGGAGGAAAAGTAGCATCGTGCGCATGAGGGAAAGTGCGTCGTCATGGTGACGCGGCAAAACCTCCTATTGACTGTTTGTGTATTACCTGGAGTTACACGTCGAAGGTGGAAAACAGGATGCGTGGTGTGTAGTAGAAGGAATGCGGTTTGGGACGAAGCCCAGAGCAGGACAGTGTGTGTATGTATATGTGTGTGTGTGTGTGTGTGTGTTTGTGTGTCACTGGCGCAGGTAAAATTCCAGATGAATCTCCGCGGTCGTGGCGCAACTGCCCCGTCCCCCCTATGACGCAGTAATATATCTGAACCCAGGCCTGGAGTCTAATGAAACGTTTCGCAATCACAGTTTAAAGCGATAATTGCTCATCTAACCGAGATACTGCGTTGTTTTTCAATTCAATAATGAAATCATGTTAGTCTTTAAAAAAAAAAAAAAAAAGCCTTAAAAAACCCCAACCACATATAAGGTGCCTATTAAACGTGTTAGGTTTGTGACGGAGTTATTTGAAATACTTTTATATAAAGAATAAATTATACATTGAAACATCAAATAGGAAACATACTTACTTAGATGAAACGAATTCCAATGCGATGATCTCGTGTTTTAGGACTTTCACTTTTCTCTCCCTTTGTAGTGTTTTCTCCGCCGCTTGTTTAGTCTGAGCACTTTCATAACCGCGTCCATGCTTGAATCACAGCCGTTTCGCATCATCGTAGGATACCAGGCGATTTTTCCACGGCGCAGAGCACACGCGCCGCCCACAACACTCCCCCAGTTTCTGATTGGTCAGACGCTGCTGCTGTACTAGCGTCACGGCAGAATCACATGTGGCTGACGCGTGTTTACAAACATTGGAGGGGATCACGTGGTGGTGGGGAAAGGTTTTTTTTTCCTTTTTAATTGTTCTCCCCTGGATTTTGTCTAGACGCTTGCGCATTACATTTCTGGATAAGAGGAAAAGAATCGAATATATAATATAGTAACTGTGTTTTTGGATATGACGGAAAAACGAAGATTGTGAGCCTCCTTAATCCCAATCCACCAATGTATAATGCATTTAAATAACCAACTCTCTGCTGTATGTTTCTAGATCAATTAATGTGATAATTTAGCAGGATAATAATCTAAATCAAGTGAGTGCAATGTCAGTTTGTACACTCAAAGTGGCACTGTTTATCCAAGTAAATCTATAGGCACCTTTCCCACCTTTTTTCTTTCGGTTTATGCATTCCATGTCCACCCTTAACCATTTCGTATTACATTCTTATATGTCAAATCTAAACATTTGGGTTATAAAAAATATTTGATGGACATGTACAATGCTGTGAAAAAATATTTACAGCCCTCTTGATTTTTTAGAATATTTGTTGCACGTTATTGATTCAGATCACTCACTCATCTTCTATACCGCTTTATCCTGTATTCAGGGTCGCGGGGACCTGGAGTCTATTCCAGGAGGCTTAGGGCACGAGACAGGGTACACCCTGGACAGGCTGCCAATCCATCGCAGGGCACACACACATACACACACTCTCATTCACACACTACAGGCAATTTGGGAACACCAATCCATCTAACCTACATGTCTTTGGACTGTGGGAGGAAACCGGAGTACACGGAGGAAACCCACCAAGCACGGGGAGAACATGCAAACTCCATGCACACAGAGACAGGAATCGAGTCTGGCCGGGAATCGAACCTGGACCCTGGAGGTGCAGGGCGACAGTGCTAACCACTATAGCACCGTGCCGCCCTGATGCAGATCATCAACCAAATTTTAATATTACACAAAGATAACCGGAGTAAATACAAATGCAGTTTTTAAATGATGATTTGTTTCATTTATTTAGGGGAAAAGCTGGCCCTATGTGAAAAAAATTGCCCCTTAACCTAATAATTAGTTGTTCCACCCTTGGTGGCAATAACTGCAATTAAGCGTTTGCAAAAACGTTCACGTGGCTGAGAAGAAATTTTGGACCACTCTTCTTAGCAGAATTGTTTTAATTCAATAATTTTGTATTCATTTAATTGTACGGTTTAAGTTAAGGTCAGCCTTTAAGTTCAGCATTTTTCTTAAGTTTAGTTCAGTTTAAGGTTATGCCACAGCATTTAAATCACAAAGAATAAAGAATTTCACTGTGTAATAATGTATATGTGACAAATAATGCTTGACAAAAAAAGATCGGGCTATGACTAGGCCACTCCAAAACCGTATCTTTCATTCAGAGGTGGATGTGCTGGTGTGTTTTGGATCATTGTCCTGCTGCATAACCCAAGTGTGCTTGAGCTTAACATCACAAACTGATTGCCGGACATTATAATTCAGGATTTTGTGGTAGAATGCAGAATTTATGGTTCACTTTATGGCAAGTCGTCCAGGTCCTGAAACTGCAAAACAGTCTGACCTTAACTGAGGCAAGTGAGGCCTGCAGTTCTTTGGATGATGTTCTAGGTTCTTTATGAGCTCTTGGATGAGTTGTAGTTGTGCTCTTGGAGTAATTTTGGTAGGCCAGCCACTCCAGGGAAGGGTCACCACTGTTCCAAGCTTCTTCCTTTTATGGATAATAGCTCTCACTAAGGAGTCCCAAAGCCTTAGAAATGGATTTGTAACCCTTTCTAGATCAATATATATGTTAATGACTTTGTTTCTCATCTGTTCTTGAATTTCTTTAGATTGTGTTGCTTTTTAGATCTTTAAGTGTGCTCCACCTGACAGACAGGTTCTATTTAAGTGATGTCTTGATTCAACAGTTTGGCAGTAATCAGACCTAAGTGTTGAAAGTGAAATTTACCTCAGCTGTTCAAAAATCACAGTTCATTCATGATTTAGCAAGGGGACAATAACTTTTTCACATAGCACCAGGAAGGTTTGGGCAGCTTTTTCCCTTAACACATAAAATCAGCATTTAAAAAAAATATTTACTTAAGTTATCCTTTTGTACTGTAATATTATATTTTGTTTGATGATCTGAAACATTTAAAGTGTGACAAATATGCAAAAAGCTAAAAATTCAGAAAGGGGTAAATAATTTTTTATTTCACGGAAAGAACTGTGTGATGGTAAGAGATGAAGATGGAGGCGGGGGGATAGGTAGAGCTAGGGCTTCAAACGAAACAAGAGAATACTAATCCACACCTGGGTGAATAAGCACTTTGGTCATTATCCCAAACCCCTGTATCAAATATAATTTCTGAAATTAGTTCAAGATTTGTAATGCATTACTGTACCTATGCTGTTTTATTAACTAAGAGTCATTATCAAATATATAAACAAAATTTATACTGTAGCACAGGATGACCATCCAAATGCTAATACTAATAAAGGTCATACAGTCTTTGCATAGCAAAATCACATGAGGAATAATAACCAGAAATTTAATTTAGTTTAATCTTGGCATTGTTAGGTAATGGGATCGATATAGCATTGATGTACAATAACAGGATTGGCATGTTGCTGTAATAAACACTGTAATTATTGAATCTATATCTATATTCAGTATATATAAAACAGTTTATGGTGTTTTCTCAAGTAGTTCCATCACAGGCATGTCACTGGTGTTCCTCATTGAATGTTACAGCAGGTAGCGTCATCGACTTTTACATGTATGTCATAATGTGGCATGTCACAAACAGTATGCAGCTTTGTCATTTGAAGACACATATTGGAGCAGCAGGAGGATTGGCAGTGAGTTGACCACACACTACATTCGCAGGTAATGGTAGGACGTGGACAGCAGGATCTGCACGTGAGCAGAGCCGCGGGTAACCTCATGTTTTAAAAAAAAAAATTAGAAGTAATTATAGTAGATAAAAAAATGAGCTTTAAAACTTTAAAAGTTAAAAGGAAGTAAAATAAAATATGTTCTTTCCTAATCAGGAAGAGAATGGCTGTCATAATGGTATATACAGATTATCCATAATACTAAAACCATTAACATTAAAACCCACCTAGGTTTTGGGTTCCCCTGGTGCCACCAGGGCAGCTCTGACCCCTAGGGGGTGTGGTTTCACCAGGCCTCTGTGGTGTGCTGTGGTGTTTGGCATCAGGCACTAAGGACATAGGGAAAGGCCTGTATTTATAAAAATCTTGTGTAAGATGAACAGCGTTAGTGAGTTACTGTAGAGAGTGGCAGGACATTGGGTGTTTTTGCTACATAATTATATGGTTTGAGAATGCAGCTGGTTGCCATTAAAGAGCTTTATATAACTCCCTCCCTTAACTATTCCTTTTTTCCTACATCACCTGACATTGTGTTCTCTGGCCTTTCTTTCTACATACTGTACAGTGGGTACGGAAAGTATTCACCTGTAAGGTCTTATAGACAGGTGTGTGGCTTTCGTCATCAAGTCCAATCAGTATAATCAAACACAGCTGGACTCAAATGAAGGTGTAGAGCCATCTCAAGG
>JAQMYL010000036.1:19248510-19269646 GCA_030014365.1 Clarias pachynema
TTCAGTTTTTCTTTTTTAATAAATCTGCAAAAATGTCAACAATTCTGTGTTTTTCTGTCAATATGGGGTGCTGTGTAGCAAATGGCTGCAATATAACAAAGAGTGAAAAATTTAAGGGGGTCTGAATAATTTCCGTACCCACTGTACAGTATGTATGTAATACTTTGCTCTATTCATAGATGACAGTAGGTGGAGACAGTCACATATAAAGCTTAAAAGTACACAAACACAATTTGATATGGTCATACCACTAGGGCATACCTGTTATGTCATTTATACATATAAGTTTTAGCATTGCTAGCTTACCCTTTAAAATGATAAATGTTAAACATTTTTATTGTGGTAATGAGTCAGAAGAAACATTTATGGAGTTAATGACATGGAGTTTTTAAAAAAATTAATTTATTTAATTATTTATGTATGTATGTATGTATGAGAATCAGAATCAGGTTTTATTTGCCAAGTATTCCACAAGGAATTTGATTACGGATGTTTGTAGCTCTCTGAATACAGACTAACACTGTACAAAAACACTATACACAGTAATTACCCAACATTCAGTAACTTTACAGATTAAATAAAGGCAGCGGGGGCGTTGGTATCCTGAGTATGTGCAGGCATACATTAAGTGTACATACTGTAAAGGTAGGGCAAGTAGCCCTGTGTGTGTCACCTATACTATAATAGGTAGTGCAAAATAGCAAGTACTGTAGTAGTAATGTAATGTTCATGTAAGGAGTCCCTACAGTACGTAAGAGTTTGTTACAGTACGCGACCAGATGTTCAATTTGTGCAAATAACAATGATTTAAAGACGGTTGTAAGAATTTAGTTGGGAACTGTCTTTAAATCATTGTTATTTGCACAAATTGAACATTCAGACCCGTACTTTATACTGCGTCAAAACACCCTACATGTACATTACTACATGTATGTACAGTATGTATGTATGTATGTATGTATGTATGTATGTATTTTCTCACTCACATTTTGTAATAAAGGCTACCTACACCCAAATGCTGGTGTAGCCTACTCAAACACTCTAAAGCTACCAATAAGGCAAATTTGGACAGACATTTACCACAATATCTCTGCAACACAGCATCAAAGTAATATGATTTAAACTTTCTGTCTTTCTTTGGGTCCATGCCGAGTTCAATAGATATAATGATGTAAATTCCCGTATTATTAGATTTTTTCCCCTTTTATCAGAATTTTTTTTTTTTAATTGTCCAATCATACCAGTGTTTTGAGAAAAAGTGCTGATGGTCACATGTTTATGGATCTCCCCATGAGTTGTTTGCCCTCCTTGATACTTCTTCTCTTTTTCTCTACTCATGCTCTAGCATCACCAATTTGCGGGGCAAAATGTATTCATATGTTTACAATGATAACTTTTTGATATTTTTTGATATATTGGATTTTCCATACATTGACTTCATTTGAAATTGTCACCCACAAAAATGTCTTTTTTATATGCGGGACAATTTGCAAATGAATTAAATGGTAAAGCCAAACAGAAGCAAAGGACCATGACATAAGGCTGATTTCTTTCAGCTGCTCCCATTGAGGGGTTGCCACGGCGGACCACCCGATCTGCACACAACTTGACCCAAGTTTTATGCTGGATGCCCTTCTTGATGCAACCCTCCCATTTTTTTTTAACCAGGTTTGGGACCAGCACTGCTGGGTAGTATGGGGTGTGGCAACCCACCAATGGCGGGGCTCAAACCTCGATCCGCCAATCAACAACCTAGAGCCACCTAAGCCACCATTTCCCAACTAAGAATGATCAATACACATCAATATGGAAGATGGTTACTGCGTGTATCCAGTGGTCATTTGGCACATAGTTTGTACACCTCTGAATATTTTCCATACTGGGGTATTCTTACCTATGGTTTATATTATACATTATGACAAATATTTTTTAGGAAGCAGTATTTCACTACAGTGATTTAGCGAGCACCTTGTTCATATGAAACAATTACAGTTTGTGGTATTTTCAGCTATTAGTATGTCTGTGTAGCGGCCTCTAGATTGTCTCAGCGCAGCTCAGTCTCAAAGGATATTCACCCTCCTATGTTGTTCTTCCCAGTCTCACATTAGGCCGAAGTGTAATGTCTTTTGAAGTTTTTATACTGTATTTTGCTTTGTATATCTTTATCTTTGCTTTAACTGTGTGCATTTTTAATATGCCTACATAGTCAGGTGGGTGGCACGGTGGCATATTGATTAGCCCTGTGGCATCGCACCTCTAGAATCAATGGTCCAATTCCACACATCTATTTTGTGTCCATATAGCAGGTATAGCGGTTTAGAGAATAAGTGCGACGAGTGATTGAATAATCATGTGTATTTATATTTTTTACAACTGATTTTAAGTCACATTTGAAGTATACCAGATTTCATTTCATAAAATAAAAATATAAAAAACTATATTTTATAAAATAGTTTATATCGGTAGTATATAGAACAGGAAAATGGTTAATTTATTTTCAATTATATGCTTTCATGTCATTCTACTGTAGATATTGTAGAAAACAATTTAGGAGCTTAAACCTAAACATTGCACAAACTGATTAAAGAACATCTAGCCAAAGGAAGCATCTAATATATGCCACCTTTAATAGAATAAAATAGACTTTGAGGCAACAACAAAGCCATTATGTGAGAAAAATGTGTGTTGCAATTTAAATTTTTAATAAGTATATTTCATGAAAAAAAGCCCACACAATCTAGAACAGTCTAAATTTAATGAACATGCTGGTTTTAATCAATAAAAAAGAACCATATGTATGCAATGAAGTAAATAATTAAAATATTGTTAAACTGAAAAAAAAAAAAAAAAATGAAAATCATGCTTGCACACACACCAGGGGCCAGACTGTTTGGATGACAACAGAAGCTTATTTTGAATCACTTTTGGCAGGCAAATAGAATTCTAAATTTCCTATACGCATCCAAAGTACAGTCTAACATCTCTCAGGATTGTGTTTCTTCTCGAATTGTGTTTGTTTCGGTTCAGTAAATAATGTCGGTGAAACCAATGATGGTGTCCAAACAGAAAATTCATTATTCATGGCTTGCACCAGGACACTGAGCTGTTCTGGATTGGTTTTTAGTGAGAACAGCTGCCTTTGCTCTAATCTCCTGAGTCCTTCATATCACAGCTGTGGCTCCTGGCCAGTGCCTTGTTAATACCCAGAGCCTGGTGACCAAGATACCAACAAAAAATGTTTAGTCTTGCAAATGTCTGTCTTTTGACCTGCTTTGTCCAGAGCTGGTTGCTGGTAGTGTATGCATGCACACGCACACGCACACACACACACACACACACTCATACACACACACACACACACACGCAGAGGTCATAGTTGTAAAATCACCTGTTCCATGACATATAGCTAAAGTTTAATGCATAATGCAGCAACCATAACAATTTCACATAGACAATAGAAAGAGGTAAAAGGTACAAAAATACTCAAAAAAGTATACCCGACTGCTTGGCTGCTAAAGTTTGCCTTTCACAATGCCCTATTTGGTTTAAGTAAAACACTTATTTGCTCTGAAAACCCTAAAAATAACCAAAGATTTGTAAACTTTAATTGTAAAATTAAGCTTATATTTCTACAACAAATTAACTCAAATATAAAAGAGCAGTAAATTGACTGCTCCTGTTCCTCATTATTGTATATCTCATTAATACCAGCTGCTAATGAGCTGCTGAGGAATGAGTCTTTATTTCAGGGACTTCCACCATCAACCAGTGCCTGAACGCCTTCCTTTCAGTTTGCAATACAATATATTGTACATTAATAAAGCTTGTTAACTACCATAGTAAAAAGAAGCAGACAATTAACTAATGCATTTTGATTCTGTGCTATGGTGTCTTAAAGAGTATACTGTCATCTTAGCAAGTTTTAGTTTGGTCAAAAGACTTGATAAGGTCAAATGCGAAACCTTAATAGGTTAGGGCTGTCACTTCACACTTCCAGGTTTGGGACTTTACAGTATGTGCATGAGTTTGCATGTTCTCCCTGTGCTTAGTGGATCTACTCCCACAGTCCAAAAACATGCAGTATAGGTTGTTTGGTGTTTCCAGATTTCTCTTAGCTTGTGTGTACTTGTGACACCCCATCTATGTTGTACCCAATCTCGTGCCCTAAATTCCCTGTCATAGCCTCCAGGCTACACAAGATAAACAGCATACATAATGAATCGATTTTTTATTTCCTTGTGGCAATAATAACAACAATCAATGTTTTTAAGGACCCAAATATAGGCCTTTTCCAAAAGGTTTAACATTCTGTGAATGTTAAAGGGTTAAACGTTCTAGCTAGATCCCTACAAACGAACTTTTTAGAAAGCAAATAACTCTTATTTTTTCAAGATAATGTTTCATCAGTTAATGTCACTTAGAAAACCTTCCATAATATAAGCATGTAAGAGAGCATTATAGTATTCAGTATAAAACCTTCTACAGAAAAGAGATAATAACATACATTAAATGTAGTGAAAGGTATGATTGTTTTTTCTAGGATTAATTTTTAAAGCATTTTTCTATCCTAGCATTGGCAGCATTGGATGCTTCACTGGCTCAGCATATGGCTGATTTAACCAGTGTTCAGTGTCTTCACAGTACAAGTTGAGGCATCGTTATCACTGTTAACTTCACTTCCTGTATATTTTATCCTAGCAGTTATCAACTTTGTACCTTCTATTTGGTCTTCATTACTGATACTGTCACTAATATAGTTTTTCACTATAGGGAATTGTGTAAATTAATTTGGGTAGTAATCTTTCTTCACATCTGATGAAGGCAGCATTCACATCTCAGAGTCGGCTACTGGTGCTTGGGTAGCTGAGTGGCCATTAGTGGGGGTTGACTCTAAGGACTCGCCATTGCTGGTGGGTTTTTCTACTGGTTCTTGTTGGGGCAGTGGGGCCGCAGACAATAAAGTATTGCCTTGGTTCGGTTCATCCACCTGGAATAAGTCTTCAGCCTAAGTGAACAGGGAAAAACAGGTAAGCGAAGGTAAATTAAATCTTCTAGCCACTGTTCTGTCTTTTTCTTTTGCCCATGCCTGTGCATGAGGCCTGGTTTAATAACTTCACAGTGTTTAAACTTATATGGTGACCAGAAAATTAATATACAAAAAAAATATTTTCATCCAAAAGTCTGGATATATTTCAGACCCAAGATTGGCTTCTAAACTAACAATACAAGATATAATAACACCAGACCTAACACAACTTGACTTCTTTCTTTGGGTCAATTGAAGTCAGTAGTCTATCAAAATTATTCTGATTATATTGCTGCATGAAAGGAGGAAATCTTTGACATCAACATATGACATCAACTCTGATACATTAAGAAATGTTCAGCTTTATTATAGTCAGCATACGTACTGTACAGCATACGGTGCACAAGGGCTGCAAAGTTAGAGACTCAGTTTTAGCATGTTGTCATTTATAATTTATTTATTTTATATAAGATTTTTTCACTTATTTTCTGCATAATTTGATCATATCAAATTCCCACCCATCTTGTTAGGGCATTACCAACCAGGGCGGACACAAGGCTAACAAGTGCTTCCTCTGAGACACATGAAGCTGACTGCATCTTTTCGAACTGTTGCTCACACACGGTTAGGGGGATGATAACACCATCATCTATCATCTACTGTATCGTCAGTGCTATCATCCCCCTGCTGCTTGCATGAGGTCACAGATGCCCATGATTAGTGCCGCTATGATTGATGTGGGAGTGAGAATATGACACCCCTCCCCACAACAGAACACTGCCAGTCTGCTCTTTCTAGGCTCCCAGCTACAGATGGCTGTAGCATTGCTGAATAATCGAACTCGTGATCTCCAGAGAGAGTTCCATTTGAAATAAAATGTTGCCTATGGAACCAGACATTTGGGCCACCCTATAGATTAATACCCCTGCTCTCTTGACTTCTTGAATCTGAACGGTTATAAAATGCTGATTAATTTTCGATATCATGATGACCTCAATTCCCTTAAAAATAGTAATTTGATTAGGTTTAGGTTATAGGTATTCACCTGCCGTGTATTATTAACTGGGCACTAATATGATTTTAACTTGAAGATCAGGTGAAAAATGTTCTGTGGTTGGTGCCTTAGTCAAAAGCCTTTTAAAAATTTATTAATCAAAAAATGTCAGAGCACCAAGTGTGCACTTAATTGCACCAGTGACTGCCTTATACTCAGGTAATATAGTCAAGATGAGTCTAGTAGATCTTTTTTGTCATCATAGCTATATTCAGTGTGCAAAACACAGAGAGATTAAATAATTTTTTCTCCAACACCCAAGGAGCAAGATCCACACAATGCTGGCAGAACATAAATAAAGTCATCTGTCCTAGTTAAACTCAGCACCAAGTGTTGTCTGCAGAGTGCTCTGGATTGGACGCAGAAAGAGTTCCCTGCCTTCCTACCGTAAACAGAATACTTGACATGACAGCTGTTTGGCATGTTGTGAGGAAGCTGATAATCAGCAGGTCAGTCTTTGCTATCACATGTCTAAGTCAGTTTTTAAAAATGATGTGATAATTTCCTACTAAATAAATGAATCTAAATATAAGAGGTTTGGTTGTTCTGAGAGTTGAAAAAGCCAGTTCAGATATGAAAAAGTGGTATAGACCTAGTGTAAGAGTCTGAGAGACTGAAAATAAGTAAAATCAGTGTAATGTGGTTTTATCTGGGCTTGGGACTGCCTGGCCGGTGTTGGTGCATTGGTCTGGTGGCAGGCCAGGATTCTACCACTGAACCACCAATGCCTGGCAGTGTGCTCTAATAAAAACAGTACTTTGAAATACTATGATGAATTATTGTCCACATAACATTTTAGAATGCTTTTCAAAGTTAGTAGATGAAATTTGGTTTGAGGATTCAATTCAATTCAATTTTATTTGTATAGCGCTTTTAACAATTGTCATTGTCACAAAGCAGCTTTACACGAGGATGGGTGTAAATGACTTTGTGGTCAGGAGATTCCTGACTATGTTTGTTAGCCTGCCTACAGGAAATGAAATGTATAATACAATCTATGTCTACATTTAATCTTTAAGAAACAAAAAAATCATATTTGATTAAGCTAAAGCTACTTTAATAGAACCTACTGTATATAAGTAGAAATAGTTGTTTGAGTTTCATTCAAAAATTCTTATAAATTTCCTAAAAAAATGTTCAAACAAAGCAAAGACTGATTTAACCATTTGTGTTAAAGTAATTGTTACTGTTATGTAGAAAAAGTGAGAATGTATGGGACTAATCATGTTCTTTTGTTAACAGGTAAATAAACCCTTATAAACTAAAACCTTAGATTGTGAGCATAATTCGTTCTGGAAACGTTCTTTGTAATCCAAAACACTCGTACATTAAAGTGAATTTCCCCATAAGAAATAATGAACACTTTGATGATTCGTTCCACAAGTATTCATTCAAAAATGATTGATACAAAATATAAAGTAAAAATAAAACAAATTAACCTGCACTTTACCTTTGAAAAGAATTGTGGGTGGAGTAAGACCAGAGTGGAGAGGAGGAGGGATGGGGCTACTGTGTAGGATGATTTATACACAGTACACACACTAATGGAATCAGTGCTTTCTGATTGAGAGTCTCTGTCGGATCACTGAAATTTTAGGATGTGACATTGCATTGTTTTTAAACAGATTAATCTCCCGCACTCCCACTGCTACAGCCTTTTAAACTTTTTAAACTTTACCTCCCGGAAATTGTTGTTGCAATACAGTTACTACAGAACAGTCACTCCACTAGGACACAAAATGTAAAAAAATGCTTTATGCCGCACACACAGTCACAATGTTATAGTAAACAGTATATGCATGCACGGATGTTAACTATACGAGTGACGCACGCATACTGAGACTGAGCATGGGAGACAATTACCAACAATTCCACAGCACGAGAGAGAGAGGCAGTCAAAGCGAACACATACTTCTTGTATATCAAGACCTCGCTCGTTTATCAAGTTAAAATGTATTTTAAAAATTGTGTTCCTGATTTTTTTATCCTTAAGATCTTATTAGCTTAAAGCATGATCCTAATCATCATTATCTACTAAAACATACACAAGGTCAATTTACTGTCATGTAAGGTTTAAAACAGGATTTGTTTAATTTACATGCTCGTCTTGCAAAACACTCGCAGACCAAGTTACTCCCAATCCAAGATTCCACTGTATACTGTATATGAATGAAAGAAAGAGAGAGAGAGAGAGTGTTTGAGTGTTCAGAGCCTGACCAGACATGCTCCTTTGGCCTCTGTGTGGCGGGTTTGCAGGATGTATGCAGCCAAGAGAAGAACAGCCAGTAGCAGACCACTAATGAGGACTGAGATCAGGACAATTTGGGGTCTTCCCAAGATAAGCTCTAGCTCAGCCTTTTCAATGCCAACCTACACAGATAAACAAAAACAAGAACAGAATTAAAATGGGAAATGACACTAGTCTACAAACAAATGTATACTTTAATTTCTTTGCAAAAATAGTGTTATACTATATATATATAGTATATATAGTGTATATCACTATAATAGAGTGATAGTCCTCTGCCCCTGACTGTCTCCCAGTTGATAAGTTGATGAGACTGAATGTGGTACTGAAGTGCCTCCTGCTAACTGTTTCAAACCTACAGCAGAGACTTATGTTGTCTCTGCGGTTTCTGTGGTGTGCATCCACAGCTTATCTCCCATCTGCCCAGTTACTAAGCTTGTAATCAATCACAGTTATTTTTTCCCCCCATATGGTTCAAAATAAATGTATTTTTAACCATATGATGACTGTTGGATTAGATTGGTGTTTTGTCTGACTCAAATATGAATATTTGTAATGAATAAGTAATTTGATAAAACCTTTTCTTCTGTGCATGCTGTGCATGTAGGGTTGTAATACCAAACTATTTTCTTATCCATTTGGTGGATAATGGTTCTAGCTTTCTAAAGGGCTTATTTGCAGAAAGGGAAAGCCTTAACTATTGCGTCCTACGTATATGGAGAACAAGGATTTTTCCAGAAAAAAACATACTTTAAGGTTCTAAAAGTAAATTTTTTCATTAAAAATAACATATTTGTGTGATTACTTTACCTGATCTTTAATATTATCATTCTCAAACTTTTTGGTCATTTCTTCTGGATCACCTATATAATAAGAAATATGAATAAATTCAGAAAAACAGTAAACACAACCTACTTTACCTTGTTCCTGTTGAAGTCTCAAAATTATTTCAGAAACTGTTTACATTAGGAGTTTATATGGTATATGTGTGTCATGGTTTTGTATTTGTTATAGATATTTAACAAGAACTCAAACCTTCTAAACATTTTCCAGTTATGATCATCTCATCAGTGTTGTCCATCTGGTAGATTTCAAGCTTCTGGTCAACACAAAGAAGTTCTGGATTGCTCTCAATCTTTTTCTTGTTATTCTCCTGTGTGACAAACAGGAAAGACTCACTTTTGTTTAGATCCCTGTACTGTACATGTGCACAGGAGAGCATTTGTAGCTACAACTCCTCTCATCGTGTCCCCTAGAGTCTTCTCTCTTGGAATTCAGTGTAACATGAGACCCCTCACAGCATGCCCTGTTTTAACCCCAAATTCCCTATTCCCTAATGGGTCCTTTACAGAGGTCAGGAAAACAAAACATGGAATTTACCCATGCACATACCTTACAGGCTATGTGCATGGGTATTTATAAAGATTGTGGCCAAAAGAAACAAAAAAATCACACATGCCAATAGTTTGTTGGACTGCCTTCAGTTTTGATTATGAAGTGCATTCACTATGGTACTGTTTCAACAACCTTATGAAGCATCACAATTATTTCCATCCAGAGTTGCAATAACTTCTGTCTGAGATCTTAAACTGATGATGCGGTACATGTGCTTCCCTCCTTTCCCTGACACATGCATCATTTTGGAATAGGATATTTTTCCATGTCTCCAAAGTCCAATCTTTATGCTCCCTAGCAAATTGAAGATTTTTTCCAATTATTCTGACTACCAAGTGTGTTTTTATGGTCGCACAACTGTTTAGTCTCGATCCTGTTAGTTCTCTTTTACGTTGTGCATGTGCAAATGCTCTTCCTTTCACTTTTAAACAAAGCTGTGATATTTTTATGATGCAACTTCACCAAGCGTTTAAGTGGTCCATTTATGATATTTTTCTGACCATATTTCTTTGACAAAGTTTATGGTTCATCACTACCAGGTTTTAATAATGTGTTTGAGAGTTCCTAACCCAATTCCATTAACTTAAAATCTCCTTAGTTGTTTTCTTTACTTAATATAGAACAATAATTTGAGCCTTCTGAAATTTTGACTTTTTTGGCCAGCGTAAATGTTATTGCAATGTGCAAGCCATTGTATCAGCCATAGTGATTTTAACATCTTGTTTCATTTTAACATAGCATTAGCTATGCATAATTGAACAAGAACTTCAAGTATATTGTTGGACTTGTTTCACATGGGTACTCATAGTAATCCTGTCATGTTATTCAAAACATTAAATTGTGATTGATCCTGTATTTATTCCAATATATACAAGTCCATGTTTATCATTCTTACTTTTAATTTAAGGATTACACTGTGCTTAAATGTGTAGTGTGAGTTGTAGAAGGGTAAGAACAGAAAAAAAAATAGATGTAATTATTTTAAACTGTCCTATGCCTAAGTATTTTGGTTTGATTTAAAAGGTACTCACACAGTTGGACTTGGTCTTCAGCTTCAGCTTCAGCTTCACTGTGTCTTTGTTTTTCACCGCAGCTTCACTCACACATACCACTTTGCTCTGCAAATTGATTTTTTAAAGCAGTATTGTTTGGTTAATTATTTTTCAAGCATATATTGAATATATTATAGTTATATTAAGAGTTCTATACTGTATATGCAGTATCATGTACTTTAATTAGCTGTCTATTGTAAAAATGCATCATCTGTCATTAAAAAAATCTTTCACAAAGAAGAAAGTAGTGATATTTACCAGTGTTCATCTTTTTAAGCAAATACTCATATCTAAGGATGCTGATCACAGGCTACATTATGTTGATGGTTATATTTATCAGGTTCTGTTCTCTGGTGTAGATTAGGATTTCATACAGTACTGTATATAAACGTCTGCAATTTCATTCGTCCCCAGGATGTCACAATCCCACCCAGAGCCATGTACATTTGTTTTAATTTCTCCACCCGAGTTCTGTTTTCACTGGACATCATTTCCTGAGTATATTTAAACCCCTGCTTTGTTCGTCATATTCCACTGTTTGCACAGTAAGTGATATCACACCTCACTGTATGTTGTTTATGTCATTTGCCTCTTTCATCAGCTCATCACTTTGATTGCTTTAATAGTCTCTTTAAAAATGCATTGACACATTGTATAGAATTGCAGATTATATTTGGTTTATCACTAAACAATACTTTTAAGTCCTCAATACACCTGTACCAACAGATACATACATCCTGAACATAGCTTGAGAATACTGCATAAATGTTTTCCTATTAAAATATCTTCATGTAGCCATTCACAAGTGTCCTATTTGTTTATATTAAATACTGATTGATTTCTGGGGTGGACATAAGAAAGCGTATATTTGGTTTTAAAAAAAATATTGCCTATGTTTGAAGTAGCTCACAACTTAAAAGAGACAAGATAAAAGATAAAGATAACATTCACTGGAAATAGGTTGTGATGTTTTGGATCTGTAACTAGTTTCTTACAGTTTGTGGGAAGCTGGAATTGTAACTTGAAATGCTGGACTCCGTGGATCCAGATATCTGTTTATAATTCACTGAAGTAGACAAATTATTTGGCTTGGGAGAAGGATCAATTTGTTGATAATTGCTTACTCCTGAAAGAAACAAAAGCAATCACGGTCATTGCACTGTTATTCATATATTGATTATTGCTATTTTGTAAGAGTTGTATTGAGGTTTGTAATGATTTAATTCAGATAATAATATGGTGAAGCACTTAAAAACTGACTCCTATGGCAGCAAATTATATCAAATCTTGATATATACTTGACATCGTAATTATGTATCATGCGAATCTCCTTACCATATAACATCAATATTTAGTACGGATAAAAAAAGGTTTATGGTTTTTAACATGTTTGCAATATGTTTAATGTTACCTTGGGAAATGGTATCTCCACGTACACTGGTCATTTGGCAGTTCACATCTGGAGTTTAAGGACAGAGCATATGCAAAGTAAGTGACATTAATAAAATGTTTAATTCATTGTCATTAAAAAACAACAAAAGTTCACAGGATAAATTCCAAACTTGTTGTATTACAATTCATAATACATAATTTCAACTATTGTATTACATAACGTTAAAGTCAGATATCTTTAAAAGGTACTGCTACTGTATAGTAGAGGTTTACTTCTATATTTAGTCTCTTTTCTGTTAGAGTTACAGTTCAGTCCTTTATTATACATTATAAGTATTAATGTATTACAGTTTTTCAGTATCAGTAATTCTCTGTCTGTTCTCTACAGAAAGTTACAACAATATGGTTGTAGTTTGTGTATTTCATGTTTAAAGTCTAGTGTGATGATCATGATGGTGTAGCTTGAAGAACTTCCTTTGTTTACAGTAGATATGGCACCCTCTAATAGGTACATCTATTCATTTATACTGTAAATAAAGATCTGTAATAAATAAATAAAACCTTGTTTGTAACCCTGAAAATAGTGGCAATTTACCAAGTTTTAAATTAACCCATTCCTTGTGGACAGCTTTGATTGGCTTTTATCTAAGAAACAAAATATCCAGTGCTAAAACAAAATGACTTCACTTGGACTCTTTGGCCACACAGAATAGTCTTAGGTTTGCAAATATGCAACTACACAAATGTCTTATTAGGGTTATGGTTGGGCAAGTGGGTGTACCATTTCTTTCAAATTTATTCATGTGAATAAAAAAATCCCTCATGTATTGATTTTTTTATTTGGGTTGTAGGGGATTTGAATGTGAAGCACTTTTTTTTCTTTTAATGAAACAAATCAATCTGAATAATTTCTTTACTCTGTGCACTTGCTCTGCTGCGGTTTATAAGGGCAAAGGAAAAATTCAGTGAGTGAGTTATCAGATCTAATAGGCCAGTGTGAAATTTTAGCATAATACTGTGAAAGAAAAACTAATAACTTCTGTTTAAATCAAAGATTACTGAAGGTTTGCAACCTGTAGTTTGAAAAGCTCGCTATTTTCTTTTATATTTACAGCATTTGGCACATACACTTATCCACAGCAACTTGCATATACTGTACACATCTGAGCAGCTGAGGGTTAAGGGCCTTGCTCAAGCTTGCTGGCAGCTTGCTAGGGCTGGGCTTTGAACTCACAACCTTTCAATTAGTACCACTGAACCACTGAACTAACATTGCATAATCTCTTTCAGTTAGCCTGCTCATCTCCATTTTACTATTTCTAATGTTAACACTTTTATCGCATTAGGTACAATGCATTTGAGGCCCACAATCTGGACACATGTGCCATTCTCCAGACCTCTGCCCTGTTTCCTCTGAGCCCCCACTCCTCAATGTGACCTCATTGCCTAGAAATCCCCCTCCTTCCCCAACCCCACACACACAAACACAAGATTCTTACTTGGGTTTATTCTCTTTTATATTAATTGCTAATTTAGACGTGTATTTTGTGCATGCTTCATTATACACTATAACTTGGGTGTAGCTTATTTTCTGAATGTGTGGACTTATGTTAGAACTAAAGAGAAGCACAGCCTTGCTCTGCTCTTGTTGCAGTATCTTTGGGTTGCATATGTGACTGCCATATCCCTAATTATTGGATTATTCTGTCAGTGATGGTGTTCAGCACACACTCTCCTGCCTGTGCCTTTTCTCATTTACATGGGTGATCTATTTGTGAACGGACTGCAGAGGTGTGTGAACTCAGGATGTTCCCTGCAGTGATCTCTTCTGTGACATTAATTAAATCCATAAACCAACTTGCACGGAGCTGGCAGGAATTCAGCAACAAAGTCTGAATGCAGAATTATTTAATGGTCTCCCATATGTCTTAGTAACCATTGAACATAGTCTAGTTTGGAGTTAATTTTGTTCCTATTCTCAAATCATTCAGCCTTACTAAGCTAAAAATGAGTTCCTCTGCCTTTTAACAACCTACAGTACATACAGTACATGTACTGAGTTGCTATATGTAGTGGCCCGCTTGTGTCAGGTTAGGGAGGGATGTGATAAATGCATGGGCCTACTGTATCTCCTTTAGTGTCAAGCATTCTTTGAACTGTTAAGTAATCCTTAAAGGTTTCACTTTCACGCTGTAGGGCTCTGACACCCTTGATGTCAGGGTACGGACACAGAGACACACCCATCCTCTCCACATACCGCCTCTGCCCCTTACTGCACCACATTCCTTTCCTTAAGCTTTCCCATGGCACAAACATGCACCACAATTATGTGATATGCATCTGTCCTTTCACTTTAAAAAATGTAGAACTCTTCAAGAGCGTGTCCATGCTTAGAAAGGGATCCAAACTAGAAAATTTTAAGAAGCTACCGTATAATTTATAGGATCTTTATACTGTTAACTTACAAATCCTTTTGTATAATACTGCACATTTAATCAATTTTATGTTATACATCTAAATCATTTTTCAGTTGAATTGACTGCCTACACTATAGTTTCCATTATAGTAATGTAAAATCCCTCATTTTGAGCATGCATCTTCAAAACTACTGTTTTGGGGTAATATCTACTTAGAAATGCCTTTGAAGTATCCGTGTTTAGAGAGACTTGGTTCAGCTTATGCCTATCAAGCAAAAGAGTTCTCTATGGTCACACATTCACATCCTACATGATTGCTACCTTAAGGCTAAGACTTCTGTTTGCTTACTCGACCATAATTCATCCCCCTCTTTCTGTTTGATGTTACAAAGGTCCCCTTTAATTTCTTGCACCTCAGAACATCTCACAATTTCCCAACCTTATCACCATTTCTCATTTAAGCTGTATTATCTTCTTTTCTAACACCATTATCCAAGAACTGGAGAAAGTAATACTGTATGATATATGAATGGAAAAGGGGCAGCAGAAGCAGACATGGCATATTTATCCAGAGCAATGTATAGGGTTGATTTATTTTGCACTGAATCGTGCTTCATCTTGTTGATTTCTAAATAAATAACACAGAAACCACTAGTTATCCTTAAAGGAAAAAATAACATGCCAATGATCCCTGCTGTATATGTGAAAGGGGCTACACACATATATGTTCATGCCTGTGGTTCGAAAAGCTAACCCTCCCAAAACTCTTGTGAGCACATGGACCCCCTTAGACCCCCAACCCCACCCAATCAGCAGATTAACATAAAATTAAAATCATTGTCCTTAAACTTTATTTAACTCTAACAAAACCCAAATAGAATTCCCAGTTGTGGAATGTTTTAACAGTCCAGCCCCAGAATGCAGAGTAATGTGAATGGGATTGATGCCATTTGGCTCTGCACCAATGGAAATCTAAGAAAAGGGAAACAGGAGGAAAGGAGGACCTACAGGAGTTTGTCCAGGCCAGGACACAGCTTTTTACCACTCTCACACCACCAGCCAGCTTTCTCACCCACACAATAATAACTGGCAAAGCTAAATGGATTCTTATTATGTCCTGTTTAGTCATACATGATGAGTTTAACAGTGAGGTGAGGCCAGGTTTAATCTCAACCCAGTGCATTACAGTCATTTTATTTTTTCATCTCATTCATGCTGATCTGTTTCTCATTAAGCGCACACTGTGCACAAGGTAGAGACATGATGAATGTTGTGGGAATGGAACAGAAAGTAATCAATAAATAAAACATACACAGTGAAGCACTGCTTTTACATTTAATCACAGTGATGTTCAAACAGGCTAGGAGAACATATAAATGTGAATTTTAATGTAATGTGAAAAAAGAAAGAAAAAACAAAGGATGATTTGTCACAGACAACTAAAGTGTAGAGCATAACAGTTGTTCCATTATGTCTTCTGGTACTAATGTTTAACATTAGCAGTGGTTGCATGGACAATATTTCTTAAATCTGATTCCAGCTTAACTGCATGTTACATGAATGCTGATCTTATAAGATGTGCCTTTACATTTAATAAATTTAATGATATTTTTAATATATATTATTACTTATAATAATTTTTTTTTTTTTTACATGTGCAAAAACTTCTGCCCACTGAGAAGTGTTTAATCTGATGCAAATATGACAGCAGATGGAGAGGAAGAAGTTTTTTTTTTTTTTTTCCAAATTTGACGTAAAGCTTTCCATCTTTTCCAAAAAAAATCCTACCTTGGGCATTATGATTGGTTACAAGAATTTAGTCTAATCTATGATTGGTTATATACTTTATTATGCATAAAATGGGGAGAAAATTAGTGTTCCTTCCTCAGCCAGGGACCCAGAGGATGAAAGTAAACACTCGTGGGAAAGAGTTGCTTTCACAGAGTTTACCGATCAGGAATGGAAGCAAAATTTCCTGGAAAATTTTCAAGTCACCTAATGTTCTCCCCATGTGGAACAAACATTCTCATGCAGAATATATCTATTCCAACAATGATCGGATAAAGTGTTTACATAGCTAATATTTACCTATTTAACATATTAGCAACGGTTCATCAACGGTTCATCAAGTCCAACACTGGATTTTGAGACTAAATTAACCAACTGATCAGGTTACGCCTAATCTCAATTACAGCAAAAAAACAGTACTAAAAATTTAATTCAAAGGCATTTAATTGTCAGCATATTGTTTTTAATATCTTGCCAGTGCGACACAAAACTTTAGAAGGTTACTCTATAAATTAGTAATCTGTAATTTCAACCTCCACTATCCAAACCAAAAAATAAAACCTTGCATTTGGATGCTTGACCTGCTGAAATCTTATGTAGTAGCCATAACCAGAACGTGAAGAGAAAGGGGAGAATATAAACAAATCTTCACTTAAGTATTCTTGACGTCAATCCTGTATACTCTAGAGATCAGACCATAACAACCGCTCACATGAATGTACATGATTGGTGATCGTCCAAGGAAGCCAGTGTGTGAGAATGCGGGGTGAGGGTAATGTTACATGTTAAAAAAAAAAAGTGAAGTGTGTGTTCCCATCTTTCTATCTTGTTCTCTCTGTTTCCAATTTATCTGTATTAGATACTTTCAAGAAGATATACTGCCCAAAATCCTTTATAGTCTATTCTCTTGTAAAAGTTGTTTAATAACCACATCCTTATCTTTTTAATAACCCTAGCCCCTAACCCCAAACTTTATCCCATGGTTTAACTCTGTAGTAAGTCACATCGTCATAGATTCCCTGGATAATAATAGAATTTGAGGCCAGAAGTCTCAACAAAAAAATTGGGTGAGTTCTCTCTGTCTCTCTCTCCTACCATGCCTCCTATGAACTCCGACCTGTCCACTCACCTCCCCCTATTTCAGGAAATGACCATGGGCTATATAATCCGTCTGCGATAAAAACATTGCAGTAGAAATATAACAGAAAGTCTAGGTCTTATATTACTTATAAGGTTCTTTCTGACCAAATCAAATTTTTACTCATTGCCAAACCACCATTATCAGGAGAAACGAACTCCAAGTAGGGTATTATAGCACTGAATGCTCTAATCCACCAAAGTATCATGCTGGCATGTTAACTACTAAATTTCGATATTCTGTTTACACTGTGACAGAATCTTGTTCTTTGAGTAAAAGGTTACAGTTGAATGTATCTCAGGAAGAGGGAGGTTCCATTTAGCTAAAAAAAGGCAGCATTTTGCATTTTAGTTTACTGCTTCAAGAGAGCTCACATGTAACGGTTTTGCAAGATAGGAGAAAAAAACTTTTGAATGCAGCTCCACTTCATGAGTGACCCCACCCTCTTTCCTCTCCAAGCAGGGACACAAAAACAGACTGCAGCTCTGCCACAACACTCATCTAGAAACAACTGAAAAATACTCACCTCGGAAAATAACTGCACAAATGACTGAGGCCAGAGCCAGAATAATGGGGCTGTTTGTCTTTCTCCAGTTAAACACTTCCATCTTGAGTATGTTCGTTTTCTGAAGCCCCACAGCCCAGAGAGACACAGAGTGAATAAAGTAAGGCTTGTGCTCAGGCTGCTTTATATACCACCAACCCCCAAACCCACACCTCCTTTTTCAGCTCTCTCTCTCTCTCTCTCTCTCTCTCTGTCTCTGTCTCTGTCCCCATGTGGTGACTGACATTTTAATTCCATTTGAGTAACTTTAAATTGTAGGATTTATAATATACTTAAACCTTAAGAAATATAGGAATTTCATCTCAGTCTGGACAGACAAGAATTAATTTCATTTTTGCATGAACTCAGAACCATATTCAACATGATTAATCCAATAAAACATTATGTGCATTTGTTAGTTGCTACTATAAAAGCAAGCATTTGACTCCTGCTGGTCATCATATACTATAGGAGTTGCATTAAAATTAATTAACAACAGGCTTTGACAGTCATTCAATCTGATTCAACATTAATCATAGAAAACATAGCAAAAAAGCGCAACTTAATAACTTTTAATGTTCAGAAAAAGAAACAACAATAGGTCATGAACATCAGCACTTTTTTAATATTTATGGTGATTTGGCAATAATGATGAGTCTCAAATAAAACTACAACATACAGTATAAAATCATTAAAATGAATACTAACGGGTTAAAGTTAGCAAAGGTCTTAAAAAGTTTATTGTTAGTAGGTAGCATGGTGGTACAGTGGGGGGCGTACAGTGAGAATTAATAAATATTTGTCTGGACCGTACAGCTTTTACCATACAAGTCCCTGTGGCTGAGCGCTCCTTGTAGAAACGGTAATGTGTACAGTTGGTGTTGTACAGTATGTATTAAGACAGCGACACAATTTTCCTATATTTGCCTGTGTATACAGTACAATCGCAATGGATTCGAAAAGCTATAAAAAACATATTTATTTATTTTATTTGCACATCCTGACTAATGGAAGCGCATTCTTGCATAATCAATGCTTGGAGAACTTGAGGGTTTTTGTTTGACCACAAGTTCTCAATGTGGAGCAGTGTGTGGGATTCTGTATTCTTACTGTCACTGATACATGGCCCCAAATGTACAGATATAGGAGTATGGCATTTACTGTAAATCTGATCAGCAAAATAAATTTGTAAAACTGAGCTCTGAATGTAAAACTCATACTGTAAGGTGTCCAGATGATCAGATAGCAACATTAGTAAAGATCACATCACCAGTCACAAACCATGACATACAGTAGGTATCATGCATTTAAAATGCCTAGACAGGAAAGTAATTTCATTATAATGGCATAATAGGATAGCAGGTTTTCACTCTCATCTAATAAAATAAACTTTTTAGAAATAAAGTAAATGCCTTTTCTACCATATAAACAAACAGAAAACAGTTAAATAATGTAACTCTGATTTTAATTTCCTTTCTGACACATTTTTCATGATTAGGATGAAAATGAAAACAAAATGAATTTTTACCTTTGCATTGTGGAAGAGAACTGTATTTCCTGTTTTCCTGACAAACAACAGATCTGTTGTCTTCAAGAGTAAAAGCGTCCTCACAGCCGTATTCAGTGACATCATTAAATTCAAAGAACTCCTTCTCTGGTTTACTGACTATAATAAAATGAGGAATCTCAGGAAGCTTCCCACAAGTTACCACTACAAAACACCAAAAAAGAGAAAAAAATACAGTTTTGCTTACAAGGATCCCGTTGTAAAGTCTTTGAATGTATATACAGTACAGGTGACTTGGTTGGAGTTGCTTGAACTTACACAGACATTTTGACCTTCCAGTCCAGCCTGTTGCAAGACACTGCCTATAACTGGAACCCTGAAGGTAATACCTGGAAAGAGTTAATTTATACTAGTTAAAACCATGACATTGCGTAGGTTTTTAATTATTTTAATAAAGACTGTGTGATAAGAAAGTACTTCCCCACTATCACAAACTGGTTGGATGTATGCACCAAACAATGTTCCTTCAGAGGTATTATAGTTCAGATTGGGGATTGACCTTGGAAATCTACAGTCTTTTTCTGAAATAAATATTTAAAGCTAGAGCTAAAAAATAAGCTCCTTTGGCATATTTTAAATTTACAATTAATTAGTTAATTGATTAATTAATGCTAACCCCAATTTACAGCTTTTGTTACATCACAGTGTCTGCTGAACATTCTGTTTTTGGGAGGATGATATTACAGTAGAAGCTACTGTATCTATCTATCTATCCATCTATCTATAATGTATACATCAGAAATATTACCCAATTTGAATTCCTACCAACATCTTACAATTAATTTAAAATTTTTGTTTTTGCAATCTTCATTACATTAGTACTGACTATTCAACTCTGTATATAATCATACACCTATTTGTTTGGATAAACATTTTAAGTACTGTACAGTACTTGTTTTTTTGTTTTATTGTGCAAATTAGTTGTTGATGACACATAAATAATATTAACAATTGTTCAAGGTTACAACCAAACATCAGGTGTGGCAAATGCAGCACTGCTTTCACACAAGCAAACACTCAAACCTAACATATAATGAGTGAAACACAATGGAACACAGATTTACTTTTACAGATCAGCTCCTGCATGCTCCATTCAACATTTTGGCATGTGATAGTGTCAGAGCCATTAGCCACTTCATAGCCAATAGCACACTCCAGAGTGACTTCAGATCCATGAGGACAATTATTTTGCAGAAGAGGCCCCCTTATGGAAAAAAATATATGACAATATATTGTAAAATACAACCCCAAATCAGAAAAAGTTGGGACAGGGTGGAAAATGTGACTAAATAAAAAAAAAAGCAAGTTGTAAATTTTCATCATATTTTATTTTATTGCAGACAGTATGAACACAAAATAATTAATGTTTTTTTCTGTCAACATCATTTGATTTGAAAATAAATATCCATTCTTGCCATTCAGGCTTGCAACACATTTCAAAAAAAGTTGGGACAGTACAGCATTTACCACTTTGTACAGTTCCCCTGTCTTTTAACAACACTTAAAAGACGTGTA
>JAQMYL010000036.1:19276031-19286584 GCA_030014365.1 Clarias pachynema
CACAAACACATGGTATATGTAATAGTACTACATAGTATATGTACTAGTACCACATGGTATATGTGCTAATACTACATAGTATAGGTAATAGTACTACATGGTATATGTACTAGTATCACATGGTACTGTATGTACTAGTACCACATGATATATGTGCTAGTACTACATGGTATATGTGTTAGTACTACATGATATATGTGCTAGTACTACATGATATATGTGCTAGTGCTACATAGTATATGTACTAGCACTACATAGTACTGTATATGTAATAGTACTACATAGTGTATGTAGTAATACATAGTGTATGTACTAGTACTACATAGTATATGTACAGTATTAGTACCACATATTATATGTACTAATACCTGGTGTATATATACTAGTACCACATGATACTGTATGTGTGCCACAAACACATGGTATATGTAATAGTACTACATAGTATATGTACTAGTACCACATGGTATATGTGCTAATACTACATGGTATAGGTACTAGTACTACATGGTATATGTACTAACACTACATAGTATACAGTATGCACTAGTACTACATAGTATATGTACCACATGGTATATGTACTAGTACTATATGGTATATGAACTAATACTACATAGAATGTGCATTAGTACTACATAGTACATGTACTAGTACTACATGGTATATGTACTAGCACTACATAGTATATGCACTAGTACTACATGGTATATGTACAAACCCTACAATGTATAGGTACTAGTACTACATGGTATATGTGCTAGTACTACATGCTATGTGTTAGTACTACATGATATATGTGCTAGTACTACATGATATATGTGCTAGTACTACATGGTATATGTACTAGTACCACATGGTATATGTACTAGTACATCGTATATATATGTACTTGTGATATATAGTATATGTACTAGTACTACTGCATGTGGTAGAACCATGGACCATACTATAGTACAGTACATGTACCATGGTACCAAAATATGACCCATAGTAGAACCATGTACCATAGTGTGGAATAAAAGTACTTTTATCAGCAAATAAGTACCATGGTACTGTCAAAAATACCATGGTACCATATATGATCAGACTATGATACCTATACCATGGTAAAATGTCATAAAATGTCATATGTTTTATTCCTTTTAAGATCAATATCAAGAGTTAACTAATTACACCAAGCATGGGGTAAATGTTACTGTACCTTGTGGTTCACAACTGGTAAATATGAAACATAGAGTGGCTTATGATTACAATTAGCATGTAACTGCCGGTTACACAGAATGTAAACACAAAGTGTCAGTCAAAACATTTTCCTCTGATGTCTTGGCATGTTCTTAAGTAAAGGTTTCATGCAAATACAATGAGTTTGCATTATAAATCAGATTTCCACAGGGCTCTGTCTTGTTAAGAAATGTCAAAACTGTGTCGGAATTTAGAAGTGTCAGGAAAATATGAACCTGTAAATGTTAACGTTAATGTGAAAGCTTCTTGTAAACATGTTGAACATGACCCTTTCTGAATGGAACAATTGTTATTGTCTTTTTGATAGCATGGGAGGTTTTCTCTGCTGTCTGGAGTCTGTGTGTGTGTGTGTGTGTGTGTGTGTGTGTGTGTGTGAGGATAGCTTTAATCATTCTTTCAGTGTGTGGGGATGTAGGAGGAAACGGTAGAAGAGCTGAGAGATTTAATTATCTTCTTCGGTTGGATGAAGCACACATGTAAAAGAGCAAAGAGTATTTCCTGAGCTGCTCACGAATTTATACACTCACCGATAATAACAAGACCTGTTAATAACTGACCTCTTTCAGGCTGAAATTTTTTAAGTTGTTACAAATGACCGCGTTATAGATCTCTCTCTCTCTCTCTCTCTCTCTCTCTCTATCTCTCTCTCCTTACAATTTACATTTACGTTTTTCAGCAGAAAAAGGTTTTGCAGTCCTCGGCACTTGATTTACTCAGTGCTTCTTTTTTCCCCCAGACTGAAAGTGCAGACACATGTGGTGAGCAAAGCATAAACGAATGCCTGCACAATGCTGGCCTTGAAATGTCCAACAAATAAATGCAGACTATATTGTTCATGATACTATGCACAATGTTACTGTGAAAAAAAAGAAGAAGAAGAAAATCAAGAAAATCAACCAGAGGCTAAACTCTGACATGTGATGGTTTCTGAAACTGTAAACTTTCACTGCCCAGCCAAAATAATTTTTTTTTAAAAAGCTGGATTTAACTAACCAAATAGTTAAGAGCCTTTTATTGGATAATTCCTCCAATGGTTAATATGGGAGCTTCTAATTTCTTAGACAACCCTGTCAGAAGCCATAACCTGTATTTATGGCAAAGATGTTACTCTGTTTCAGAAGGGTCAAATTATTGTCCTGCATTAAGCACAGAAAAAAAACTTAAAGAAACTGCTTAAACATTTCCTGAATGAACATCATTTACATTTAGGCATTTGGCAGACGCTCTTATCCAGAGCGACTTACATTTTTATCTCATTATACATGAGAGCAGTTGAGGGTTAAGGGCCTTGCTCAAGGGCCCAACTGTGGCAACTTGGTGGTTGTGGGGTTTGAACCTGGGATCTTCCGAACCGTAGTCCAATGCCTTAACCACTGAGCTACACCTGGCCCATTAAGTTAAGCCTTTTATTTGTCACACACACTGTACATTACTACACAGTGAAATTCTTTCTTTGCATATTCTAGCATAACTGTGTTCACCCATGATACAGCATCCCAGGAGCAGATAGAGTTAATCCCATCAGTAACTCAGTGCCTTAGCCGTCTGAACTACCACTGCCATTTTAATCACTGATCACACATGATTATTGTAATAAAATCATAAAAAGGCAACAGTAGAACTCCCAGCAATATTTAATATTTAATAGTGAATGTAAGAGCATTTCCACAATCATAAAGTGAAGAGAACTCAAGGGATTGAGACTAAACAGCTGTGTAACCTTAGGAAACCCAGATGATTCAGTAAGGCTAATTGGAAAAAAAAATCTCCAGTTTGCTAGAGAGTTTAAAGAATAGACTGTGGAGGAATGAATGAAGGTCATGTGATCGGATGAGGTTAGATTTACCCTGTTTCAGAGTGACTTACCCTGCTCCATCATCGCTAGTGTCTACTGTACCTGCCTGTGGAGGCAGTCTTCTGATATGGGGTTGCTTCTGTTGGTCAGGTCTAGGTTCAGCAATGTTATGTGGGAAAAACATGAGGTCAGCTGACGACCTGAATGCACTGAATGACCAGGTTTTTTTTATATATCAATTGATTTCCCAGTTCAATATTGTCCCCCCCCCACCCACCCCCATCCATTACCATAGACATATTCCAAGATGATGATGCCAGGATTCATCATGCTCAAATTGTGAAGGAGAGGCTCAGGGAGCATGAGACATCATTTTCACACATGGATTGCCCATTGGATCATCAATACAAGATCTTATAGCCACAGCTGTAATCAAAGCAAAAGACAGACTTTTTAAATATTAGAGTGTGTGACTTTTTTTTTTATAATTGTTTTTTTGTCCAGGTAGTGTATAATAGAGTATACAGTACATAGAGAATTTAAAGAAGAAGAAAATGTGCAGAACTTGAATGTTGTGAGCCATGGATCTATTTACCTAGTGTATATTTGAACCCTAAGTAACCTGTTTAATCGACTAGTTTTAATTATGTCATAAAATGCAACATCAAATTGCGAGGTTCACCAGGAAGTCAATGTTACACACCCAATAAAGTCACTTATGGACAGGCACACATAGAGTAAAATATTAATAGAAATGACATTCAATTTAATGAACGCAACAGCTGTGTTCCCAATACTAGATGTGTTAAAAAAAAATGTGCATGCGCGCACGCGCACACGCACACACACACACACACAAAACCCATGTATTGTGTTATTGTTTGAAAATCTCTATTCATAAAGTATCTATGCACTAGAAAGACAGAAGTGTGTCTACAGGTACTGTATGTGTTGCACAGCTTGTCCTTCACACTGTGAGTTAACAGTATTGTAGTGTTATTTCGTCAGCTTGCACAAAATTTAAAACACAACAGCCCCACAAAGCCCCAGGCTGGATAAGTAGCATCAGGTTAGGCAAGAAGCCAAGCCCGGTTTGTGTAAGCCCCAAACTGGGCAGACACTGAGAGGTTTATAAACACCAGCCAAGAAACCTCAGGTTGGGTAAGCAGGCACAGGTTGGATAAGAAGCTCATTGTTAAACAAGAAGGCCAGGGTTTAGGAGAATATTCCCCATTTTGGGCAAGAAGCCTCAGGTGGGTACAAAGTCACAGGTTGACTAAATGGAACCTAAAGATGGGTAAGAAACTCCAGCTTGGGTAAGACACGTCAACTGAAGAAGAAGGCCCAGGATTATTTTCAAAGAATCTCCTAGGTTGGGTATGGTGTACTGGGTGGATATCAAGCTCAATTTTGAGCCCCAGGATGATTTGGAAAACAGCCTTTAGGCCTTGTTCACACGGGCGTTAAAATCGAGCATTTTTCTGGCGTTTGTAGCGTCCGGTGAACGTGGATCAAGCGCCGAGGGTTTTCTACACATATGAGAGTGTTCACACGGGCTTTGGTGACGTGCGTTTGTCCGGCTGCGCGTTTATACGGCGTCAAAAAAACGTTGCATGCAGCTTTTTCTTGCCGTTCAAATCCCAACGAACGCAAGGAAAACGCTTCTAGTGCGTTTTCTTCGCCTTCATTTTACGCTTCGGAGGACCGGATATATCCCATGATCCTACATGCTATACATAGGGAAATGCGGGGGAAAAAGTTAAATAAAATGTCGGAAACTGAAACTGGACAATCCGACAGTAATTGAATAACTTGCGCGGACATTTTCGCATTTCTTCATAAACCACAAAAAAACCTTCATTTAATCCAACGTTGTGCAGTCAGAGGGTGAACCCAGTAGCGGCGGCGATTTTTTCTCTCCCTACGTCGGCGTATTGCGAGAATTTTTAGAAGATTAATGTCTAATATAGCAAAATGGTCCATATTAAAAGGAGGCACCTGAAATAAAACGACAAGGGCTTTCATATCCAGTTCCCGACACACTGCCTCCACAGGTTAACACACAAACTACAATTTGGGCTGCAGACACAGAGACAAACGAACGCCAGTGTAGAAGTCAATCGAGCGCCACTACAAAACGCAACATAAACGTCTAGGACGTTCAGAGCGCGTTCGTTTATCCAAAAATTTAACGCCCGTGTGAACAAGGCCTAATACTTTATTCATAAAGTTTTCATATTTTTATCATTTCTCTACTCTTTAACCTTTAGTCTTATAAATGACAGCATATTCTTCAAAATAAGTACACTGTGACCCTAACTATATCATGTCAGACTGATGTAATACTCACAAGAGATGAGCACTTGAAGCTCATTTTCTCTTGAATGTGGCATGGGGCAGCTGCATAATCAAAACCAGCACACCACATTTCATTCATTCATTAATTTTTCATATTACTTATCCTGGAAAGGATCACAGTGATTCTAACACCACGTACTGTACTGTAGCTCAGGGAACTCAAAAAGCAGGGAACACCCTGGATAGGTGGTCATAAGAGCACAACTACTCTCTCTCTCACACACACACACACACACACACACACACGCACGCACACCTACGATCATACACTACAGGCTCAGGTCTATGGACTGTGGAGGACACTGGAGTACCTGAAGGAAACCCACAAAGCGAAGGGAGACCATGCAATATTTGAACTTTCAACTCCTTGAGTCACAAGTCATGCGTGCTAACCAATGTGCCAGTGTGCCCACTCTTAACTGATTTTTAAATTTTATTTCAAAGAAGATTTAAAATTTATTATCATGTGTGAAGAAAGAAAATAGCAAAATTGTTTCTTTTCACATTCTTGACTTGAGGTAAAATGTAAACATTAGCTTTTAAAGGTTGGCAGTTCTGCTATTTAAGCCGCTAATATTTGGATTTACTAGCTGGGTTATGCATAGGTGTTGTAAAAGGAAGTAAAGGGGAAAAGTGTCAGCAGTTCAGTGAAATTCAGGAAATTAAGCTTTCATCATGTGTATTTCCTTCTTCCAAAAGAACAAAAATAGACAAACACAGTTGAGTGCTAACAGGTAACTGTGTGTCTAAGGAAAAAATAAACAAAACAATGCTGCCTCCTGTGGTTATATGCCTAAAAGTGCAGCCTTAGGACTATTAGCCAATTTTTTTCTGCTTTGGATGAAATGAAGATAAAACAACAATGAACAAAAGAGTTGAGTAAACATACTCAGAGATGTTCTTCAAATGTTCAGTGAGGGGGAAATAATGTACTAGATGTTAAACTTTAATATAGTGGTTAAGGTCTTAGTGACTAAGGACCCAGGTTCAAACCCTAGCATCATCAATTTGCCACCGTTGGGCCCTTAAACAAGTCCCTTAATCCTCAGCTGCTCAGATGTACTGTACAGTATAATGGGACAATATGTAAGTTGCTCTGGATTAAGTTCAGCCATTAGGATGTTAATGTAATGTTTACATATTGAGTGATTTCAATATTTAAAATCTCTTCCTGTTTAACCTAAAAGTAGGTTATATGTATTATGATAATGTCTTTCATTGTATTAATGAATATATTATGTTATATTATGTTATATATATATATTCATGTATTAAGAAAATAATTAACCAAAAATTAATTAATATAAAAATAAAATATTTTTAAATAGAATAAAACAAATCTGCCTGATCACATATTCTGGTGTAAATAGAACGAAATTTAATAAACAAAAGTCAAAATCATTAAAAATAATTTTTGAAAATGCTTGAAAAACAACAAAACATTGCATCTTAGAGAATGTTTAAAACAATTATTTCAAATCTACACTTACTGGCCACTTCATTAGGTACATGTTGCTAGTCCTAGGTTAGACCCCATTTTGCCTTCAGAACTGCCTTAATTCTTACCTTATTTGGTTGAGATCTGAGGACTGTGGGGGTCACTTGAATATGGTGAACTCACTGTTATGTTAAAGAAACTAGTTTGCGATGATGAGAAGTGTGTAATCCTGTGGTCATGAAGGGATAGACATGGTCAGCAGGTAGGCGGTGGCCTTTAAATTATGCTTAATTACACCACCAGCAGCAGCCTGAACCATTCATACAAGGAAGGATGGACCCCTGCCTTCATGTTGTTTACACCAAATTCTGACCTGACCAACTGAACGTTGCAGTGGAAATCGAGACTCATCAGGCCAGGCAACATTTTTCCAATCTTCTGTTGTCCATGGAACATGGTGTGGTTTTCTGTTGCTGTAGCTCTGCTTCAAGGTTCGACTGTCAGAAATGTTCTCTGGAATACCTCTCTTGTAACAAGATATTATTTGAGTTACTGTTGTCTTTCTATCAGCTCGAACCATTCTGGCCATTCTCCCCTGGCTTCTGACATCAAGGTAGTTTTGTCCAAAGAACTGCCACTCACTGGATATTTTGCCTTTTTCAGACTATTCTCTGTAAACCCTAGAGATTGGTGTGTGTGTGAAAATCCTAGCCGATCAGCAGTTTCAGAAATACTCAAAATATTTATAATTGTAGCTAATTGTAACAACTACTGTATTATTGTGTTTTATGTGTTTACCACAACTGTGACATTATATAGAAGAAACGAAAAAAATTATGGATGGGAGCTTCACTTGATATACATTCATAGGTTTGTATGAGTGTAACTTCACCTCAAGGCAGTGATTCCACAGTCTGGAAAGACATGAAAAGCCAAAACCTGCATGTTGTCATTAAAAGACAAGTTGTTATATAGCTTTAGGTAGGGTGAATATCTGATTATAAGCACTGCAAATGTTTAAAAATTCATTCATTTTCTTCATCTTCTGCTGAGACTTGCAATACTGGTTACAAATTCCTATGTAAATGCCTTTTTATTTTAATGAGCAGTGTGAGGCCTGAGTACAGAATAGAAAACCTAGGATGATTGGAATTGTTTATGATTTATCACCACTTGCTTTCATATTCTTAACATTCTAAATTTAAATTCAGTAATATATAGCACGGCTGCTTAGTGGTTGGCTCTGTCACCTTGCACCTCCAGGGTTGAAGGTTTGATTCCCACCTATGTGGGACATGAATGGTCTATGTGCATGGAGTTGCGTGTTTTCCCTCATCCTCAGTAGGTTTCCTTTGGGTACTCAAAGACTTGCAGATTAGGGTAATTGGCGTTCCCAGATTGACCTGTAGTGTGTGCCCTGCAAATGATTGGTACCCTGTCCAGGGTGTATCCTGCCTTGTGCCGAAGTTTAGGATAAATTAAGATTTCTGTAAGTAATTTTTTCCCCGTCACATACACACAAGCAAAAATACTGCAGACTGAAAAATTCATTTTAGTGCACTAAAAATGGCCTAGATTTTCTTTCAGTCTCTTCTCAAGAAAAAAAAAATCTCCAATGGGTTGGGTGTTTATTTTATTTTATTTATTTATTTATTTTGCAAAGGCAGACAGTTGTTCATGGGTTTTGTAGCTATTTCTGGAAACCTCTAATGGATTCTGCGTAATGTCCACAAGAGGGCTGCAGGAAATGTAAGTAATGGAGCAGCATCATTAGAAGCCTGAAGCATATCGACTCATTGAGACTGTATGATGCAACACAGTGAACTTTCAGAAGCTTGTTTCACTGCTTGTGCTAAAATTAGAGGCATCTTTGGGTGTACAAACCATTTCCTGATAGAGACTTTTTACGTAAAGGATATTTTATCCCTCTGTCTCTTTTTCTCTTTCACTCTGCATCTCTCCATTGTCTACATTTCTTCCTCTGAATTGTCTGATTCTTCACAGGCTTTGTTTTTTTCATAGTTTCTGCAAATTCAGAACCTATTATACTGACCGTTGCTCTAATGGTAGCTCTGCTGCATGGTGTAAATGTTAGCATATTTTTTATTTTATAATCGTATACCAGTGCAGTTTGCACAGTAAAAGTGCAAAATAAAAGTCATTCTCCCTAATGAGGCAAAGCACCTGGGATCTGACGTTCGCACAGCGACATGCCACTATGTGCAAAAATGAAGCTTGAGGTCTATTTTCTGTGGCTGTCACAAGTCAGCAGGGCAAAAAAATGCATGTTTGCAAGAAAGCATGTGCCATTTTCAGTTCATTTATTCAGCTTGTTACTGTGAAATGAAATGTGAGCCGATTTATTGCTAAAATATATCACCACAAAATGAATCAGCAGTCATGTGCTACACGTATTGTTACATTAATGTAGTTATGTATTGTTTGTACCAGTTTTAATATGACATTATGAGGTTTGGAATTATGAAAAAAAATGTGAATATATATATATTTCGCGCTCTCTGGGTGTATACGCTATGTCGCTCACAGACTGTAATGTAATATGAACAGCAAAAGTTGAGGAAACATGGAGGAAACACAGTTAACCCTCATTTGTACGGTAGGGGTAGCTGACTGGTGCATGGGAAGTGCAGATATCTCATCCCATGAGGAAGTTCCGGGAGACTCAGGCACATTGATAGCTGCTTCCTGATGCCCTCAGATTAGATTATTATATACAGTATTCCAAAAATCTATTTTTGAGAACGAACCAGAGTGATACTGATTTGTCTCTCCTTGTGCTAAATGAATCTATCACTTTTCTTAGGTTGGCTTTACATTTAATCTCTCTTTCTATCTCTCTCTCTCTTTCTTTCTTTCTCCCTCCATTAGTCCAGTTGAGTGTTCTGCATCACAGGGATATCCTTAAAAACATAAATAAGAAAAAATACCCTTCACCCCATTCAGTAATGTTAACTCCTCCCAAGGATAGCAGTGAAAATAATGGTAATATTTCTCACTGCACTGTTTGCAACATTGAATTTTCTTATTGCCCATAGCGAGTGTAATCGTTGTAAAAGATAATGTAATTCTTGCATGCATTAGCATTTGATAGCTAACATTATTTGTATATTAATGTAGATATTTATATTTTAGATTTTGTTCTTATCTTCTATAGCTAACATTTTTCTATAATTTATTTCTTATTGATAATCATTTTTTAATGTCACGTGTGGTCGTATAAGCATTTCACTGCATATCGTACTGTATATGACTGTGTATGTGACAAATGAAATTTGAATTTGAATTTAAATTTGATCTATCCGATTAGCTGCTACTTTGTATTAAGGCAATATGCGATGAGGTCAAACTAGAACTAGATTGCTTCTAGAAGCGTACACCAATTTTAGTATCAATATGAATAATTTCCATTTTGAATTATTATAGTTTGAAGAGAGACAGTATAACACTGAACAAGCCAATTTTGGGGCACATATAAAATCACCTCTCCAAAATGGATGAATTTAGCAACTTGAAATTTTTAGAGAAGCAAGACTGGTCACTTCCATGTTGCATAAACTTCAGAAGTAGCTTCTTTGAGACACACATATTTCAGTATTATTTGTATAACATAAAAACGTCACGGGTTACTTTGCTGTAACCCTGTTCCCTGAAAAAGCGGGAACGAGATGCTGCATGAAAACGCTATGGGAACATCTT
>JAQMYL010000036.1:19288673-19305280 GCA_030014365.1 Clarias pachynema
CCAGGCAGGAGGTCTAGAGGAAGACCAAAGAGGAGATTTATGGATGCAGTAAGAGAGGACATGAAGTTAGTTGGTGTAAGAGAAGAGGATGCAGAGGATAGGGTTAGATAGAGGCAGATGATTCACTGTGGCGACCCCTGAAAGGGAACAGCCGAAAGACAAAGAAGAAGAAAGATAGAATTTAAAGGAGTCATTACACATGACTATATAGTCACTTACTAGTCCTTAGGCTGGTTAGCTCTAAAATGCTTGCAATCCAGCCCAGATTTGGATCGAAATGCCATGTGATAGCATATGCACTGTTGACTCCTGTGGGAGGACAACACCATAGATAACAACAGCAAAAAAAAACAAAAAAAAATCTACTTAGAGCATTGGTTGGGTTTCAGCCTAATACTATCAACAACAGTTACTAATTTTAAATGTGTCCCATTATGTGAATGACCACTGATTGCACCATTGTAGCTCTGTAAAACTTGAGTGGTATAACATGGCATTTAGAATTAGAGAGTGTGGCAGAAAGCCTGTTATTTTGTTGTTCTAAAATATCTGACTGTGGATTCCACTGAGAGCAGTTTAGGTCAAACCTTCTAAAATGACAGAAACACAATGCTGAAGATTTCTGGGAGTGAAGTCAGCATTGATTTGTTTGAATGATTGAGTCAGTGCAAACATTCAGTAGGGAGCCGTAGAGGATGACGAGCAGCAGGTGATCAGAACAGGTCCAACACCTATTACCAACCAGGCTGACTGTGTGTGTCTGTGTATGTGCTTGCATGAGAAATAAATATTTTTAAGATTAATGTTAAGTTCAGCTACAGGCATACATTTTTTACTATTGTAATACAATTTAAAAAGTGTGTGTGTGTGTGTGTGTGTGTGTGTGTGCCATTGTAAACTGAACTCCCACAGTGCTGGTTATTATAATCGTATGAGGATTTGGGGAAAAGTCAGCAGTGAAGCTGAATAATTAGAACTTTAGAGACTTGGATATTGTTGCACATATACTGTAGAGACTTAGATATTGTTGCAGATATTGTTTCTTTTCACTTAGGGAACATTAAAAGTACAATAAAATAAGGCCTTTTTTCTTTAAATTAAACCATGCAGCTTTTGGAACATGATTCTGCTGCTTTTGTTCCTGCAGATCATCTTCATCATTAAACTGTAACTTTATCATCTCCCATCTACAATCTAACATTTTTGTATCAATCTAAACACAAACCTTTTTGCATATTGTATAATCACAATAAGTGAGAAGCTGAAACAGATGTATGGTATACTGTAAGTGAACTAAGTGTTGTACATTTCTATACATGATCACTTGCATGGTATAATTACAAATTAAATGAATATATGCAGCTCAGGTAGAAGTAAAACTCCATCTGCATACAAACAGATTCATCCATTAAATTGCTTGTGTGAGTAATTAAAAAAATCGTATTTGTGCTCCTGGGAATTGTGGAAATTTACACAGCTGGACTTGAGTGACAAATTGTAGAATTTTCATGGATTACTGCATTTTTTAAAAAGTGAATATAATATCTGATTTAAATGGCTTATTGTTCATTACAGACAACTTTATACTTCAAACATTTCCTCATGCTAGGTCGATAAGTAAGGGACTAAGAATGCCATCGAGAATATTTTTTTAAAATCCTGCTGTTTTATATTATCGCCATTAGTTAAAGAATATATAAAATAAAGAAAGCAAGCCAATGTAGACACAAAAGCTAAGATAAATAAAATATATAATTCAATCATTACTATAAAAACTAGAATGGACTTTGCCCTTCCAGACCACCAGAAGACATCCTCCCCTGAGTTCTTGGATAGATTCTTTGTGTATAAACTTGATTACCTTGACTTGTTTTTGCCCTTACCTAGCCCCGGTGATATGATAGTCATCTGATTTCTGTGATATTTTGAATATACATTGCTATGTGACTGCAGCATTTAACACTGTTTTGGATTTGTACTGTATATTTATTTTAGTTTATTTTTTACTAGTAATAAGTCAACTCACAACAAAATATAAAGTTTCTCACCAACATACAATTTCATTGCTTATGATAAATTTAAATTGCACAAATTTCTAATTAGTAGTTTGAATTAGGTGTAATTAGGTGAAAGAGGGAATGATCAAACACAACAAAATCTTGTGAGGATTTTCCTACTGATGGGAAGAAATAAGTATAATGCTCAAATAATTAAAGCATTTCTGGTAGATAAGTACAGTAGCTATTGTTGCTATCTTACTGCTGCAGTGACCTGGGTTCAGTACTGTGCTAGGGTAAGTAATTTTATTTAGGATTTTATTTAACATCAAGTTGGATATTTAGCTAAATAAAATCAAATGAAGCTGTTGTTGTAGTTATTATTGTTATTATTATTATTATTATTATTATTATTATTATTAGTGGGCTGGCTTAAGTAGAGGCATTTATCATTCACTGACTTACTGACTGAGCTTTCAAATGCATGAGAAGTTTAGCAAGCCAAATCTCAACCTTGCTATCCTTGGCTAGCAAGCCCTGAGTGATACCAGGGACATTCTATGATATACATACATCTGCTGACACTTGTGTCATAAAATGCTATGCTTGCCTAATTTCCATATTGAAATAGAAATTCTATTTCATTTGTACACAAATCTGGCTTTGGCAGTTGAAATGCCAGGCTTTAATAAAGGCATTGAATAACCCTGAGCAATGCAAGAAAAAAAAAGTGTTGAGATGTATACCCAGTGAACACATTAGAAACACTATGCTAATACTGTGTAGGGCCTCCCTTCGCCCACAAAACAGACTTAAATCTTCAACGCATGGATTTCAATAGCTGTTGGATTTATTCCTTTTAGGTTTTTCGTTCATGCTGACATGCTTGCATGATGCAATACTTAATAATTTTGTGCTGCAAATCCCTCATTCTACCATGTTCAAATGTGATTGAATTTAGATCCAGTGAGTGGAAATGCTAATGAAGAACAATTAACATATTATCATGCTAGAAGTAGTAGGTAAATTGTGACAATGAAGGGATTCACATGTTTGGCAACAATGTTTAAATAGACTGTGCATAAATAGGAATAATTGGTATTATTAGACCAAAATTGTGTCAAGAAAACCTTCCCTACACAATCACACCACCTCCACGATCCTAGTGTTTTTCCTCAACCATCTGTGTCCCTCATGAGAAATCAAGACTAATCAGACATAATCATGTTTTTGTCTAGCCTTCTACTGTCCATTTTTGTCCACAATTGTACTGAGTGGTTATCTGAGTTACTGTAGCATCCCGTCAGCTTCAACCAGTTTGGCCATTGGCAAGGCCAGCATTGACTTCTCTAACCAACAAGGTGTTTCTGATTGAATGTTATTTCTTTATACTGTAGTTCCTTTGTAAGTAAACTCAAAAGTTAAATCACACTAAGTAAAATTTTTTATTTTTTTTGCCAAGTGTTCCTGGGATCAACGATGATGCGAGTTTCAGAAGAAAAAGCACCAAAAGAAAAGTATATATTTTTCTTAATTTTTTCTTCTTTACAAACCATAAACATACACACTGATCCTCGTACACATGTATAATCTAATATACCTTGTGTACATGTGAGGTTTCGCCAACATGACTTTAATACCATTGGGGCTCTTTTCATTCTGTTACTGACACAACTGGCAAACATTCCAACAGATTTTCTGGCTTTGTTTTCTTTTCAAAAGCACAAAACTGAAAGTTACTTAAAAAGATTGTGAAACATATAAGCATTGAACCTATGGGACATACTGAATTTACTGAATTTACTGTGTAAATGGAACTACTTACCCTAGCAAATCTAGGTAGAGCATGTCTCTGAGAAACAAATACCGATCAATTTTGTGATATTTCTCTTTACTTCCAAAAGTGTCTATTTCTCTGAGAGTCCATTTCACTCCATATTTCAGATCAGAAGTAGTCAGAGTAGTTCCAAAGGACTTGAAACACTCTCTGATCCCCCCCTTTTTAAATAACATTAAACTTAAAAGTTCCCCACAGCAGGTGCTTTAGACAGACTATACTGAAGCCCTTTTTTTTAATCTCCTGGAGCTTGGTTGTTTACATAACACAGTCATGGTGAGGATCAGATATGATCTGGTTTATGAACACCAATGTCCAAGTCAAACTTTTGATTGTGCACAATAGCAGTTATGAGAGAGTAAAAACTATGTTTATTTCTCTATATTATTCGCTGCTACACAAATGCACTTATCACAGTGTTTCACTAGTACTTCATGATATCATCAGGGTAGAAAGTTGTCTTAGCACACCGGATCCATGATCAGACTGTTTGCTTTCTGTCTGGAGTAAGATCAGGAATGTACAGGGGACGTTGCAATAACTCCTACGTGAGTTTCTGTAACGTTCCAATGGTGTTGAATTATTATTTGTACAGTTCCCACTTGTCTCTTTCACAAGTTGTCGACAAATTATTTGATTATCCGGGTTGTCGATTTTCATGAATCAGATGTTTCATTCGCTGTATGTTCATGGGAACGACTGCAGTGTCCTCTGGCCACCTTGGCCAAGATCGTCATTCATGGATGTTCAACCTTCTTTAAAACATTTTCGCCATTCAAATGTCTTCTGTAAATGTCAATCGGTTTTATATCTTCAATCATGAAAATTTTCATCACGTCCCACACTTTTGAGCATTTCCCGAAAATAAAAGCATGACTAATTAAACTGCTTAAATCATTAAATTAAGATGCAATGTGACCTAACAAACAAAGATAGTAAGGGGTTTACTATCTAGCTAAACTTAGCCATTAGATGACTCCAGTCAGTATACGTCTTGTCTGTCAAGCTAGACAATAACCATATCAGAATAGAAAGGAATGCCTCCAACAACATCCTTTACCTTTAAGTGTTCTACTTACTAGCTTACCTCAGGGGATCCACACTCACATCTCTGTGTCATGTCAATCTCCTGCAGTCACAGGTATGAGTCACACACTGTGATTTAATGGCGGATATAACGGTGAATATTTTTCAAATGCTCCTTCATAATCAGAGATCAAGTGTCATATTTAGAGCTAAACTGAATCACTGGTCAACTATATTTTTTGTCTGACTCTCTTTACGGTGCTCAATGATTGAAAAAAGAAGCCAATTTGTTTTCTTATTCTCTCTAGCTTCCCCAAGTTTTACCCCAGAGAGGGGACATACAGTACATCCTCTTGTTTTCCTTACTCCCTGACCATCTGCCATAAGAAATAAAACTGCAATTTTTGTTTATTCTGGAAGTTTCCACAATTTCATCCTGAAGACAAAAGCCATTTCACTTTGAGAGAAGGGAGAGAAATGCATTATAATGCATTTGCCAGACAGGGAAGTGGGCAGTGGTGGTGAGAGCAGTTTTAAATCTGGCACATACTAACATCGAGAATGAGAGATGACCAAAGAGAAGATGCAAGCCTCAAGAACAAAATTGAAAAAGAGGTTATTTGAATAGGACTGTTTGAAGAGTCTCATTAAATTGTGAGGCATTTCAATGTTGCAGAGACCTGAGAGAGTTGAAAGGAATGAAATATGATGCAGAGGTTGTTCTGTTGCTGCCTGTCTGGGGGGTAAAATTAGCTTTGCTGTTTCACACAACCAGCAGGTCAGTATTGTTTTGTTCTATTTGCTAAGGTTTGTAATAGCTCATCTTAACTGGTTAGCTAGCAAGCAGGTACCTGTGTCACACTAGAGTGTCAAGTAATCTTGAACTACAGTACATACACTTATTTCCTCATCTGCCAAGATATGCCTCAACTAACTTTCCCATTGTGCCAAGATACAGTATACAGTATACTGGTTTTGTGATGTTAGCTGTAGTAATAATTCTAAATATCTGTCTGGAGCTTGTAAACTGGCTCTGGAAACCGTTTCATTCTTGCATGTCCTCATATGTAAGCTTTGCAGCATCAATTGTACTGACAGTGTGCTAACCTGCAACCTAGCTAACATAAAACCTGTCATGGTGTAATCATCCATACAACATTTGTGATGGGTTTAATAGCCAGGAAGAACTAAAAACAAAAGTTTGCTATTATTGGGATTAATGCATAACGTGAAATGCTATGCAAGATGAAGTTGCCTTGTTAGTATACAGTAGCTGCACATTGCTGCATTGGTTTCTGTAGTTAGGTTTAAACAATCTAAAAAGCTAACTCTTGTTAGTTTTTACTCTATTGTGTTTTGGGTACTGTGTCCGTGTTTGATATGTTTTACATTAATGTTTGTTTTGATTTGGCTGTAAGGAGGAGATATACAGTATGCTGAATAAGGCAGGAACATGGGTGGCACGGTGGTGTAGTGCTGTTGCCTTGCACCTCCAGGGTCCGGTATTCCCGGCCAAGCTTGAGGCATGGAGTTTTCATGTTCTCCCCATGATTGGTGGATTTCCTCTGGGTACTTCGGTTTCCTCCCACAGTCCAAAGACCTGCAGATTAGGATAATTGGTGTTCTCGTAATGTAACTGTGTGTGCCCTGCGATAGATTGGCACCATGTTCAGGGTGTACTCCGCCCCGTGCCTTAAGCCTCCTGGGATAGGCTCCAGGCCACCTGCGACCCTGAATACATAATTAAGCGGTATAGAAGATGAGTGAGTGAGTGAGTGAGTGAAGGCAGGAATGTCCAAAACATGTTCTTATCTAGTCAGTGTTGACCCTCTGTCTCAGTCCAAATGGTGAGGTAAACTTTTTTGATGTGATATTCGGGTTTAAATTCCTGTGCCGCTTTAAAAATGGACGCAAATCTGTAAATGATAATACCACCTGGATCAGAGCTCAGGAAGAGACACATCGGTTTGTGGGAACTCATTCATACCACTTGCACATTCACACTTTGCAACTTGGCTAGGAGTTATTGCCACATCTGACGTATAGTCCTGACATCACGGTCCGATCATGATGCACTGAGAAAACTTTCTACAGTATCTGGCTGATATCTAATTATTAGGGAAATGCTGGGATAAGTGCATTTGTGTGAGAGGAAATTATATAGAGAAATAAATGTAGTTTATTATCTTATAATTAGTGGTTCTTTCGAAGCAAAGCATCACTTGTGTTATCTTCTTCCATACAAAATTTGCCACATAACTAGTCTCATACTGGTGTCAAATTGTGCTGTTTATTCGGTAATGGGGTCCCATAGACTTAACATTAAGACCAACTTTGACAGATTCCAGCGCAGAACAAGAATTTTGTGGAAATATAAAGTTTACCACATTTGAAGAGGCTGTGTCAGAACATACCCCAGAACATACATAAGTTGCACAGCTGGTGCACAAGAGGTGCCGAAATTTGTCCCATTGACATATTATAACAGGAATTGCTCACAGTTGCATTCCTTGCTATAGTAACTTCCACAGGAACTTGAAACTACAGTAACTGTGGATCTCATTGTGATCTCATTTCATCCATTAGACACTCTGACGTAAACACTTTGCTCTATGTTGTCTTTAAAATTTGTGTTCAAATAAGGAAACCAGTATGGAAACTACCACTAAGCTACAGTAGCTGACTAAATTAAATTTTGACTCATCCAAATTAACTACTTATGATCCTCTTACTGGTACCTTCTTTTACTTAAAGATGTAGCAGTATAAAATAGTTTATTTAGTCGTATTTATTTTATTTGTAGCTTTTCCATAGCTTTTCCAAATTATTTTAATTCCAATGTCGGTATCCTGCAGAGGCTGAAATAGCTTGATGGAAGGAGGGACAGCTATCAGAGGAGGAGGACGATCAGACTGGTTCAAGCTACCAGGAAGCATATAACGAATCAAAAAAGCATTCCTTACAACTGGGGTGAGCAGAAAAGTAACTCAGAAATAACATCACAAACGGGCTTGAGATGGATGAGCTACAAGACATTTTCATCCACAGAAATGCTGTTTACCTTTTTTTTATTCTTGGAGATACCTGCAGTTTCTCAAATACTCAAACCATCTCCTACTTCCAAGATCCATACTATGATCAAATTTACAGAAACATTAAAGCTCTTGACCTGTCTCTGTATGATTTTTTTTTTTTTTTTTGCATTGCGGCAAGGGCAAAATCCTCAGTCAGACATTAAGGGACACAGACTGGAGAGTGAAAATTGTAAATGTTGTAGTTTCTAACTCCCCTCAGTGTCTGCTGACAGCCCATTCCTCCCTGCTGTGTCCTGTGACTACATTCTGATTCCCCTGAATGCGTGAAGAGGAGCAGATACAGAACAATAAGAAAGAAACTGAGGACTCAGAGGAACTAATGATTTAGACTCGCATACTGAAACTGAAGTGCAGACATATGAGTGGTGTTCAAGTTAAACCCAGTTTTTTGATTGGGCAGAATAATAGAAAACTGTTATGACAGTAAAAACTTCTTTTATTTCTCTATATAATCCCCTGTTACACTACGGCATTTATCCCAGTGTTTCACTAGTGCTTAGCATCATGGGGCAGGGGATTGTAGGAGGCATGTTTCAAGAGGGTTAGGCCCTCAAATGCCAGATCGGCTTGCTCCCCCAACTATCACTCATTCTTAAATTGTAAATAACATATTTTTTATATAATAAATTCACAGATTTTAATATTAATAACACACACACACACACACACACAAAAGATTGTGCATTATATAAAAGAGACATTTAAAACAATGAAGAAAGGCATGCTGATATCATTGATGTCATAATGACGCTCATTCATGTTGTCCACTATTTCTGACCTGAAGCTAAGGGTTGAGTAGTTTTGTTGTGTCAGTGTGTGGATATTAGGAATCGGTTTGGTCAGAGAAAAAACAAGATTGAGCCTCATGACTCATAGAATTCAGCTCTTTTCTGAAGGTAGGATAAGGTTAAGGGCTTTATATTTGTATGTGTGTGTGTCTGCAAGCAAGCGTATGTGTTTCTTACAAGCTCTGTCCTTATAAGTATGGCCTTATGTTTGTGTATCAATCTGTAGAAGAAATGCTAAAGGATCATATATATTCTGATTTGCTGAATTTACCCACTTACTTTCTAGTCTCAGATTTGCCTGTTCATGCAATACATTGTGAAACTGTGTGAGCTCTTCTAGGATCGTAAGAGTCAGAGTTTGAACAAGTGAAATTACAATTTGTGTACATGCAAAAAAAAAAAAAAAAAAATCCAGTTCAGTAAAGAGGCACTAATATTAACACCATAAAATCGACATCATGTGTGTTAATTTGTGGGATTCATTGGTATTCATTAGCCCTGTTTAAAGCTAAACACACAGGCTATAATTAAAATATTTTTAACAGCCAGAAAATATAATCATTCTAGTTTTGTTTCTGCAATAAATTTAAGCAATATCACATGAGAGGGAGTGCTGTTGTGCTGAAAATCAGCATGGCTGTGATGCGGTCATAGGCACATATTTAACTTGTTTTTTTTACTTCGCCAAAATATATCCTTCCTTGACTGACTAAATAACCATGACTGGCGGATGCTGGCCACCGATAGTTAGCGACCAACAATTAGTGTAATTTACACCTTTTGTGTTCGAAAGGTGAGAAGAATAAAACATGGAGCTGATGGAAAGTCCTGTAAATCTTGTAAGTTTCCCTTTATATTTCCAATTATTCAACTCTTATATCAGCTTTGTCAACTCATAGGTTCTGGGGTTAAATCCTAAGTAGCATTGGATACAAGGGTAGTGCACTAGGGTGTACAATCCATTTGTCCCACACACCAAGTAGTGCCTTTGATCAGGGGTTAGAGAGAGATTTTGGATTCAGCCTTGTGTTACTAATTAGTTCGCTTTGTAGGCATAAAGAAAAGAACACAGATGGGCCAGAGGTGATTGGGAACGTCTTAGAAACAGTTATTAAGCAGAAAAATTGTTATTTAAGATGACATAAAATTATCAGATGCAGATCTTGCTGAAAATGCTTCTGTGACTAGTTTTGTGGGTTTTTCCAGGCAGTTTTCTTCACAGTACCGAAGACAGTATCGATCTACTTTCCCCCAATGCTCGTGACCGACAGTTAGTGTAAATAACGGTTATTGGAATGCCTGTAATGTGGAGTGATCCATATAGTTATTTACTATTATTATAATTTAGGGGGATTTTTCGCGATTTTCTCCCTAATTTAGTTGTGTCCAATTCCCACCCGTTGTTAGGGCAGTCCCTATCAAGGCTACTACTGTACTTTCAGTCAGGGAGGGCTCTCAACCACATGACGCCAGCCAGCTGCACGTTCTCGAAGTGCTCTGTAACATACTCAGAGGACAGTGCTATCCACTCCTTCCGCTTGCATGAGCTCACAAGACGCCCGTGATTGGCTTAGAACTGAGCCTCCCATCTCTCCACCAATACAATCATTTTTGTATACAATACAATAAGCTCTCTTCAAGCCACAGCAGCTCCCGGGAATCAAACTAGGAATCACCAGACAACAGGAGCACCTTACTACTGCGCCACTCAGGAGCTTTGGTCCATATAGTCAATCTTCCCAGTGCTGTTACCATCTATATCACCACTTGTGGAATGCCTCGCAATCAATGCCAATCAGATTGCTTGATTAGAACTAATTGTTGTATAATGTTCCATGAAGTTCACCTCCAATTAGCTGAAAGAATTTTCCCTGCAAAAAGCTTTTTTGATGGATGATGTTAGTATTTTCACTGCTCTAGCACAGAATCACAGAATGGATTAGTAGGAAAAACGCAAAAGTAGTGCGAGTTAGCCATGGGTGAGACTAGAAATAATTTAAACAGTCATGTTATTATGTTTGTGTTATGTATGTCTTATGTTGTCATGTTTATGTAACCTAAATAAGACTTACATTTTCTAATTTAAGTTTTGGCAACACTTGAGCTTTTCACTTAGCATTTCTAGCGTCACTAAATTCCCTGCACGTTCTACTTCTTCACCAGCAGGGGTCACTATAGTGACATATTACAGCAAGCTTTGCTACGAGTTTGAGCACAGTGATGTGCATGTGAGTTCTGGAATATACCTCCAGTTTCCAAGAGAATGGGTACTAAACTATACTTTTTCTTGCTTGCTAGGGTCATCCATATCGTTTTATACTTTAACTCACCCCTTGAATTGTGCGTATAGCATACCTTTTCTGCATCTTCCTTCTAAAATCCATACATCATTAAATATTCCTGGTGAAGTATACATGTTAAGGTAAAAAAAAAAAAAAAGAGAGAGAGAGAGATTACCCCCCTTCCTCAGCAACAAGGAAAGGTACAGTTTCGTAATATTTTCTTTTTGCAAGAGCAGATGACTAACTTAAATAGACTGACTTAAAATGTGGTCTTTGCAAAATTTCCTCTCCTCTTTATTGCGATTTCTGCTCGTACTCGAGTGGGATGGTTTATTCCGTCTAGCATGATTCCCTTGAATATTTGAACTTATTTTAGAAATACTGTGAAAACTGCATTAGCATGCTGTCAGGGGAACTTCGCCCACACAAACCATATAGGATATTGTTTAAATATGCATAACTCGTATTTCTTTTCCTCAGGAAGGCTTGTGCATGTAAATTCACCCTAAGCTGTGCTTCTTCTTATTTCAACTGAAAAACAAGTACTCATTTGGAGCGTTTCAGACAGCCATGTATTTTCCCCCCTCTACTATAAATACCAGTCGCCTGCACGATTACTAAATTGCACTAATACATCAGGCTGTAATCTGAACCCGTATGATGCTCTCCCAAAGTAAATGGAACAAATTACTTTGGCAATTTGCAGCCTCGCGTTGATGATCAAACCCGAGCTCGTGGGCGTCGAAAGCGGCGCCGCGTCGATCCCGTAGCCACGCCCACTCCAGCAGCGCGGGTGCGCGCGCGCTCCACTGGTGCATCGCTCACGAAGCCTGGCTCAGTGACGCGCCTCAGGTACAGACCGCCGCCTGCTCTCCCCTGTAGCCGAACCTGCGGTTATTCATGACTCAGTGAGCGGACTAGCGAAGAAAATGGAAAGTGCTCGCGGCTCGAGTCGAGACCGTTTCAGGACCTCTTCAGTTGGACAGCGCAACAGCTTCTTTTTCTTCTACAGGAGCGCGAGCTCGGGGATTTCTTTTTGAATTGCACGAGCAGGCGTGATGGAGTTCATCGAGCAGGAAGAAGGCGCAACATCATCCGAGTAAGAAGAACAGCAAACATTCTGAAAACATGAAGCTGGAAGTCTCGTGAGCAGCACTGCGCAGTAAAGCATCCAGCAGCAGCACACACAACACACACGGTGAGTGGGGAAATGGGTCAACTCTGAAATTCACACACTGTTTCAAAGCAATTTTATATATTTGATAATATCATTTTATAATAATAATAATAATAATAATAATTATTATTATTATTATTATTTAAAAAAAAAAGAAGCTTGCATCAGTAAGTAATGCCTTTCAAACTGTATTCCCTGCTAGTGATTTCCATTTAGGTAAAATTAAATATAAAGATAGATGCATAATTACCTTAAAGCAAACAGAACTGCAGCATTCATTCACAGGTTGGATTTCTGTATAGTGCAAAAGAAAAAAAAGTGTACATTTAGGGGAGTATTCCGAATAAAATGGAGGATTTTCTGCTTTATTAAGTGAGCTACATTGGCTTAATGCATATCTATCTATCTATCTATCTATCTATCTATCTATCTATCAGGCATAAGCATTGTTCTCCAATTTTATCCAAACAACAGGTCTTCATGCCCCGATGACTGCATTATCTTGACATTGATTAACACCATCAAATCACATCAGTAAATCTTGATGTTGGCCGTTGACATTTTTTGTTAAAAAAATAAACCTCTCCTTTAAAAATAAACCAATAAAATAAAATTGTAAACGTATATTGATCTTCACACACAGGTCCTTATTTCTTATTTCTTTTATTATTAGGATTCAATCAATCATTCCATTTGACATTTAATGTGATTATTAATGTAAAATGTTACAATTCCATGTATGTTATGAATAGAAATCAAGATTGTGTCATGAACTTTGCAAATCCATCCAGTTAGCACTGTTTTTCTAAACATTTAGTGGCCCTAAGTAAAAACTTACTCAGGGGCCCTACACATGTAATGTTTTATGGTGTATTCAAGTCAACTCGGGACTTTTGAATTTGCAGAATAAAACTATCTTTATTTCTCTAAATTACCCTCTGTTACACTAATGCTCTTATCCCAGCGTTTCACTTGCGCTTGGATACCATCACGATAGAAAGTTTTCTCAGTTTGCCAGAACCATGATCAGACTGCCTGCTTCAGAACTCAATTGCTGACAGAGTTCCTGTAATGTGCAAGTGGTGTTCATGTTCGCATAGATAGCTGTGTCTCTTCTACAAGTTTTAGACAAATAATTTGTTGATTTTCAAGGATCAGGTGTTCCACCCGCCTACTTTGTGCCCTGAGTCCCCTGTGAAAGGGTCCAGTGAGCTCTGAGCAACACCGGGGTCAGTCATACACGTACTTTTAAAAAATGTTGCACCATTAAAATGTTTTACTGTGGATAAGGGTCTCTTCACTGTACTGTGCTAGTCTTCTAAATGTTAATTGTGTATATGTCTTAAATCAGGAGGAATTTCATCACAAGTCCCAGTTTGATTTTAACGCCCATCATTTATATAGATAAATAAGAGAATGACAAGAATTAATACTTTATTATGATGAGGGAAAAAAAGCTGTTTAATAAACAATATAAACAAATTAATGGAACAGCAGTGTATCACCTCTTTAAGGAATGAAATTCTTTAAATAAAAATAAAATTAATAATTAAGTACATACATATTGTATGTAGATGAAATATTTAAAAATCCCAAATTATATCTTCCTTTGTTTTGATAGGGGAGTCGCCTTAGATGTAAAAAGAACTGTAGGTTATCAACGTTTCAGCCAGCAGAGCTGCGATTATCTTTCAAGTATACAGCCTATACTGCTCTCATAGCTTTTATTGTTTTGTAGTAATAACAAGCTACTGTGTGTACATGTGTTAGCCTAACATTTCTTGACAGTAACACTATAGACAGTAGCTAGCTGGCTGGTTAAATATTTCAGTTACATTAACAAGTGGAAGCAAGTAACACAGAGACAAAATTGAGTAAAATGACTGCAGTTCATTAGCATTCATTTTATTAATTGGGGGTGTCATTTCAGCATTTTCTCCTAATCTGCTTTTATCGTTGTTTTGGATGTTTCAGCCTGGTATATAAACACTCCATGGTCGCTGTGTCTTGCTATTCTTCTGATGTTAATTACTTAATTTCGTTATCTAAATTGGAGTTTCTGTTCTTTTCACATCACCATGGGGAGCCCTGTTACCCTGTTACTACCAAGTGCAACCACTTTTTCACTGGTGGTCCAGGAGCTGTAAGCGAATACTTGTACTATCTATATTAGAAACGGCCCAGGATGGCAAGATATTATATATTTTAATACCGAGCAATAAGAATAGTAAAGTTTGCATACAAAATATTATATTCCTATATTATTTAGAAAAAGAAAATCTTTCGCCATCATTGACCTCGCTAACATTTTATAAATGTTTTCCTGCCAGGTTCTTGACTGCACTGATGAATAATTGCTGGCTATAGCATAAACAAATAGAGGTTATTCATTCATTCATTCGTTCCTTCATTCATGCTTTTTTGGAGTATTGGTCTGAATGACTTTTGCACAAACGCTGGTGTCACCATCCTGCAGGTGTATGTGTTTTTTTTCCTTCCCACTGTTGTGTTGCTGGGTCCAGGCTGCTTCACTTTGTTCTTTAAACTTACAGCAGCTGCTGTCATGAAAGAGCTTTATGATTGAGGTTAATCACACAGTATTCCTGAACAGAGTGTTCATGGCTGGCCACAAAAAAAGTCAACATTTAGCTATAATGGTTGTTTTCTCTGAGCACCTGCTCTTTATAAACACTATTTTATTTTGCTATGATTTACCAGTCTTACTCACTGATCACACCGTCTACTGGCTTCGAGAGGTGAGAACAAAACAGATGGTGAAAGCAAATTATATTAGCTGTGCTTTACCTCCTCAGTGTATTTACTGCATATAGAATAACACCCTTCTGCACACTTACTTAGCTGGGAAAAAATTCCAACATGTGCAATGACTACATGATCGATTTGGCTGTACAAAAAGAGATCAATCAATTTTGGCAGATTTTAAGTAAAAAAAAAAAAATGATAAGAGAGCATTGCAAATTAACAGCAAATGTTTGGTTCACGGATTCTTTGAAGCATACGGGTGTTAAAAAGCTCAGATGCCCAAATATAATATATGATGTCCAAATCGATTTTGCAAAATGCTATAACTCCGCCTTTCACAGTTTTGTCCCAATGAATAAATCAGCTTGCAGTTGTGTTTGTCATATCAGTAATAATTTGGTAAAGTTGCACATTGGAACAAGGAAAATTGCTCTCGAGTGGTTTAACGGAAGCATGTTTGCCCTATTACTGGAGATCATAGGTTCACTTCCTGGCTGTTTCTATAGTCATCCATAGCTGGGAGTCTAGAGAGCAAATTGGCCATGCTCTCTTGCACAGGGGTGGGTGGTGGGGGTTAATACTCGCTCTCTCACATCAATCTTACCAGCAGTATGAGCTCACTCAAGCGGAAGTGGCGGATAGTGCTTTCCTTCAAGTGTGTTTCTCCAACCTTGCGTGAGCGTCACATGTCTCATGGGATGCATGTGTTAGTCTTTGCTCTCTGTGGTTCGTAGTCATTGCAGAGTTCCCCAACAGAGAGAGGGGTGGGAATTGGGAACTAAAATTAGGCGGAAAACTTCAGAAAAATCCCCCAAACACAAACAGTGCCTTATCATAGAAGCCAATGAGTGCTGGAGAAACTGCAATGGCAGTACCATACTGTTGTTTTTTCTTGGCTTTAACATTCTCCAAAGGTCCAAGGACCACATTTAGTTTGTTTGTCTTGCCAAACCGATAGCGTTGCTTCACTGATCACAGAAAGAAATGACATTGGCTCTTTCATGTAATGCAGTTGTTGCTATTTGGTAAGCATATGTAAGGTCAATGCTTCTAAAAGTATATGTCATAGGTCTCATCTTGAAAGTTTGGTTATAGACAACCTTGTGTTGTCTAATTTGCTAGAATTAGTGAATGTCTGAAAATGGTGTTCATCTTGTTTTGCAGTCAGACTCTTCCTATGTATAATTGAAACATTCTGAAAGCAACCTACAGTAGCTGCATGGATGGAAAATTGACATGCTCCGTATGCCTAATGTATACATGTACTGTATGTTTGGTATTTATTATTGATTACTGTCCATAGTTACTGTACTTAATTTTCACAGCGGCCAGATAGTAAAAAAAAAGGCTTTCTGTTTCCCACTCTGCTGCAAGGTCATGGATTGGGTGGGCAAACTGTTTTAATAGATGTTTGGTCTAATTTCATGATGAGACAGAAAATCAGAAAATCATTGCATCAGCATTACTGGTGGAGACAAACAGAGAGTAAATATATTTGTTAAATATATGTGGGGGAAAAAAATTATTTTTTCCCACATATATTTAACAAAAAAAACAAAAAACTATATACTACCGTTCAAAAGTTTGGGGTCACTTTCTAACTCCATGATGGTTCCTGATTTTTATTTCTTTCTACATTGTA
>JAQMYL010000036.1:19314935-19327194 GCA_030014365.1 Clarias pachynema
TCAATCGACAGTTCAGGCATTTAAGTGGCACCGAAATGAGGCACCGAAATTCGCGTTCTGTTTCGGTCCGGTACATATCGGTTATATAGGTACCGGTGCCTTATTGGCATCGGTTTTCAGTACCCAACCCTAGCAAATAGCTGAAGTTATTGGAATCGGGCTAGGAACTAGTCTATCGAGTGGAAGGATAGTGAAAGGATAGTGCTGAAGGATTCAACTTCACAGAAGAAATGAGGTCGAACATAATTATGAATGATTGTGATGGGAGATCATAAAGGCTTAGTGAAGTTGCATAGAAAAAAACTGACATGTTTAATATTGAAAGTGCATAAGACCTAACAGGATTGGAACTATACAGCTTTGTAGCCATAAGAACACCACTTGTTAGCAAGGCTAGTCAGAAACAAGGCTTCGGTTTGGAGCAATGGAAAAAGGTCATGTGGTCTAATGAGCCCAGATTGATCCTATTCCAGAGTGATGCATGTGTGGGTGTAAGAAGAGAATTCATGAAGAAATGTACCCATCGTACCCAGTGTACAAGCACCTGGAGGCAGTGTTATGATCTGGGGTTGCTTCAGTTGGTCAGGTCTATGCTCATCGCCGTTATGGGACAATAAAATGAAGTCAGCTGATGGCCTGAATGTACAGTACTTAATCACCAGGGTATCACACGAGTGGAGTTTTTCTTCCCTGATGGCACGGGCATGTTCCAGGACTCAAATTGTCAAAGAGTTGTTTTGGGAGCATGAGGGGAATTAGCAATTCACACATTAATTGACCACCACATTGTACACCTTAATCAAAGCTAAAGGCTGTCAAACAAAATAGTAGTATGGGACTTTTGTTTTGGCCAGGAATTGTATATATAGTACATAGTACAGTACATAGTCAATGGCTATATTACAAATGTAAAGGTTAAACAAGGTTTTCTATAAAATTTTAAATAAAAAGTATCAAAAGGACATAATAGAGTTTTTATAAAAAAATACTTTTACTCAGGAAATTTTCCATCGTGCTAAGCTCGCCTCATAGTAGATGAGTTAATACTTCAATTACTTTTCTGTGTTTGTCAGTCTCTCTCTCTCTCTCTCTCTCTCTCTCTCTTTACTTTGAGACAGTATTTCCCTAGCTGATTTAATCTGGCAATCTGGGTTAAAGAAATAACCATGCCGCTTAGGAACATTATGGCCACAGATATGAGACTCTGCGGTTTAGAACGCAGGATTTAAACTACACTTCTGGGGCTATCAAGCACTACCTGACTTTGAGAGCATAACCAGATAAGAGCTAAATGGGAAAGCCCAGTGCTTCAGACACACCCTCTAGAGAGTCACGCTGACTTGGCCAGAGAGCTAATGTTTAATTATCCATGAGAGAATTTGTTACATTCTGATGCACAGCTTTTGTTTTATTATACGCCATGCAAACACTATATCATTATTAAGTTTCAATTATTACACTGTTGAACTTCTCAATACAATGATAATTTGATGATGATGGTTTCACTTATTTCAAGTTTTAAATGTGCTAAACCTAGTGACAGCTCATCTTCTTGAGCTGAAAAAATATATAATAAGAAAATTTAGAAAATTTTGAAATTTTAAATCTTTAAAAAGGTTTAGTAATCTTGGATTTGTATTATTTTACCTTTAGAATAGGAAATGTTAGATAATATTCAATGTATTTTAACTTATAAATATGTAATTTATTGCAGTATTTGTGTATAAATGATATTTTTATTTTATATAAGTAAATATATATTATATTTTTTTCAGAAAACTAGCATAGAACCATGTCAAAGAGTATTTAACAGCAAACAATTAGCAGGAAAGAAGAACCTCGACTAGGTCTGGGTTCTTCTCTCTAACCAAGGCTTCCTGCTATAGGTTACATCTGCTTCGCTCTACTCAAACCTCAGCTCCCCGCTTTTCGACTTCTTTCTCTTTCTCACACTCTTGATCTTGCTCTCTCTCTCTATCTTCCTATGGCGCAAACAAAGCTGCAAAAAAAGGCCAAATATATTTCACTGCCTGTCAGTAAACCTGCCTCCAGTGTATAACCTACAGTATGTGTAGGAAAGTGTAGGTAGATATATAGGCAGAATTTAAAACTGTATACTAGTCAAATTCAAAAAGAATCTTTCATTTATTCATTCATTATTTTTCTAACTATAATGAGATATTGATGTTAAAAAAGAAACCTTCATATGTACTTCCTCATATAATAATATCATTCTGCAATGCTTTCTACATAGGATTGACAACACACATCATTTGCATTTTATTCACTAGGATGTTATATTACTAAAGCCATAGGCACAAATTCTGGTATGTTTTTTAGACAGAGCTTGAGCTTGCAGTGATAGAGACACCGCACTCAAATCATTTCCTCCCACTCAGAAAGGATCAAAGCCATAGTAGCTCCAACCCGAGAAGCCAAAATGAGCTTCTTCTTCAGAAAATATTCACTCAGCAAATCCCACATGCGTTCTATATAGTCATCTAGATGTTTAGACCAATGCTTCTCAACACTGAATAATATCATTTGTAATAGAAGAGGCAGTTCTGAGTTTTCATTGGTTCTACCACTACTCCTGAAAAATACAAAAATGAAAATCAACAGAGGAGGTGCAACAAAGAAAAGAAGGTAACATGTGTACATTCATAATAATGTGGATGAAATGGTATTAGAAATAGTAATATTAACACAAGTGTGTGTGTGTGTGCGTGTGTGTGTGTGTGTGTGTGTGTGTGTGATTGGCGCCCAGTCAGAATCGAATTCAGCGGTTTTGCGTTTGATTCAGGCAGACAGATTGTCCATTGATGTGCTTAATTAAGGCGGCACAGAGGCACAGCCTGTCGCCTCACAGCTCCAGGGTCCCCATTTGATCCAGAGCTCAAGTTACTGTCTGTATGGAGTTTAGCACATCCTTGCAGGGTCAGTAAGGTGCCTTTACATGAACCCTCATGTTCCACTAATAATCGGAATAATATACCAATCAGAATAAAATTACATCATGTAACCCAAATTGTCTTAATCCGAATAAATGTTCAATTAGAATTACAGGGGTGGGTAATAGATCAATAATAGGGTCTTTATAGAAAGATATTATCCATATAAATGATTGACCCAGTCATTTCTCTTGTTGGGATAAAAATATCCTATATATATACATACTGTTTAAATGCGTTGAGCATATAAACAAATTATATTTATTATATATATTCAGCATCTATATCAAAAATAAGTTGAAATCTCTCAGAAAACCATCAGAATGGTTCGATCGGATTGTAAGAATAACTTCATTGCAAACCTAGCTTCCTCTAGGTTTCCTTTCATCCCTAACGACATACTAATAGGTGGACTGGCTAAATTGCCTCAAGGTGGGAGTGTGTGTAAATGAGCGCACATGGTGCTCCAACCAGAAATACCTTTTCGTATGTATTCCTACCAGGCTTTTTCTCTAAATAGTGCTGATAGTTAGAGCTGTACAAAATACTTGGCTGCTTGTTTTAATTATGTTAGTGTATCTCTAACAAAAAAAAAAGTAGTATGTAGTGGTTCAGCGGCAGAATATCTGACTAGTGAACTGTTGCCAAAAATGTCTAATGGGTGTTCAGTGCCATATGGCGTGTATGTAGTTGTCTAGGCTATTTTTAATGCAATTTATACACTGATCAGCCACAAAATTGACACAGCAAAATGAACTGAGTGACATTGATCAATTATATACACCGGTAAACTGGTGTCTGGATCATGGGCACCCAAGGGTCATCTATACACATGGGGACCAAAGGTCAGTTTGCCTGGTCCGATCTCACAAAAAAGCTAATACAGCACAAATATCTGAAACAGTCAATACTGGTTATGATAGGAAGTATCAGAACACTCCACTTATGGAGTTTAGCAGGTTGTTGATCTGGCCTTCAAATTCCCCAAATCTCAATCTGACTTAGCATCCATGAAATGTACTGGACAAACAAGCCCCATCCACCCCACAACCCATAGCACACAAAGCTAACTAACGTACCGGTGCCACAGATCGCAGGGTATCCCTGATATCTTGTGGAGTCACGTTCCAAGGACCAGAGCTATCACCAGCAGAACAAGGGGGACCTATGCGATTCTGGGCATATTATTTTGGGTTTTAAAATCATGGCTGGTCCTTGTTTTATAAATCTTTAATAAGCACAGTTTAAATATTTTGTACTCTGTTTAGAATATTCTGTGTGAAAAATGTTCTTAACATTCTGTGTCCAAAAGCCAGTACTATGAAAAACTAAAGCACTGGGAAAACTTTTTATCATTTTTAATGGGATGGAAAATGTAGAATCCCATTTGCATAGTATTCTGTTGGTATCCATTTGATGATAAACTTGAAGGAACTAATGTGGAAACTTTGAAGTTAGGGTAGTTAGGGTGAGTCTATGTGGTGTTTTTGTGAGTAAACCAGAAATTTCTGAGCCTAGTGAATTGAACCAGGTAGTGAGTGTGTTAAACAGGGATCATTGAAAATAAGTCCTTCATTTTTGGGTAGCATCATCTTTGTTGATTACTGTTTGGAGTAATGGACAGCTCTGACAGATGGGAGACATATGGCCATGCTCATGAGTCTAGGTAGGCTGTAGATTGCAGTGCTAAATACGTTCATTAGGAGTGGGAGGATAATAGATTTGATCCAGTTTATTAGTATTCTCATAACCAGAACCTTGCTTACATTTTTATGTGTCTGTTAATAGGTGATAATGACCATGATCGTTTTGTTCAATCGCTTTAACTCCCCTCATGCTCCCAGAACCGCTCTTTTACAATTGTGCTCTGGAATATGCCCATGCAATCTGCGAAGAAAAACTGCATGGATGAGATAACCTGGTCTTTCAGTATATTCAAGCCATCAGCTGACTTAATTTTATTGACACATAACATTGCTGAGCGTAGACATGAGCACCTGAAGCAATCCCAGATGATAACACTGCTGCCAGAGGCTTGTACAGTGCAAGTCACTTCATGTGTTTCCCTTCTTATCCTGACATGCCCAACACTCTGGAGTAGGGCCAGTCTGGGCTCATCAGACCACCTGACCTTTACTTCATTGCCCCAGTGAAACTATTTCCCTGTTAGTTTTACTAACAAGTGGTTTTCTTATGGCCACATACCTATTTATTCTAAATCATGTGAGTTCTTGTCACATTGTATGTGTGAAAATGCTCTTACTTTCACTATTAATCATAGCTATAATTTTTTACAATGCAACTTCTCAAAACGTTTACGCCATCTCCAATAATGGTAATTTATAACTTTTTTCTGACCATATTTCTTCCACTAAATTGATGGTCCAATGCTGTTCTTCTGCTTTGGACATGTCGTTACCTCTATGTTCTAGTAATTTTATCTTTTTTTTTGCTTGATGCAGACCAGTCATTTAACCTTTTCGAAAAGGGTGATTTTTCATTGAATACAGTATGTTGTTGATATGGTAGTGTATCTAGAGGGTAAAGTTGGTTCTTTGAGGTGACTGAGAAAAGACAATACTAATAGGAGGTGTGGGGCAGCGTAAATTTTAGTATATTGATAACCTTAAGTAATCCTTTTGATTATTCATAGAGGTTTGACCATAATGGAATGAATGTTAATTTGCAGTGAACGTTTTATAGGCATTATTATTATTATTATTTCTTGATTATTATTACTTCTTGATTACTTGGCTTGTTATTTTTTTTTCTTTATTTCATTTAATGAGTTTAGATAGAAAACATATTATTATATTGAAAGTGTCCTTGAAAAATGTCCTATTTGAATAGGAATTCCTCAGGTTCTTTGTTGATTAATTTTATGTATTTTCTTTTGCAAAGAATTGATATAAATCCAGGCGGTAGTGGTTAGCACTGTCGCCTTGCACCTCCAGGGTCCTGGTTCGATTCCCGGCCAGGCTCGATTCCCGTCTCTGTGTGCATGAAGTTTGCGTATTCTCCCCATAGACATGTAGGTTAGGTTAATTGATGTTCCCAAATTGCCCGTGGTGTGTGTGTGCCCTGCGATGAATTGGCACCCTGTCCAGGGTGTACCCCACCTTCTGCCCTTAGGCTCCAGGCCCCCCGCGACCCTGAATACAGGATAAAGCGATCTAGACAATGAGTGTGTGATATAAATCCTTAGTTTAGTTAAGTAATTTTCTGATTTTGATTTGCTTACAGAATTATAGAACATTTTTTCATACAGAATAAGTAAGGTGCACTATATGGCCAAAAGGAGTTTGACACTTAAGCAGTGCAAATACCACTCTAAAACTATGTGCATTAATCTTGTGTTGCTTTCTCTTTGCTGTTATAGGATATGTTATTCCACTCTTCAGGCAAAACTTTTTACTACATTTTAAATTGTGGCTTTTGTGGATTTGACCTACTCATCCATTTACATGTTGACCTATTCACTAGACGATAAGGCCTGTTTCTAATGCAGCAGTCATGCTATTTCATTCCTAATGTGTTCAGTGAGGTTAGGATCAGGGCTCCTAACCCTAACCCTATTTTAGCAGTATTCTGTGCTAAATTTTTACTAGAGATGGAAATTTATTTACACATAATACAGTATATAGAACAATACAGAATGTTGTAATATTATTTTCTATATTATATTCCGATCATGCTTGTTTACCAAATACGAACAGTCCTCAGCATCATGCTGTCAAAAATTTATTTAAGAACTTTGATTGAAATAGTCATGAATTATTTCTGCTTCAAAGAGCTAGCTAATAAGGAGCAGCTTTGCTAGGATTTTTGAGAAATGTCTGGGTTTTATTCAGTTAAAAAATGTCGAGATAATTGCAATATTTGTTAAAGGGATTTTTAGACAAAATTCACTTTTAAGTCATTTTTCATTTTTAGACATACACGAGTCTTCAGTGTGCGTGTAAAAAAACACGAGGAAAAAAAAACTTTTTTTTTTCATTTTGTACTGGTCAGGGCTAAAACAAGCACATTCAAGATAGTTCGACATCCGATTCTAAAACTACAGGCATTAACATGGAGTTAATATTACATCTTACAGTACATATACAGTACATCTACAAAGTTGCTGCAAAGGTGCTCAGACACTGAAATTCAGCTAGGACATTACATATGCTATTCAGTAGGTAGTGTTCTCATGGCATCCGCCAAACCCAGACTTATCCATCAGACTGCCTGATATTAAAGCGTGATTCATCACTTCAGATAACGTATTTCCGCTACTCCAGGGTCCAGTGGCGGCGTGCTTTACATCACTCCAACTGACACCAAGTACTGCACATGAAGATCTTAGGCTTCTGTGCAGCTGCTCGGCCATGGAAATACATTTCATGAGGCTCCCCATGCACTGATCCTGTGCTGATGCTGCTTCCAGTGGCAGTAGAAATGCTGTAGCGAGTGATGCAATGGAGGATAAGCGATTTTTATGCGCCACACACTTCAGCACTCGCTTGCCCTGCTCTGTCAGTTTGCGTGGTTTACCACTTCATGCCTGAGCTGTTGTTGCTCCTAGAAGCTTCTATTTCACAGAAAATATTTACACATACAGTTGACTGGAGAAGATTAAAGTGGGATGAAATTTGATAAACTGACTTGGGGCAAAGCCTGCTTTTTATGGCAGTGCTGTTAAGGTCACTAAGGTCAACCTCAGTTAAGGTCACTGAGGTCTTCAGTACGACCAATGTTTGCCAGTGTTTGTCTGTGAAGATGGCATGGCTATGTGCATAGTTTATGCACCTGATAGCAAGGAGTGTAGCTGAAACATCTAAACATTATCATTAAAAAGGATGACCACCTAATTTTGGCTATGTATTGCATTTTAGTAATGCTTAGGTAGTAGAGATGGGAATCAGTTACCACCCAAGACAAAATTAACACGATACATAGGTGGCGATTTGATTAAAATTGGGATTCTATAAGTATCACGATGTTATAAACAATTCAATTCAATATTACATTTTCTCACTTAAAAACCAAGGGAGGCATTTAAATAATAACAGTTGTGAATTATTTCTGCTTCGAAGAGCTAGTTAATAAGAAGCAGCTTGATTGGATTTCTGTGAAATGTCTGTGTTTTATTGATATAAAAGAAATTGAGATAATTGCAATATTAGTTAAAGTGGTCTTTTATGCAAAATTCACTTTAAAGTCGTTTTTAAACATACACATGGGTCTTCAGCGTGCGTGTACAGCAAAAAAATTCTGCGTTTTTTTTTTCTATTATGTATTGCTCAGAGCTAAAACAATCCCATTACATTTTCCCCTGTTGAGACCTCATATAAGAAGATCACCTGCCCTTGTTTGTTGCTCAGCTCTGCTGTTTAATTACATTTAACTCCATTTTTACTGAGCAGCACATACCTCTGTTATGTCATCTGCCACAAATATTATTTCTAAACAAACTTAGTGAATAATTCACCCCTACCACACAGGATGAAAAGGTAAGAATAGTTCAGAGTGTACTACCTGTAGGATTATAAAGAAACGGCAATGTTTTACCCTTTTCAAAACTCAACTTCAGAGTGAGCTTCTAACGTGGCATGTGGGGCTTCTAGCACACGCGATTTATCACTTTATTTGTGCTCTCAGTGTTTTGAGGCTTGTGCAAGCTTGTGTAATGTGTGGGTTTGAGATTAATTCGCTCGTAGAGTTCGGGAAAAAAAGACAGATCGGAGGCTTTTTACGAGTGTGATTTTAGATAATGTCACGCCATAAAAATGTATTTCTGTTGGTACAGAATCATTTATCGCTGAGGCCAATCAAACTGCAAACTAGCCAATTCTGGTCACTGGCCGATCGACCAGTTCATCTCTATTATAAATGTAAATAAATTTTGGAGAGGGTGTGGTGATACGTGTTTCACCATACAAACGAATCATGATTCATAACTAATGAATTCCTTCATCTCTTTTAGCAAGGGTGGCAAGCCCCACACCACTACACTGCACTGCATCCACAATGCCAATCTAATAGTGCTGAAGAAAAATCCCCCTTTTTTAAACAGATTAATGACCAAGTTTACATCTTTCTTACCTCAGATTGCTTGAGGTGAACTTAATGACGGGAAGAAATGTTTTTTGAAAAAAAGAAATTTTGTCCTGTTTATGTTTTCTAAGTGCAGCATTAAGGGAGAAGGAAATATATTTTATCTAAAATGGAAAATGAACAAAAAATGAAATTAAAGCTGTTTTGGTCTGTTTTTACATTACTGTTGTTAGAAATGAAATTGGTCAGTATAAAGCTGGAAAATAAAAGTAAACACTTTCAAAACACACGAAAAATAAAATCAGCAGGAAAGCAATAACAATAATTCAGGAAGTAAAAACTGGCATTAGCTTTTGAAATCAAGAGAGGTAATATGTGTGGTTGATGCGTACAGTATGTCATTACAGTATTTCATTGCTTTACACCGCTAGTAAATATATGGTAAGGCTCTAGTAAGATTAAGATTGTAAGGTTGGATATCTGTGTTCTACAGTGTTAAATGAACTCTTACAGAAGCCATTTATGCCCACTCTGTGGAAAAGTGGGCTAAAATAACCCCTGTAGGAGTTCATTTAACGCTGGTAATTTTACTGTGTAGTTGAGACTGGTACATCGTTTATATCAACGGGGAAGTGAGGAACCCTGCCATTCTTGTTTCCCAATGAGAATAAAAGCCAGTTGTACTTGGATAGACTTCGAGCCATGGATGATGTACCATAGCACTGAAGCAAAAAATACGGTTAAACTTAGAACTGAAGGCTGCATTGCAGAAGCAGCATTGTTTCTGATGAACTGTATTATTTGTGAAATGGGACGATGGTTCATCATGAAATTTACTATCACATCTCATCACTGTTGATTTTTAATAACCTTTCCACCACAGCAATGCAGAAAACCCACTCCAGGCTTTGTGAGTCATCCAGAGTGTCTAAGGAGAAACATAATTCCAGGAATATAATGATGCCGTTGTACTCTCGCCCCCCGTTTGGACATTTGGCCTACCTCGAGTGCTTTTTTTTTGGTGGATTTTGCAAGACAGTGATAGGGTTGGCATACAAGTCCTCATTCAACTCAGTTCTGCAGCACTTTCAGGAATCACCCGCTTGTCAGGATGTCAGGCAGCATTATGGAAACCCTCTCGTTCGAGCGCATGAGCTCAGCATGGCTAAGGAAGTGGAGCGGAACAGAGGCTGCCACAGTGGCTGGGGAGAGAGCAGTCGTCTCCTGTGTCCTGACCTTCCGTGGTTTTCGATGCTTCAAAGCACAGACCCTATGTGGGTAGTCATGATGTTGGACAGGAAGCTGTCTGTCACAAATGATGATCTTGGCATTGTACTGATTTGAGGGGAAGGCTGCAGTCACTTACCTTCTGTCAGGAAGGAAGTGGATTACTAGGATGGATATAGAAGAGAAGAAGATGGTTAGAAGTCTTAGTAGAACAGGGAAGAGGAGTTTTCCTGATGTCTATCTGTTGAGATTAATAGCTTCAGCTGACCTTTTTAATCTCATTTATCATACAGTTATAAGCTTGCAGAATTGTACTGTAAGTACATTTAAAACTGCCAGAGCTGCCTCGTCTTTGGAGGAATGCCGCGCAATACCCATTGATTCTATTGATTTATTTGTTTGTGTAAATTCATTAGCACTGTTTAAATGTCACATTGTGGTTTTGATGTGGACAGATATGTTAGATGTGCTGGTCAGTCCAAACATTTGTAAAGGACTCGACACTCCAGGGAGAAAAAGACCTCTGCTTGTGCAATTTCCTTAGACAAGGCGATGACACAAAGGTTACACCTCTGAGTATGCAGCACAGCTCTCGGCTTCCTTTCGGGCCATGCTCTGTACTAACTGCCAAGGAGTCTGGGAGATTAAAACAGGGATTGAAAAGCCTGGAAGGCTTGGGCAGCAGACTAGAAGAGGCTTTGACACACGGAGGCTTCCAAAGGGAGCTTTATCGCGTGGCCTGTACCTTTATTTACATGGAGAAGGGCTACTTCAGTTTATAGTGCACTCCTGGGAACGGACCTACAGTGATTAAAGCTAATTGGGCTCACCCCATTTTGACTAGGCCTAGCTGCCAAATGAATAATTACAGAGGTTTAAACATTTGATTATCCAAGATTGCAATAATACAACAATGCAGCTTGCTTGATTCATATTCATTTAGAAAGCATAATCGAGTAAATAAATGCTGTACACACATTCTGGCAGTCTTTCGTCCAATAAAAAGTCATAATATCATAGCCTGACAGCGAGGTCAGTCATTTCAGCAGTCGATCCACCATTATAGGTCTCATTTAAAAGCTCTTACTATTTTTCATATTGAACAACAAAGGTGAAAAACATAAATCCTTGCCTTGTTTGTTTCCACAAACCATACCCCTTGAGCAAACACATATGGCTGTGAGTACTTATAACAGCACCGGTGTGTTGACTTACAGTCATCGAGGGCATGTTCTGACTGTACACATACATTTCATTAATTCCCCGTGGTACACAGATCCCATGTAAACAAAAGCATGTGATCAAATTAGGGCTATTTGGACTGAAGTGATTCTAGTAGTCCAAGTATAAAATGGCTTTACACAATTAACTCATCTGAATCATGAGGACATGGGCAGGACTTACAGTATGTATTTAATTGCTCTTATCTGATGTTAGTAGTAATTAATTTAAAGTAATTATACATCCCTAACAGCTTCTTAGCTAGCTGAGTTAAAATAATATTAGGTGAATGCACAATTGATAAAGATGCCCTAAAGGATAAATGTCCTGAGAGAAATATACAGTTTGTAAATTGATCGGTTTGTTGCTTATCTGACTGCATTGCGTAAAATAAAAAAATGTAGATTCAAAATGCAGCATTAATTATTTTGTTTGTTATATTAATCCACTATAAACACTTTTACCATGCAAAACTTTCCCTCTCATTTTCTCACCATTGGGGATTAATCAGAGCATGACTGTCTCTCTGTAATTAAATCATAGTGCCTAAAGGCATTATCTACATTAGGTGTCCTAGTATAGGACATTATTAATTATTGCAAGTTATCTTGTCCTTTTTTTTCCCTTCTCCAAACCACATCTGAAGTTCAGCTGAGCCAGACTCAATATTGGTTCACCAGCGTAAACACTTTTGACACGTTTATTATACATTCACAAATATCTAGCTTCATATCTTAAAACTGAATCTAGGGGTGGGCGATATAACCAAAATCTTCTATCACGGTAGAAGCAATTTTCTACCTCGATAACGATATATATCA
>JAQMYL010000036.1:19327294-19347863 GCA_030014365.1 Clarias pachynema
TAAGACGATAGACCAAAATCTCTACCGGTTGACAAATTTCTACCGGTTAACCGTGTCTACCGGTATATCGCCCACCCCTAACTGAATCTATACAAAATATCATAATTTATTATTAATTATACAATAGTTAGTTGCAACTGAGTAACTGATTGGACGAAGGCATTCTACGAGCGGTGATAATAGAGAGTAACAACACTTAGACGTTTAAGTATATGTATCACTCCATGTCCTCCATGGAATAAATGGAAATATAATGAGAAACTTACTGTAGGAGATTTACAGGACTGTCCACCACCTCCATGGTTTATTCTCCTTACGCTTTGGCTACATATTACCAGTAAGAATTAAAAACTAATTATACTAACTGGACAGTACAGTAGGTCTTTAATTATCAGTCACACGTTGCGTCAGTTACGGTAAATCCTGATTAAATACTTAGTAATCATGTGTTAATAAAGAGAAACAGCGAGAAGAAAATGTGATGTACGCAACAAAAGAGGCCAGTTCTCAAGTGGTTATGAAAAAAAAAAAACTTCTGTGGCTAGAACCTGTTTGATACGAAATTCACTCACTGTCCACTTATAGAAATAAGTGCATATTCATGCATTTATCTAATAAGGCAATCATGTGGCTGAGGAATGATGCAAAAAGCCATGCAGCACAGTTAAGGGTTTCAGTTAATGTTCACATCAAACATCAGAATGTAGAAAAGGTGTGCTCTCTTTAACTTAAACCTTGGAGCAATCATTGGTGCCAGGCAGCCTGGGATTTTCACACATAACTTTCTCTTTAATGTTTACACAGAGCGCTGTGAAAAACCAAAAAACATCACGTGGGTGTAGGGTCTGCAGGCTGAAACACCTTGATGAGAGAGAGCTCACGGGAGAATGACCAGACTGTTGTAATCCAAATAAGCCCTCTGTACACCCACGGAGAGCAGAAGCATCTCAGCAGGAACAAAGCATCAAACCTTGAGGTGGATGAGCTACAACAGCAGAAGACCACCTCAGGTTTAACTCCTGTAGCCCAGAACAAGAATCTGAGGCTAGAGTGGGTTCTGACTCAGTCTGAAAAACACCAGGTGATTTTTTTTCCTCCTAATCTTCAGGCATTCAGTTTGTGTCCATGATAATCTGAGAATCTTGTTCGTACTTGACAGGAGTTGAACCTGATGTAGTCTTCTTCTTTTATATCCTGTATGCTTTAACCTTTCTTATGTTGTGCATTCGGCAATGATCATGCCCATGCCTTCATCCAATAGATTACACCTGTTCTTTATTCTGATGTTTGATATAAACATACTAAAATTCTTCACCTGTATTTGCCTGATTATTTTATTTGTATTATTTATTTATTTGTTTTTTTTTGGCTCTGCTGTCCCATTATTGGCTAATAAGCTAAATGCATGGACACGTGTTCCTAATAAAGTGGATGGTGAGCTAACCAGTTAGCCCTTCTTTTAGTCTTGTTCCCCTGTTCCTGTAAGGATAAGAAAAAAGAAACCCCTTAGAATCTAGAATCTTGATATATGTTAATGGACTCTCTTCACACTTCTCTGTTTTGCTGCCAGAAATAACCTTCTGATTGTAACTTCACTTTCGGTTCAACAACCACAATGCAGTAAAGGAGAGCCCAATGGAGTCATACATTGTTTATGAGTAAAACTGCAGACTGCAGTGGAATTAAAGAAGCAGCTTGAAAGATCACCGCAGGTACAGTTTCAGGGCAAATAACCTGCACCCACTGAGCAGAACTGATTCACTATCTGAACAGTTAATATTTGGCAGACCCTCAAGCCAAACTGCACACTTTGTGTGGCTCTTCATTCTTCCTCATCAGCAGGTAGTCTGACATCTTGGTCTGACTGCAACATCGCCATAGATTAAATTTTACCGCAGAAAAAAAAATAAAAACCAATCATCAATTGTAAGCTTTCAATTATGCTGTTAGTGATAATTTTTTTACGACCTGTTTTTTTAAACTCTACAATTTTGACACATTTTCCAACCATTCAGGCCACATCTTAATGTTAAGAAGATTTATTTTGGTTTTGTAAGTGAAAAAAATTCTGTCCTTTTGAAGGCTCTGTATAATGGTAATAAGGAAGGTGGTACAGTAAGAATGCTGTAACACCTAACAGAAATCATTTTACTCGGCAGCTATACGTATAATTTTATTTTATTACTAGCGTAAGTACCTGTCGTTGATGGGTATAGAGTCTGTAGAAATAGTTAAAAGGTTCAAGCGAAAAATAAGCTGATCAGCATCTGGCATATAACTGCTCATAACTTCCCTTCTGCTCAACATTTTGATTTAATTGCGCAACATTCAATGTTTAGTTTTCATAGTGTACTTATCTTTTTTTTGCTGACGTTTCTGTGTCTTCTGCATACTTTTTCTACACATGGGGTACTATCGCATTGATTGGCTCTGTTGAGTGACGCTATAGCCACGCCAACCTTGATGGAAAAAACGCTTAATTCGGTGGGACATACAGACAGACATACATTTTCCTGAGGTCCTCCAATATATGAAATGTAAAGATATCATTGAAAGAGCGAGTTCTGACCAATGTACAGACATTTTGTTTGTTATGTGAGATGAGCCGATTGGTACCCAGTTAAAACAGGAAATGACTGTTTTAATGAATATATATAGGGGTCAGGATTGTGCAGTATAATCCTCCTGGAATTTTTTTTAAAAACAGCCCTTTCATTGTGCAGAACTCTGCAGAGCATGTGCGAGCGCCAGTATACCCTTCTTATTCTTTTTAGGGCAGCTGGCATTCGCTGCATTCACTGCCTCTTGCCTACAGGTACAGGAACAATAACAAGAGAGTCCACTACTATTTAATTGATCGTGGATTGCAACATTCTCCCTGTTTTAGAAAGGGTGGGCAAATATACTGGGGCAGCTGTCAATATAGTCTTAGTGTAGGAAACACTGTAATGAGTGAAATTCTGAAAAAGGTGTTTATCTTATTTTGCAATCACACCAGAAAACACATTTTTACATTTGTTTATTCTTTAAATGAGCAAGGTCTTTCTACATTAATGCAATGTTTTATTTAAAAAAAAAAGTAAATTGATTAGAGATGAATGAACTGGATTAATAACAACACGAATACTATATTCTCTGTTAGATATGATAATGTGTCATGAACACTCGCCACTGAATAATGATGTGCATTTGCAAGTCCTCTATAATGGCTCGCCAAATGTAACTGACAACAGAGATAAAGACTCTCTAGAAATAAATGATTTGCTGCTGATTTATACTCACTCCACATGTGAGGAGTGAACTTTGACATACGCTGCCAGTCGGTGGTTTTTGAACACCTGGTGCTTCTTACATTTTAATGACATATTTTCACAGTGCAAACAAAATGGTAAAGAATAGCAATTAAATGAGGAAACACAAAGCCTTGTGGAACTTATTAACTGCTTGCTTTGAGATTCTAATGGAACTCTAAATGAGTGCTTTATTACATATATCATTGGGCGGATAAACCTGTTAAGCCTACAGATAAGACTCATAGCATTTATATTAAAATGTAAAACATAAATGTGTGGTGTGCTACAAAAGCATAATTATGGTGATAAGGAGTTTGGCCTTTTCGAGTGGAATTCGATTTTGATTGTTTTAATAAAACAAAGTAATGTCTGGCAATTCTCAATTCACAATTTAATTTCGGGTATTAAAATGAGGCTGTTTACTCAAATATAAGGTGTTTAATACAGTGTATATGTGAAAATTTGCAGGTTGTAAACTGCCATGCATTTATTTATTCATTATTGTATCATTTTGGTCAGGGTGGTGGTACTGTATATCAGGAGCCCATCTCAGTTACATTTCAAGTTCTAGCATGAAATGGTCTAAAAAAATGTGTGTGTGAATGTTGACCAGAGGTCCTACCATGTTCATAAAACTGGGAATAAATACACTGGTCACCATTGGCCTCCATGGTCCCTAGTTGGACTACAGAGGTTCCTACAGTAGATGGATGGATAGAAGAGCCCCAAAATGAAGTTAATGCACAGTCCATTTGCGTATTGTAGTGCTACAGTAGATCATATCCACTGGAATCAGGGATAGAAAGTCTTCTATTGGATCATCCTATAGGTCAATATACATCAGGGAATGTAGCACTTTTTTATAGTAAAAAGAAACTTTATTTAAAAAACTGATTGCAATTTCTCTCCCATTCATGATAAACTCATGTTAACACATTAGTACTATGCATGTTGTTTAAATATGTTAATTTCCCCAATGTATGGAGACATGATACCCTCTACCTACTGTATATTAACTTTGAAAAAAGGTTCCAATGTATGGGACACCCTGTATAATTCATAACTGCTGGTTTTTCACACAGTAAAGATGAAATTACAAATTAGAACAGAAAAGGCTTTGAAAATGTTTGATCAGTGACCTTTAATGAAAAGTGAAGATTAGCTTTAGATGAGGTTTGAGCGGATGCTGACATGCCTGTGATACCATCTTCTTGTCAGGAAAGGACTAAATATTGGGATTCGTAACCTCAACACTTACCTCTCATTTTACAAATAATGAAGATGTTTATCCTGTAGCAGCAAAAGGAAAAGTTTTTGTCGCTGTCAGAAACCACCTTCACTTGTGATTTTAAACACCTGCTATATGATTGAGTGCTTTATGGAGGGAAGGCAAATCATGCAGTTACGTACTGTACAATAGTCTGCATGGTTTCTTCAAATGCTACACACATGTGTGGTTTTGTAATGCAATGCCACACACAAATGTAGTGAAGTATAAAGTAAAGATATTTATCGTAAGATGTAGTGGAGCAAATACAAAATGTATCCAATAATAAAACTTCTTAAGTAAGGGGCTCGTCAAATTGGGAAAAGACCATGACATTCTACTGTGTCCTAAACATATTGAAGAATGCATCAGAATTGGAAAATGTGCACGTACCAAGTTTATACTACTTTCTATGCTCATCCCTGTCTGGTTCTCAATTTGCTTATAATTGTCAGGAGGAGTTGGGTCCAGTATCTATACAAAATTCTCTGAATGTGACATACAGTAGATGTGCTGATAACCTGCTGAATGTGTGCCATAAATGTAGCACCAGAAAAACCTAATATGAACTTAATGCAGTAATTTTCAATGTTGCATTCAACTCCACTGATGGAGCAACAATGCAGTGACATCTGGACATCTCAGTCACAAAGCCATCCAGTCTTTCCCATCTGCGCTACAGTATTCCTGTAGTATGTCAATGAAGTCCCTAAGAGGTGTTAATGAGCTATGTCGTTAACTGGTCAATGCTGCCGTTACCACATCATTATTAAGTTCTTCCTGTGTCCTACTTCAACCACGTACTCACCAGGATTTTGTGTGGCAGCTCCACTTTAAGGTAGACAATACTAAATCGTTACCGGTTTCTCCTGTGGTGATGTCAAGTTGTACAAGTTCTCACCTAAATTTTTGTGCACATAGTGGGAACATGGCTTAGTGTGATGTGGAGTTGGGTGGGGAGTTCAATGTAAAACCGACAGAAAAAAGCTTTTTGAACTCTGCAGTCTTACTTATAAAATAAGATTGTTGATTGTTTTCCCCTCCCCATTTCGGCCTATTTGTGCCTTTCTGTTTTAGCTTCTCAATTTCCTTCTGATTTAGCTTGAATTTGTTTAATCAATAGAGCTTTGTACTGTGGGGCGCAGGCATCACGCAGCTTATCACAGCCCCCGGATTCGGGGGAGGTGTAACAAAAGCAAATTAACTTCTACAAGAATCATATGGTGAAGTCATCATTTTACATGACCGAATTATCATTTATATTACTAAGGTGTCCAACAGTATAATTGTTTTTCTTTAATGTTCAAAATTTACTGATACTTTCAGCATAAAACTCTCTTCACTACTTGGTCGCCTTCCCAAGACTTTCTATGTTTTTATTTTCTATCCTTTTTTTTCTTCTATAAAGACAGATTGTTTTACATCCTGACATGGCACGGTTATCTCAAACAGAGTCCCTAAAAGTGTTTAGCTGGGGAAACAGGAAAACTGCATATCCGTAAGGGAACGGTTCCTCTGCAGCCATCACGGCAGATGTTAAATTACACCAAATGGATCCAATTGAGTGCACTGATCAGACCTTCATTAGACATAATACATACTATAAATCCATGTGGACTTTCTGCAAAAAAAATGTAACCCTTAAGGAGGACCAGAGTTAGCATTTAATTAGAAAGCGATTAACTGAAAAACTGTGACAGAAAGCAAAAGAAACTAATGAGAACACATGAGGCAAAGGTTAATGGGACACAGTCAGGTAGGTAGGGACAGACAACTTTTTAGACTTACAGTCTCAAAAGAAGTAGAAACATTCAGGTTTAGTATGTACCAGTGGTTTTAAATCAGTGATGAAAAACCATGATTAAAAGAAGGTCAATTCTGTAAGGTTGGAATTCTCCCTAAAAAGATAAAAGTGAAGAACTGGAAGAAGTCCTTCAGAGGGGATTTTGATTGGGTGCGGGCAGAGGACTGATTAAGGCAATCAAACTTTATAAGAACAGTGAAAGCTTTTTTATTTTTTTCTCTCTTATACACTTTGTACTGAAACAGCAATGTGTGAAATATGAAGAACATGATTTGAAAAAGCCAGTTTGAAGCATTCAAAATTTTACAATCTAACAACCACAATCTTTGAATTACACGGCCAAATGTTCACCTTGATTTCCTTTTCGAAATCTCTTATAAAGAAAGATACAAACTTTCAGCGTAGGTACTGTACATAAATTTAATAAAACCTTAAATTCTGGCTGCTGGTGGAAGGCCATCTGTAGCCAGATCAATAAGTACGATTGTTAGGACTGCCATCAATATCGACTGCTGTTCATGCATTTAGAAAAAAAAAAAAAAAATCAAATAGAACAAGGATGACTGGGGTTCATCAAGCAGACTAAATAACAGGCAGACAAAAAGACAAATCTCTGTAAATAGATTTTGCTGTTACAGATGTGAATCTCCAATCAAAAAATAATCCTTAGGTTGTGAGTTGAATCCAACGGTTTTAGAACACATGTGATGTATTTTGGCAGTGTGAGAGTGTGATCCAAAGCTACAAAGCTCGGCTATAAGCTACAAATAAGAAACTGGTATTAAATGACATGAATCTTAAAACATGTAAATACAGTTTTTTGAATACAATCTACTGTCTTGTTCATGTTAACTTTGACTTGACATTGCAAGTCTACCTTCCTGGCCTCTTGAAGCTGCTTTCAAGAGCCAATAAACACAAAGAGAGAAAGAGGACAAGGAAGTCTACATTCATGGTACGCCTATTAATTTTCTTATTACAGAAAAAAGTATGAAGAGCAATGCTCTTGCATGTTTTGAAACTTCATCAGCTTTGGACATGTACTGTAGTTCAGAGGATGAGTCTGGCACATGTTGCATGCGCAGAGTTATGTCGGAGGAAACAGACAGAGCTGATGACGAAGTTTACCAAACAGTGGTCTACTTCCTTGTTCAAGTACGGTTGGCTTTCATATTTGGGTGCACCATACCATGCTTGAGATGAGCTGTTCAAGTGGACTAAAGGATCGTATGCTGATCTGTGCTTGGGCTTGATATGTATTACACAAATATACCAACATTTGGGGTCAAGTGTACTTGGAACTGGGCCAGAGACTGTAGTGTGAAAACACCCTGAGTTGCAGGACAGAAGAAATATCATTATTTGCTGTAGCTCGAAACTCATAATTCTCAACTTAAAAACATTTTATCTCTGCTGCTGCTATTATACCACAGGCTTATTTTGGCTACGTTAGACTGGATTCTGTTGATCGATGACCTAATCAGGTATAGTTGTTAGTCTTTCGGCTGCTCCCAGTAAGGGGTCGCCACAGCGGAATATCCAGTCCGCACAACAACTTGGCAAAGGTTTTATGTCGGATGCCCTTCCTGACGCAACCCTCCCATTTTATCCGGGCTTGGGACCGGCACTGCATACAGTGGCTGGGGGGTTTGGGCACTGGCTGGGAATCGAACCCGGGCCTTCCACATGGCAGGCGAAACACCTACCACTGAGCCACCAGTGCCCTCTAATCAGGTATAGTAAGTTTCTTTTTTTAAATTATTTTTGGGGTATTCAACAATTTTCTCCGTAATTTGGTTGTAGAGAATTCCCACCCATTGTTAGGGCACTCCCCATCAAGGGTACAACTACTGAATGAGCCTTAATTGGCTTAGAGCTGCGTGCTCCACTTTGAGTGAACTTGGCCAATCAGCTCTCTCCAAGCCTCGGATGCAAGAGACTACAGCATCACCTGGGATTCGAACTCATAATCTCCAGATGACAGCGCAAGCTCGTTACCACTGCGTCACTATTATCCATAAGGATGATAGTAAGTTTTTTTAATCAGAGATCAAAAGAGACCACATGTCCTATTAAGTAGCATTGTATTAAAAAAAAAAAAAAAAACACACAAAAAAAACCATAATGTTCCTCCAAACACAAGAGAGTTGAATATAACATTACAAATCACATAGCCGAGCTGCAATATGCCTTCCCTACACTATACTTGCTTTAAATTTAAGCAGTTCAAAAAATTTTTAATTAAGGTTGAAGCTAGCCTACCAGGCACTCTCATTTTCTCTATAGACCAGTTATTTTACTTGGTTCTGATGGGCCTTGATTTTGTGCACATTTTTGCCCGATTTCAGCTCCTCTCGAGGCAGGTAATGAAGTGCCTTAGAGTGCTGAGTACTCAGCCAAGTACCGAGCTCAGGTGTGTTAGAAGTCCTCAGGATGGGATTACATCTCTCTGTGCCAAGGGGCTCATCAAAAGTAACACCCAAAACATCTGGATTTCTTGGCGCTAAACTGTTTTAAATGCATCCAAAAAAAACTGTGTGCAAGATAGGAGATGATCAGTGTTGTCTGTTCTATGTGGAAATCATTCAGACGGAATAATTGCTGTTAAAGGAAGTAGAAAAGGCAAATTCCCAGGTGAAGACTCACTCAATCTGCTATTTTAAGCAGTTGTAAACACAAGCAAATATTGTGATCTATTAGTAATAGACCTAGGTTTTGGTTGTGAGAGAGGAGAATCTCTAAATTCTCATACACACTTGCTTGTGGCAGTTTGCTGGCAGTATGCATTTGAGTTATTTAATTGGTGATTCTGAGCCATGCTGCCTTGAAAGGACCCTCCATAGCTTCTGCTGGTGCTGTGACTGTTTGGAGAGTTGGAGAAAACCTGTAGAGAAATTCACATGAACTTTGCCTTGAGGAATATTTGTGAAGAAAATAAAGGTGATCCTAGGGGATGTTTGTTCAGTGTCCCATAGAGATGGGAATCATCATAACCACCCGACACAATATTATCACTATATCTGGGTGCTGTTTTGATTAAAATTGTGATTCTAAAAGTATCAGGATTTTATAAATATCCCAATTAAATATTGCAAATGTTTCATTGAATTAGGCCCATTTCTTATAACATTAGTTTTCTCACCAAAAAACTGAGGGCAACATTGAAACAACACAATCTTCAAATACAAGAGTTTTATATTTTAAGCAAAAAAAGCTGCATTTTTACTGATTATCTCTGTTATGTTATCCACAGTAATTATTGTTTCTAAACAAACTTAGTAAATGCCACACAGGATAAATATGTGTAAATAGTAGCGTGTACCTCCTGCAGGATTATATAGAAACGACGACGGTTTACGCCCTCGAATGCCTCTAAAATCTCAAAACTCAACTTGACAGCGGGCACGCGGGTTGAGTGGCTGCAAGCACGTGGGCACATGGGGCTTCTAACAAATGCGATTTTAAAGATATATTTTTTGAGCTTGCGGTACTTTCAGGCTGGTGTAAGCGTGTGTAATGCGTGACTAATTTGCTCACAGAGTTTGGAGAAAGAGCCTGAGCTGAGGTTTTCCAAACATGATCTTTGATAATGGCATGAAAAAAAAAACATGCAATTCATAACCCATCTCTAGTGTCCCATATATAAGTACAAGAAACAGTTATACACGTGGTATCAGACAAGTAGGTTCAACAACTAAAGAAAGAAAATAAACCCTATGACATTTTCAAGATCGAAGTTTGCATTTGGTTTATATGTTTAAACCACTTTACTATGATGCAACGCACCTCAATGCTGTACCAATAGTGTGTGCTTTCAAGCCCCACCACCTGCCTCGCTACACACGACTCTCCCGCTAGTACAAACTGCAGTCACCTCATGGTTGAGTATATTGAAAGAAAATTAAGACACTAGCCAGCCATGAATAACATTTTATCTGTAATGTGCAGCTTGTAGCTAAAATGCTGGCCAACAATTTGCTTTTTGTCAAGGGTTCAAACACAAAGTGTTACCTCAGACTTTTTGTTAGAAAAGAGTAATGCTAAAAAATGTGTTCTTTTTTTTTATTAGTGCATTTCATGAATGCACTTGCATAGTTAATGAATCACATCTTTCTGTATCATGTCATGTAACACATTTTATTCTAGCTGTTTAGATTAGAAACCAGTCCCTAAGACTTGGCAAGAACATTGTAGTTCCATGTCCCCAGTGGGGTGTCGACCCTGAAATACAATTCAAGAATTAAGAATAAATAAAAGATTGGTTGAAATGTTAATGGATCCTTAACATTTTTAAGGGATAGCTTTTTAAAAAAATAAAAAAATTTAATCAGTGTCACTTCTGAAGATCCGAAAATGTATCAGGACATTTTAAACCCAAAGAATTACGTATATACATAACATTAAAACCATTGAAATTAACACCACTTAGGTTTTAGGTTTTCCTCTGTGCCACTTGGGGAGCTCTTGCCCCTTGAGATGTGGCTCCGCAGGACTTCTGGGATGCTGTGATGTCTCCCATCAGAACATTGGCAACAGATTCTTTGGGTGCTGTGGGTTGCAGGGTGGGACCTCTGTGGATTGTACTTGTTTGTCTGGAGCATCTTGTGGATGCTCAATCGGATTAGGATCTAGAAGTTTGGAGGCCAGGGTAGCGGCCCCCATGCATGCCGGTCTGTGATGCTCTGGTGTGTTTCCCTAATGGCCAGCATTGACTTTTATTGACTACTTGTATTGGAACAGATGGGCAAGCCTTTGATCCGCTCAGGCATGGGTGACCTTCTGGTTCCCATGTTGCTGTCACCAGTTTACTGGTGGATAATTGTCATGTTTTTCTCTTCAATATGAAGCTTATTTAAGAACCATAGAAAATATGTATACCTCTGTTACTAAACCATAATGAGTCTTAATATCAGTTCTTTTATAATGATTTTTCCAAATGAGGTTACAAGTCAATAGAGTGCTTTTGGAAGAGCTTAACTTTGTTAAACTGTCTACTTTGGCTCACTTGGCAAGATGTGTTACTGTACATCGCTACCAGTATGTGACTCTGGAAGTACAGTAAGCTATTCAAATAGATGCTATGATGTTCTTATGTAAAAGACAGCATAAATGATACAGACATTTGCCCTTCATGACATCTGACATAAGCCAACAGTTTTTCAAGGTTTATTCTTACCAGAATTATTTTGTTCATCAATCTGCCATGCCTTGAGATTTTCATATGAATGTTTTTCATTTAAAATCTGGGACGTTTCAGCAACAATTATGTTAAAAATATTCCAGCGGGCATAGAGATTTTCTACAGCATCTTATACACATAATCTGTGCACAAATGTCCCAGATTCTAGTCGATCCAACAGCATAGTCACATATTAAATATGTTCCTATAAAGATCGAAAGAAGTGACAGATTAATAAACAAATTGCTGCCAGTTGAAATAAGCTGGGTTAATAGGTTTGTGTTAGTTGTCATGTTGGACTTATGACTTATGTCCCATAATCCTCCAGTTAATTACTAACATATGTTTGCTCTCGGGCATTACAAATAGCACAACAGGCACGATACAGTGCGAGTAGTATGTTCATCATTCCCCATAGGATATAAGGTGTACCTTTACAGTCAGTATGAGCATTTAATTGGTGTGCATATTCATGAATAACGTGATATACACCAGGCTGTTTTCTACACGGTAAGAGTGAGAGATGTAATTATGCATTTGTTTATACCATCTTCATTAATGATATCCGAGTCATCACTGTGTGTCTTAACTGATCTCGGAGATGTTACGCTAATTCATTCACTGTGTTCTGGTTCATTAACTGAGCTCTCCATGAACATACCATTAACAAGGAGTCAACAAGAGATCCGTGTCGTTTTGATCCTCAAACGCTGCATCGAGCCATTTGTCAAAAGCACTCGGTTAAGAAGAAAAACAAAAACAAAGCCAAAACAGCTCAGTGTGTGTAGTGGCAAAGCAAATGACAAGGAAAATTTGATCATGCAGGAAATAATTTTTTTGTGCATGATCATGCAGGGATGATGGACATTTAAATGATTTGAATGAAATATTTGTAAGGATTGCGCACTATGATTTATAGCATAGTGGACAAATGCTACTTTCTTTTTGGCATACAGATATTTTTCTGTACCTTTTAATTTTGTGGTGGAATACCGATGTTTGAAAATGTGTTTTGTACTACCTCAATAATAAAGAAACAAAGGAATGTTTGTACTAAGACACAGCGTGCATAAAATATGTGCACAGCATGGTGTATTTTGATCAAGATAATAAAATACCTTTAGTGGAAATTTTTTTTTTTTTATATGATAATATGATTTGCCATGTTAGGCCATGCAGCTGTAAATCAGTGTAACATAATAAACAAGTTATGCGAAACTGTCTAATGTGAAAAAAAACATTCCTTATTTTTAAAAGTTTATTTGGGAAAAGTGTGTAAAAGTCAAATGTGATTCATGCGGTTATTTGCTTGTGAAGTTTGTTGGAATATTTTTTGCAAGGGTTTTGATTCATAAAGAGTGGATAATAAACCTTCACTTCATGCCAGCCCCTGTCACTAATAGTACATAATAATTGTAATAATTATTAATGTAACATCATGATATCAAGCATACTTTTGTGTTATATAATTGCCATACAATCAATACTGCTTAATTTGGTTGATTGGTTTTATGCCCAATGCAGCTTCAGAATTTTATTCTTTGATGTAGTCATCAGCTGTTGTATGTTTGTTTCTGCTCATCATGGTTGTAAAGCGTGATTATATGTGTTACTAAATCTTTCTTGGCCATCTCTTATCAACAAAGCATTTCCGCCCACAAAACTGTCACTAACTCAGTCGTTCATCCCATTTTGTGTAAACCCTAGAGGCTTTCATTTGTTAAATTCCCAGGAGATCAGCAGTTTCTCAAATCCCCATCTGGTACCAACATCCATGATCCACGATCAAAGTTACAGACATCACACTTTTTCTTCATTCTAATGTTTGATGTGAACAGTAAGTGAAGTTCTTGCTCTGAATCTGCATGATTTTTTTGCTCTGCCACATTAATAGAAAACTGCATGCATGTGCAGGTGTACAGATGTTCCTAATAGAGAGTGTATACAATAATACAAATTGGTATACAAATGTCATTCAAGTCAAACCAGAACTTGTGATGATATTTCTCCTGAATGAAGTCACATTACAGTGATGAGACTCTTAGCTGCAGTAAAATATTTAAATGGTGCAAATGTATTAAAGAAAGCTGTACATCCGTGAACGACAATCCCGGCCGAGGTGGCTCAGAGCCCACTGCAGTCGTTCTCATAAATATTCAGTAGGAGGAATGCCTAATCTTTGAAAATTGACAGATAACTTGGTGCCCAAGAGACACCACGAACACCACTTGCACATTACAGGAACTCTGCTCTGAGTACAGACCTCACTCCAGGCATGATGTTTTGGCCATTAAAGGAGTTAGTGGGAGACTAGCATCTTAGACGTGAAGCATGCAGTCCGATCATGGCTCCAGTGTACTGAGAAAACTTTCTACTTCGATGGTATCCATGCACTAGTATAACTCTTGGATGAGTGCATTAGTGTAGCTGGGGATTATATAAAGAAATAAAGATAGTGTTTACTCTCATAACTGTGTTCTGTGTTCTGTTCAAGTCCCAGTTTGACTTGAACGCCCCTCGTACATTATGAATGACTGCTGCAAGGGAGAATGGATAGATGTAGTTATAGTGCATGGGAGAGCAATGAGCAGTGAGCGCTCTGTGGCGTTTGCTCCGATGTTTCTTGTCTAGCACAGTGATTGATCGAGTCCTGGCTGAACTCAGAATCATGGCTGTAATCTAATGCTGTCATTTTCATAAGTAAACCCGAAAAGGTAATATTAACTGTAGGAACAGACAAGCCTTTGCTGTGCTTCAGTGTATGCATTAGCATAATATGGAAATTAAAAACTCTATCCAGTAATTTCTTCAAGCACTCAATGGGAATTCAGAATGTTTTAAGAAGCGTATGCTAACCATCATGCAAATTTCTAAAATGAAGTTGTAATGAATAATAAAGTTAGATCACACAGTATTTTAGAGACAGGTGCTGTCTGAACAGTCCTATGCATGATGTGTGCTTAGGGTATCTGGTACATTTACTTCTTAAAAAAAAAAAAATTCTGTAAAAAAAAAGGAGAGATATTTTGAAATCCAGTCAACACTAGTGTGAACTCTGACAGCTATTACTGTTTTTATTTATTTTTATTTTTGCATGCGAGTACACAAAGTCAGGCCTGCTCCTCTTTGGTGTATAGAGCAGTATAGTTTGTGACTGGTAAAAGGTTAAGCATTGAGCGACACAGTGAGACCCAGCGCCCAGCTGTGCCACTCGCCTGGCATTAGAGTTGGAGCTAGAGCTTTTAGTACAACAGTGAGCTAAACTTTATAAATGTGTCTCTGTCTGAGTTTGCCTTTTCAGGTACTGTAAAAACTTCAGAAACAGTTTTAGCATCCCTTACAGCAATCCTGTTTAATGCTGTTTGGGATTAATGGCTTCTGTGTTCGTAGGGTGAGTCATGTTTTTATGTTATCAGAGAAATAGCCCTCACCTGAGTAGGTAAAACGTACAAATTTACAAAATGTAGGTTATTTAATTTGACACTGAGCCTAAGGTGGCTTTTTCTCTGTCGAACAAATTGCCTTTAGCCAGCCAGCGACTTCACGCAGCAAAAGTGTGATAATGAAAAGTAAAAAAAAAAAAAAAAAAAACGAGCTTTCGTTGTCGCCGAACAATGGCTGAGAGCAGGGAAAATCAGTTCTCTTCCAAGAGAATTGGCAAGTATGGTTCCACTATTCTCTGGCATCAAATAACTCATTTATAGTAGAAGCCCCTGCCAACTCGCCACCGCAGTAGCAATAGACTCCCGCGGACTGAAAGCTCCTGCACCATTTCACAGCTAGTAATGTGATGTTAATGAGTGTAGCTTTTTAAACTGGCTGGACATAGCAGTGACTCAACCAGGCATGCACAAACTACATTAAATCATTCATACAGTCATCAGTGTTTTGGTTGCGATGGATCTCTGGGTGCAAAGAAGTACACGGGTTTTCTTTTTGCATGTTTTTTTGGACAGCGGGAGAAAGCAACAGGAAACCAAGTTCGCACAGACAGTAACCCTAGTTCAGCACTGAAGCAGCGACTGTTAAGGCGTGAGGCGGAAACATGCTTGTTGCGCCTGGACAAATTCCAGCCTTATCTGGTTATGCTACTTTCGAAAATAGAAATGTGTACCGAACACCTCTCCTTTGACATTTTTTGATATGTACAGTAAAGACTTTTCTTTCCTAACCATTTTCACTTCGTCAGCTTGTTTTACAGTACATTGTTGGCATGGTACCAATAATTATAATTGTAAATTTTGAGTTTGGTTGCATTTAATTTGGAATATAGTCTGTTATGAGAATATTTTCTCCTTTCTTTTTTTCTCTAATGTGGCCTCAAGTTCCCTACTCTGCTCTTGAGTGTGTTATAATTACGAATATGGAGACTAAGTGTTTCCAGCACTCCAAATCTGTTTGCTTTCTATTTTATGGAGTTTTGTGGGCACCACTCAATGCAAACTGGCTGTTTTGGGAATGTGCTTTTTTGTCTTTAATGCAAAATGTAATTCATCAACACACTTCCATAACTATTAAAAAAAAATCAGTGTTTCCACAACGTTTGGCTTGCAAAACCTCAGACCATGTTACAAATTTGTAATATAGTTTACCCTAAACTTACATTTACACATAAATGTATTAATAGGTAGATAAGTAAAAGGTTCGTGGTAAGGGTTAGAATAATGTAGAACTGTTATTATCTATACAAATTAATGGAAAAGCTAGTTTATCAATAGTGTTTCAAAGAAAGAGAATGTAGGATTTACAGTAGCATCATGGTTTATATATTTTCTGCGAGAGTAAATCAGAAATTCTTTAGAAACTATGAGAAAAGGTGATGAACTGCTGCAGACAAATCAGCGCCCTTCCAAAAAGAAGGGTCGTCATGTATAACGAAGGAGTGCATTAGCTTTTTGAAGAAAATAATTTCACGGTTTGACACAGGCTCTAGTGAATTCTAATAGCAATAATTATGCATGATCAGCCGTGGCGTGTTTTGTGCTCAGACGGTCAGCCTTGCGTGTAGGCACATTAAATAGTATTTCCATAAATGAGCTGTGTCAAGCGAGTGACCTAAAGAGGGCAACTCATAGTCATTTACGTTTACGTTTAGGCATTTGGCAGACGCTCTTATCCAGAGCGACTTATATTTTTATCTCATTATACATCTGAGCTGTTGAGGGTTAAGGGCCTTGCTCAAGGGCCCAACCATGGCAACTTGGTGGTTGTGGGGTTTGAACCTGGGATCTTCCGAACCGCAGTCCAATGCCTTAACCACTGAGCTACCCCTGGCCCTAGTCATGATGAAGAGTTAGGACTGGTGGTAGTTATTTATTCAGCTCTGTGCTTATTTAGTAACGAATAAGGAGAGACTCGGGAGAGCACCCACCTTTGTACCTGCCAGCCGGTAACTTCTCGCACATCCACAGACTATTATCTCCCCTCAGGCATCTAGTTAGATTTCCTTCCCTTCTCCAGAGTGTTTAAAAATGGGTCAGGTTCTGCTCCTGTTTGCTTATGTGTTCTCCACAGTGCATATACCTACTTTTAATTGCTTCCTGCAGAACCCAGGTTCAAGATTGAAAGAATGAGGTGGGCTTCTGGACAGCAAGTGCTTTCAGAGTGAAGCTGATTATCATAGGAAGCCTTACTTCGACGATTTGTCATAGCTGTAAAGTTTCTAGTATGAACTGAAAAGCTTTCTCTCTGAAGTAACCTGGCCTTTTTTTATCCACAGTGCACTGTGCTATTTTAATATGTGCTGCATTCAGTACAGGGGGCTCCTGGGCCGGTTCAGATGCTGATGTTTGGACAAGCAGGTCTGTCAGAAAGAGAGAGAGAGAGAGAGAGAGAGAGAGAGAGGGTTGTGTTAAGCTGAAGGAGTTCTCTCGAGGTTGTATTTGAGGCAGCAAATTGCAGCACTCTTTTTCCGTGTTCAGAGCTATGGGAAATCAAACAAGAGCTCAGAGACGGATGATGCATTATATCATGATAATATCGTGCTCCCATTTTTGAACAACAATAATATTCCCCAAGACTGGGGAAGATTTAATCTTTATCAACAGCGCAACGTACGGAACATTAGACTTGTAGCAACTGGTAAATTGAACATAAGGTTCATTCTGTCAAAAAGTCAAGAGTGTGAGTCATCCTACCACTTAAAATGAAACTACTGTAAGTAAATAAGAAGACACCTTTGTTTTTGTTTTTTTGATAAAACACCAACATCTGCTATATTTCTTTGAAGATTTAACTGTTAATACTTTATTAATACTTTGCAGACTTTCTTTTAGTGCTTTTAAGACCAACAACTCACTTCGGTACACTGTAGTATGAGAGGATTCGTCTCAGCAGATCAAATATATGTGTGTGTGTGTGTGTGTGTGTGTGTGTGTGTGTGTGTGTGTGTGTGTGCTTAAATATACCATGTACCAGCAATGATATGTACCATAGCAACAAAACACAGGCAGGGGTTTAGCTGTTAAGTGGCCCAGATTTGATGCACAAAGTTTAAACTGACAAAACATATTTGTTGGCTAATGCATTATTAATAAATGACTAATAAATAATAATAATAAAAAACCCAATGTGTTAATTTGTATTGTCTTCATTAGGCTAATTTGTAAAACTATCAAACTAATTTTCCAAGACTTTCCTCCCCATGTTTGTGTGCACAGAATATTGAACAACATTCCAATTTTAATGACTGTAAAGATAAACTGTCATATAATTTCACTTAATAGCTTGCTTTTATTATCAGAATTATAAAAAAAAAATTAAGCACTTAACGATGTTTAACTATTGGGATGGGGGGGGGCGGATCTTTGAATTTTATTTCTTTGGGCCAATGATAAAAACAATCAGTGTCTATCTTTTTAAACAGACCCCAGTATAGGCTTCTTCCTAATGGTTCAGATGTAAAACAATCAATATATTTGCAAATAAAAAAACTATTTGAAGAGTTCGAAGGCAGACATACTATGTAATATGTAGTTGATGTTATCAGCAAATTACGCTTGAACTGAGTGGTAGAGTTTGTTCAATCAGGTTAACTTTCACATATAGTGACTTAAAAAGTCAAGCAGAACATTGTGTAACTTTAAACACAATTAAATTTCCATCTATAGGTACAAACAATATTCACACTATATTCATACCTCTCCCTTTCTGATTGTGCATCTGACATTTCCAGATGACCAGTAATCGTTTGTGATCAGTCAGTAATATTATATAACATGCAAAACATATATATTTTCAATTATTTTTTATATTTTATTCTTTTGAAATATAGTGTTTAGTATCACTGACTGTTCATCACACACCTGTCCACATAGAGATCCTTGTCCTGACATCTTCAAATTGTTCCCTGTCTGTTTCAGGTTTATCTGTTTGTTACAAATGTATAGAACTGACATCATGTGGACTAAATACATTATGAATAGTGCAACCTTGACACAGGCTAATATACAAAATACGTTATACAAAATACTTGCCATTTATTTTATTTTAATTATTTATTTCTTGCAACTTAGCAATAAACAACTTGAAAGAAGTGGTCCAGCCTAATCATATAAATGTTGTTTTCTGCTCTAATTTACATCATATTCGGATTCAATAAGATTCAATACTGCACCTGTAATTAAATCTGTGCTGGATCCACATCCTCTTCATCCATCTTTCCCCCTTTTTTTCCTTTTTCACCTGCTAGTTTAGATTATAGAGTAAGTATTTACAGTAATAAATAACCCAGTTATTGCTGGGCTGGCTATCAAATATTATGTATCTTATAGCCTATATAACTAGAAAATATTCTAGAAGAAAATGATTACATTTACATATTGAATTAAATTTTACCCATTTACAATTAAAGCTATTTAGTATTTTCTTAAATACGTTAGAGAGATTTTTAAAGTAAATTTTTCTGAACACTTGTGCACTGAGTCTGACTAGTTAAACCTTGGAAATGGTCAAATCTGCAGCAAGACAAGTTTGGCAAAAAAAAAAAAAAAGTTTTTTAGTTAGTGCATTTAACTAGTTAAGAGCACATGATACGCATGATACGGCACCTGCTTCCTGCTCACTCCTCTGTGATGTTTCTGCTTCTTCGCCACTGTCCTCATCATCTTCTACAGACTTAAATCAATCCTTATCTTTGTCCACTTTGCAGTGTCAGCCAGTAAAGCTTTTTTTCTGTTTCTGGTGCACCGTTTACGCACCGATGGACTGGCCACAGGTTTTCTCTTTCTGTCCATGTTTCGGCAACGAGTGCTCCATACTTTAACAAGTGCTAGATACATTGAGTACTGCTGGCAACTGCTACCTGCTATTATGGATTGGTTTAGCCATGTCGCTGACCCTTAGATGATCTATCTATATATAGGCTATTTAATGCCAAGATTGGTAAAGAAAAAAAAAAATGCCTGGGCCTCACAAGACTGGCCCACTGGGAAAATTCCTGACCAATTCAATGACGTACTCAATAATACTACAGCATTATCACCAGTAATAAAAATATTTGTGTTTGCATCGGATGTATACATGCATGTTAGCTGTTACATTATCGTGCATACACATCATAAAAAATTATTTCACTTATTTCAGACATCATAATACATAGTCTAGTAATATCCAAGATAACTGCCCGTTTATTACTTGTTTATTTCTCCCCAGCAATTTTAATAATAGGATTTGGACAGTAAAGGACTTCAAACCCTCGCTACTACACCCACTTGTATTATATTAGGAATGCATTTTAGGATAAACAAGGTAAAAGTCTGGCAGTGTTTTACAAGCAAGTACGTTATACAATTTGTTGTTCTGTGCTATTAATTTAAGTCTAATGATAGATGTTTTTGCTTTATTGTGGTGTACGAAGAAAAAAAAACATAAGGACAATCTGGGCAGGAAGCATAAAACAGCCTGTGTTTTTATGAGTTTATTAATATTCTTAGGTGAAAGATATACTTGGGCGGCACGGTGGTGTAGTGGTTAGCACTGTCGCCTTGCACCTCCAGGGTCCGGGTTTGATTCCCGGCCAGGCTCGA
>JAQMYL010000036.1:19351745-19363680 GCA_030014365.1 Clarias pachynema
CGGTATCGGCGAGTACTGAAATGCAAGTACTCGTACTTGTACTCGGTTTCCAAAAAAGTGGTATCGTCGCATCCCTAGTTAAAACAATTCTCTAAATGTTTTATGACGACTGAATACTGAAGAAATGTGATCCTGATCTTCCTAATGTTACTATATTGCAGATCTTTAACTTCATTTGGCATTATTACTAAAAGACACAAAAATCTGTCTTTTCTCCATGCTAAAATTGAAATTACAAAAGGGCTTCGATCTTTGTAATTTATTAACCTTTTTTATTACTAGAATCCACATAGTGGTGTAAACATAAATCCAACGAACCCTACTAGTAAAATCACATCCAGAATGATATACAGTAGTGTGTTTAGATAGTTATCTTCTAGTCTTCTTATCTTTAACATGAACCACAGCAAATATTGTTTTTATTAAAAATATATAGGGGAATATTAAAGAATTATAGTTTTTTTCACAATCTAGCATTATTGATGTGACATTTGGACTCATATTGGTAAACAAAAAGCCTTACAGTATAGCATGAACAAGATCTGTCTCGTTGAAATAACTGACCTAATGTTTAATCTAATCTCTTTGTCTAAAAACAAGCAAATCCTCAAATATAATATAATATAATAAGATATAATCACTTATATCCTGAAAATATCTGCCATTTTATCAGCATTATGGATATGACATTAAACAGACAAACATTTATGAGAGAGTACAGGTTTTCTACAATCTGTATGAACAGAAAAAGTGTAGATTTGAAAAGATTTGTCATTTTTGGAATAGATGATTTAATATTGGCTAATTTATTATGGACATGACATATCTGAATCAGTTCTTATTCTTAAAACTTAGAAATTATTAAATATGGTCCTTTATTCTCTCTTTCTTCTTTGTTGTTTTCATCTGTTTTGGGACTTTTCGATGCTCAGCATTGGACTTTACTGGTTAATTTTTGAGTAAAAGTTTGGTCAGTGTAAGCAGACTAGTATTTTTACTGTGCCTATATGGCTTGGTAGAAACCCTATGCCTTATGCCTACTTTTTTCGTTGCCACGACCTTGCCATGTAATCGTTCCCAAAATATATAAATAATTTCAGGTTCCATTTTCATTCTTTTCATTAATTAACATAGTTTAGATATTCATAATGGCTAATGAGAAGTTCTCAGTATATAAAATGTTTTTGATATCCATTATCTTTTCACAAAAGACACAAGTGGTTCTTAACCTACTCAATGAATGATGAATACAATATCTAATAAGCAGTTAAACACACTATTAGGCCCAATCAGAGCCATATGGTCAACATACCATCTCTCTCATATAGTGAAACAGAAGGTGAAGGAAGCAGAAGATCATCTGAATTTCACAGATGATTATATACTGTACCTCTATTGTAGCAATTTATAATTGGGGGTTGAATTCTTTCCTGACAAAATACAGCACCCAAAATTATTATAAATAGCTTATTACTTAAGATCAAAAGTTAATAATATGCTATGCTAATAAAAAAAACTTCAATCAGCCCACTGAAAAAAATACATAAACAAAAACAGTATAATAACCCAAGAATTGGCTAACAATAATACATTATAAAAGAAGTATTTAAGTATTTACTAAATATTTGCTTCATAATCTGGATTAAAAAAAAACATTATATAAAATACATTAAAAACAAACTGTATGTTTTTAATGTATTTTATATAATGTTTTTTTATTTTGTTCTCCATTTTTCTCCATAGTGCTGTTTGCTCTCTTCCGCATACATCACCATAAGCTAGTGTCACCCTGCGTGACAGGGGAGACAGTAATTCCATCCCTCCACCCAGAGAGCAATTAAGTTTCCTTCAATCCTGTCAATGAACGGCTGTGGCAGCATCATGATTCAAATTGGTCATCTCCTAAAAATATGCTGAATGCTTTAATGTTGCGCTACTCACATGACCAGCCCAGTGTGAACGATATCCAAATATCTCCACTGATATTAGAGAAAACAGAAAGAAATTCACAAAAATTTATATCTCTAAGGGCTCTGTCAAAAGTAATATTAAAAGAGGTGTTTCACAGCTTAAAAATGCTTTTATGTTTATATTGGATTAAAATTACACTCACTGAGCATTTTAGTAACACCTGTACACCTACAGTAAATGTTCAAGCCATTATTTAACCAGTCAATTATGTGGCAGCGGTACAATGCATAAATTCATGCAAATACAATCCAGCAGGTTCAGGTAATGTTTTTATCAACTATCAGAATAGTGCAAAAATGTGATCTCTGTGATTCTGACCATGGCGTGATTGTTAGTGTCAGATGGGCTGATTTGAGTATTTCTATCATTGCTGATCTTCAGGGATTTTCACATCACTTTCTAGAACTTATACAGAATGGTGCAATAAAGAAAAAACATCCATTGTGTATCAGTTCTGTGGATGGAAACGCCTTCGGAGAATCAGAGAAGGGCCAGACTGATTCAAGTTGACCCAAAGGCTACAGTAGCTTGGATAACCACTTTGTACAATTGTAGTAAGCAAAATCTCAGCATCTCAGAACGCACAACTCCTTGAAACACAAGGTACACATGCTCCAACAGTAGAAGACCCTGCTGGTTCCACATCTGTCAGCCAAGAACAGTAAGCTGAGGCTGCAGTGGGCACAGGGTCACCAAAACTGTAAACTTGAAGACAGAATAAAGTACTGTAGTTTGGCCTGATGAATTTTGATTCCTGCTGAGACACACAGATGGTGGAGTTAGAATTTGGCAGCAGCAGCATAAAACCATGGGCCCAAAATGCTTTGTGTCAATAGTCCAGGATGGTGGAGGTGATGCAATGGCTAGGGGAATTATTTTTTGGCACACTTTGTGCTCATTAATACCAGTGAATTGTCAATTAAATGTCACAGGCCATTTGAGTATTGTTGCTGACCATACACATCTCTTCGTGGCTATAATTTACCCATCTTCTTATGTCTCCTGCCAGCAGGATAATGCACCATATTACAATGCAAGAGTCAACTCAAAATTTTTTCATTAAGTATTGTTGCTGCATTGAGGACAAGTGGAGAGTTTACCCATAATGTTCCTAAGAAAGCGTTCAGTGCGTATATATTACTTTCCATGTTCCATCTCATAATATGAGTAAGTGCATTTCAGTTTTTTCTCTTAAGGGTACCATTAATATTGACACTTAGAGAGGAATAAAAAATAAATCTAAAATTTTAGTTTTTAAATTCTGTGAGCTAAACCAACCATCTGTTTGTTGTGCTGACATTTCATGTTTGGGTCACAGATGCCTTGTGTGATGTTTGCTCCAACTGGTGAGTAAGCCTCAGAGAACACAGACTCTAACAATACAGCTTGACATGCTCTCTCATTCCCAAAGCTAATTTCAGTTGTATGTGGAGAACCAGAGTCGATACCTTGTTGGCCAGCCCATGAGAAGAAAAAAACAGTTCATTAAATGTCATGGACTGTTCATTTTTTTTTTATTTATTTATTATTTTTTTTAGAAATCCTGTCCCTCTTGAATCATTCTAATCAAATGTGTTTGATTTAAGCCCAGCAGAATTTTTAAGTCATGTCAACTCTACTAATGTCTTGTTGTTACAGCTAACCATAAAGTTCACAAATAAGTAAACATTCTGTAGCACTTCAGGAAATAATCACGTACAGTGGTACCTCTGCATACAAATTTAATCTGATTCGGAGGCGAGTTCTTAAGGCGGAATTTCGCATTTTTAAATAATGTAAACACAGATAATCCATTCTAGCCACCCACAAATATTACCAATTTCCAACACGTTGCTTGTCTTTCCACTAACGCAAACTTTTCCACTAACTGCATAAGACTGACCGGCTTGGTCAGTCTTATGCAGATTTCATGCAAAATTTTAGCTCTTAAGGCGAAAAAAAGGCGGGGTATTTGTATGCCGAGGAAACACTGTAGATATGTGATCAGTCAGTAGAGTCACATACAGTATAATAACAATAGTAATAATACTGTTGTTAGGCATTTTTGTCTTGTTAATTAATGTTGTCTTGCAGCATTAATATGAAGCTAAAACCACTAACATGGTAGGTTAAAGTCAGATGACTGAAATCAAAACACTTTATTGTTGTTATTTTACAAAAATGGATGTACAGTACCAGGACAAACCAGGACTTCACACCGCTGTAAGAGTAGAAACCTACCATTATTTAAACAATATCACACAAGAGTTAGTGCTGTTTTACTGAACATCAGCATGGCTATGACGTGGCCATAGACACGATGACCCCATTTATTATCAGCAGTTTATGATTTGTTTGTTTAACCAGTTATTTTGCTCTGGTGACACACAGTTAGCAACTAACAGTAAGTATAATTAATGGGTATTCAATTCTTATTGGTACTATGAGCTGAAAGTTGAGGAGAATAAACATGGAGGTGATGGACTAAGAAACTTAGGAGACTTGCTTTATATTTCCACATATTCCACTTTATAATATCAGCTCGGTTAACTTCTGGGTTCTCAAGTTAAATCTCAAATAACTTTAAATGGAAAGCTAGTGCATTCGAATTTATAATCTCTTGTTCTACACACCAAGTCATGCTCTTGATTAGGGGTTAGAGAAGGAGTTCAGCCTTAGGTGAGAAGCTAGTTAGCTTTGTAGCATATGTCTTAGAAGAAGTGATTAAGTAGTCAAAGTCATAACATTATCAGAGTCACAGTGCTTGCAAAAGTGCTATTTGAAAGTGGGCTTTGGCTGTTGCTCTGTCCTCAGCCGTATTTCCTTTCACCCATGCTGGCGACCAACAGTTAGTGTAATTAACGGCTCTGAGAACACCTGTGATGTGGAGTGATACAAATAATTAACTTTCCCAGTGCCGTTACTGTCTATTATCACCACTCGTGGAACGCTTCCCGTCCAATCAGATTACTCGTCCGGAACTAACTGTTTTATAATTCTCTATATAATCCCCTGTTACACTAATGCACTTATCCCAGTGATTCACTAGTGCTTGAATACCATCAAGGCAAAAGTTTTTTCAGTATGCTGGAGCCTTGACCGGACTGCTTGCTTCCAATATGAAATGCTGTACTCCCAGGAAATCCTTTAATGGGCCAATCATGTGAAAGTTGCTTGGAACGAGGTCAGGACTGTACTGGGATGTGGCAATCATTCTTCACAGTGATCATCATTCACAAAATCTTCTTTAAAAATGTTTGCACCGTTCAAATGTTTTTTTGCAGCTACTGTGGTTGAAGTCTTCTGTAAATGTCAGTCGCTTTTACACCTTTATCCAGGAGAAATTTCATTATTCCAGGTTGAGGGGGCTTGAATACCCCTAGTAGCTGTTAAGGCCTAAATTAGAGTTGCGTATAGTGTAATATTTAGAACATTGCATTTTAAATTTGCTCTATAGTTATAAATCAAACTTGGACAGTTATATATCTTATTTGAAGAAAGGCAAAATCGTTTCTGGTGTTTCTCCAATTTAGTCATATTCAATTCCTCCCCGTCACTATGGGGGCTCCCACCTTAAGCTACTACAACCACTCAGTCGGGAGGGCCGAAGACTATCATGTGTCTCCTCCGAACCACGTGATGCCAGCCGATTGCATCTTTTCTAACTGCTCGCTCACGCGCTGTTGGGGGTGGCGTAACACACTCAGAGGACAGCGCTATCCGCTCCTTCCGCTTGCGTGAGCTCACAGACTCCTCTGGTTGGCTGTAGAGCCGTAATTAATGTGGGAACACTAATTAACTCTCATCCCTCCCCTCTGAGCGAGCTTGGCCAATCAGCTCTCTTTAGACCTCCGGCTGCGAGAGGTTATACTGTAGCATCACCCGGGAATCGAACTCCGGAGGATAGGGCGAGCACCAATTATGTACTTTTACGTTTTTGGAAACTGTACCCACTGTAGCTTTGCTCTTGGCTGAGAGACATGAAACCCAATGTTGACCTTTGTTTTCGGTGCCTCGAAGTTCACTGTGGAGTGCATTCTGAGATGCTTTTCTGCTCATCACATTTGTAAAGAGTGATTATTTGAGTTACTTTAGGCTTCCTGTCAGATTACGCATCTCTGACTCAATGTGTTTTTGTTTTGCCACAATTCTGTGCATGGAATTCTCATATCAGCAATTATAGCTACTCAAAAATTCAAACCAGCCCATCTAACAAGCACAACACAAATTACTTCCTGATTTTGTCCCGCACCTGCATTGCAGTGCATTGTTGCCACATGGTTGGCTGATTGGATAATTGCATGAATGGAAAAATGTACAGGTGTTCCTATTAAAATAGCAGGGGAGTGTTTTTTTAGTTTTGGAATTGGATGTGCTGAAGTCAATCTTGGGAGTCTGTGTGCTCACACGGGCAGAAATGTGCAGATACCACTTTCCTCCAAGTGTGTAAGGCTGTTTCCTGATGTTGTACGTAAAGCATGTGGTTGGTTGGCTTAACGGTCCTTGGGGGAAGCATGTGATAGCTTTTGCCCTCCATGGTCAGTGTCTGTTGTTAAAAAGTGGAGAGCTGCCTGACAGGCGGGATAAAATCTGGGAGGAAATTCGGGGAAAAAATTTGGTGTGCTGGAAAACAAACATTCAGATAAACATATCAAACTAACATATATAAGATGGTATAACCCAGACTGTTTCCAAACAAACACTTTATAATGTAAAACTTCAGTACTGCCAGTCATCATGTTGATCGACAGAATGAGTTAAAAATATATTATTTACAACTTATTATTATTAGTATGTCTATGTCTATTAATGTCTATTTATATACTGTATGATGGCTGTTACTTTATATGCACAGGTACAGTATCTTCTTAAGATAAAAGTATGTACAGTATGAATTGAAAGTGTTGTATTACCTAAATGTGGCACTTAACCATATACTAAAATGTATTTTTAAACGTGTGTTTATTATTTCTATTACATTTTATTTCTATTCATTTATTTATTGTTTGATTGGTTGATTCATTCATCTTCTATACCGCTTATCCTGTATAGGGTTGCGGGGGGCTTGGAGCCTATCGCAGGAGACTGTGGGCACAAGGCAGTGTACAGTACACCCTGGACAGGTTGCCAATCCATTGCAGCATAAACACACACACACACACACACACACACACTATAGGCAATTTGGGAACGCCAGTTAAACTAATCTGAATGTACCCGGAGGAAACCCACCAATCATAGGGGCAAACTCTACGCTCACAAATCCGAGGCGGGAATTGAACCTGGTAGTGAGAAACCCGTAAGCCACTGCGCCACCATTATTTATTTATTTAGTTTCATTTTGTGTTGCCTGGCTGCTATGCATAGGTGACACATAGGGATTACTGTCTGTCATCTCACATCAGTGTTGTCTGTCCTCTGTCACACTTTTTTCTATTTTTATCTGTAGCTCCTCTGAATTCTCAACAGAACCTTTATTAGGAAGCATAGATCTGATAAAATCTGATTTTATTTTATTTTTTAAAAATTTTAAATATGAGAAATGTTCTTCTCAACCATTCATGGGAATTCATAGGAATTTCATTAAACTTGCACCGATCTCAGAAAGCACTGATGTGCACAAGTCTGTTTAAGAGGTCAGAATGTAGTCCGGGTTAAGAGATTAAAATTATTGAGCGAGAGTGAATGATTCAGAAATAAAAATATAGTATGTACTGTACCATCTCAGTACCAGGACCACCATTTCAAACAAAATAAGTATTGTGACTTTACCTATTACTTTGGTAAGTGATATTCATTTAATAATAATAATAATAATAATAATAATACAATAACAATACAATAATAATACAAAAGAAAAAATGATAACATTAGTTTTTCCCTATTCCCTAAATTTCCATAATTTTTTTAGCATGTTCAGTGGGCAGGCGACATATGGCTTTCTTGGAAGACTGACATCAATTTTATTTATTTAATTTTTAATGGTGAAGTTTCCTTTCCGTGATGGCACGGTGGTTTAGTGGTTAGAACTGTCGACTTGCACGTCCAGGATCCCTAGGTTCGATTCCCACCTCTGTGTGCATGGAATTTGCATGTTCTCCCTATGCTTTGTGGGTATCATCAGGGTATTCCGGTTTCTTCTCACAGTCCATAGAAATGCAGATTTGACTAATTGGCATTCCCAGATTACCTGTAGAATGTGTGTGTATGCTCTGAGATGGTTTGGTTTATTCATTTCCTGCCACATACGGCTTCTCTCGCTCTAAATTACACACACACACACACACACAGCAGGCCTGCAAAGCAAGTATGGCCTAAGCCCTCTTACTCACTTTGCATTGATGAAGCTGATGTTCCAGTGAAAGTAAAAGGCTAAATTACTTTCCTACTTCAAAGCAGTTTGTCAGCTTCAGTGTGCTCCTCTATCACCTTATCAACTCTTACCGTGGCCTCGGCTCTGTTACCTGTTTTCTAAGGGATGCAGGGGAGAGAGTTCCTTTAAGATCAATTACAGCTCAAACTGACTGAATGGTGTCAACGCATCATTCTAGAGGAAACTGAGAAAAGAAGATGTCATTAAAAAGACAGGTGATGTTGATGGATATGGGTGGTAGACTTGACAGTCTATCTGCAACATATCCACAATTACTTTTCTGTCACAGGGAGATGTTTTAGACAGCAGGGTTATGTTTTTAACAGAGTTTAAATAACTGTCTTTTTTATTTGCATATATACAAGGAAGCTTTATTTGTACATATAGAATGAATTGGTCTGTAAGTAAATAATGATCAGATTATCCCTATTTATTATTGCTGTATCTAAAAGGCCCTGGAGCAGCAGTGTATTCTAAACACAGCCTACATGAGATGTATGATAAGATATGAGGAACAATAATATTCACATTAGCAAAGATTCATGAGCCTGTAACACAGGCGAGGTTCCCTTTAGCAACCAATAGAGCCAAGGAGAAAACGCAATGCAATCTCCTTTCATTAGTCCAAAATAGGAATGCGGATATGGTGTAATCCAGGATAAATAATGATGATAGTATCCATCTAGGCTTATTATTGTAGCCATTACCAGCTTGGAAGGCCAAGCCTTGAGGTGTTGATTAACCTATCCCTGAATACCAATTTAACAATTCTGGACCTTTTAGTAAATACATAACAAATTGTTCATTATTTAAATAGCGACCCATCTAATTTTGAGACTTTTAAATTGTTATCTGTTAAACAGATAAGTCAGTTTAGTTTTATATTTGATACACAAGCATTGTTGAACGTGAATCTATATAATGCCTAATTCTTTAATACTGTACACTGTTAAAACAGTAAATGTTTTTTTTCCTGTTATATACACCATCCTGTTGTTTTTGACTTCCTACTGTTTCCTACTGCTTACAGTTCTGTATCACTGTGAGAAATCATTGTATTGTGGTTGGCATCTTACAGTCAAAGATCCTAGAGGTCACTAATGGAGTGCATCCGAGCTCCATATTGGGTCCAGAATTGCTCACCTTGTACATTAATGAAATTGGATCCTTGCTGTGGATTGCACTTTTATGCTAATGACACGGTCCTTTGCACTTCCTCTGCAAACCAGGCCATGCGTGACCAGCAAAGTGCTTTTAACATGTATATTTGGTTCCCAGTTCTCCTTAATGTCCATTTTATCTGAGATAATTAGACAGCTAGCAAAGCAGATATCTAAATAATTCTAACAGCACTTGTCACTTGGGTTTGTTGGAAGGTCGGACCCTTTGGTTGGTCTTACAGGATGAACTTTCTGCTGACATGCACATAAAATCCAAGTACGTGATTCAATTACAGAATGAAAATTTCCTCTCATCCTGTCATGTACACTCTATTCATACCAGAAATTACGATGTTTTTTTTTACCCAGTCAAGTACTGCTTTAATCAATTCCAAAGTTCGAATTTCCTCTTCATTGCAGAATTCATGGAGGCTGACACTGAGACCTGGTGGCAAATGGTCTCATGCCGCAGGAAGAACAGTGGTAAAACAGTTTACCATACTGTAGGTCCTTCCTCAAATCAGGTTCTGTTAGTTTTAGATTTGGTGCCGGGAACGCCACTAAGGGACACTGAATTTGCATGTCAAGAACTCATTCCCCACACCACCCCCCACCTGACTGTTGGAGTCCGATTAGACTCATGAATTTATGCTGCTGGCACCAAACTGACCCTTTGGTGTGCCTCACCAAAAATCAAGATTCATCAAACCAGCCTAATTTATTCTAGACTTCAATTGTCCAGTTTTGGCAAGCCTGTTCCCACTGCAACCAGCTTTCTGTTCTTGGCTGACTGACATGGAACCCAACATTGTCTTCTGTTGTTGTAGCTCATCCACCTAAAGGTTCAATGTGTTGTAGATTCTGAGATGCTTTTCTTCACATTGCAATTGTAGAGAGTGTTTATCTGAATTACTGTAGCCTTTTGTTTACCTTGAATCAGTCTGAACATCTTGCATTGACCTCTCTTATCAAAAAAAGTGTCTTTGTTTATACTGTATAGCTCTATATCGGTAAATGCTTAAATGTGTACTGAGAATTATAATGGGATTTCTGCAGGAAAATTTATGTCTTGATAAGGCAAAACATCTGGCTTATTACTTAAGATGGTTCATTATGCAATAAAATACATTCTTTGTAACATACACCGCTCAGACATGTTAACACTAGATGACATTAACATTGATTATCAGTTATATATAAGTAAAATGAGGACAAGATCATCAGGGCACCAAAGTTCACTCATGCCCGTTGGCATCAAAGGCTAGGCCTTTTGGTCTGATCCCACAGAACAGTTAGTGTAGCACAAATCTCTAAAAAAAATAAAAATAAAAAAAAAAGTCAATGCTGGCCTCGAAAGAAAGTTAACGGAAGAGGCTTGGCAGGAAAGCAGCCTCCCCAGATCTCAATCCGATGGGGCACCCATGGGGTGTGTCAGATAAAAAAGTTTTATTCACAGAGGACCCATCTCACAACCCTTAGCACCTAAATGACCTGCTGCAAACTTCCTTATGCCAGACACCACAGCAAACCTCCAGAGGCCCTGTTTACTATATCTTTAAATTCTTACATACAGTATGTACTGAGAATTATATTGGGATTTCTGCAGGAAAATCATTTTGCTTTGCATTTGTCAGCAAAAAGAAACTTTCCTGCATTAGCTGCATTAAAACCATGGGTCAGCTATTATTAACGAAATATTTAATTATAGCACACACATGCACTCAATGCTATTTACCTAGCTCTTTTATTATGTTCTGATAATATAACCAACTCAATGCCAGAACACTTCACAGAAAGTAGGTGCTCAAACAAGGTCTGTAAATAAGTTTTTTTTTTTCTTCACTGTATTACTGTATATGTGTCAAAATGAGTTCTTGGGAATGGAGATGAATATGTCTTATGTTTGGTTTGCTGCTGAATTATTTATTTCAGTACACTGCACTGTGTATAGTAGGTAACTGAAAAGCAACAAATACTTATGGCATACCTTTTAAATAAATAAAAAAACAACTATAATAGAAGAGCTCCACACGAAAAATGGGAAATACAAAAACAAACAAAAAAATGTACAAAATACAATACATACGCAGCATATAAAATTGCCATAGTGTGATATGACATGCATATAAAGTATACATTAGAGATGTTAAATAAGTAATCATTAACTGATTAATTGATATTAAGAATTTGTCCGATTATAATTGCATCAACCAATAAGGTTTGTTTTGCGTGTAGTGGTAACCTTGACAACCTAGCTGTAATCTAACAGAGGTTTAAATATCCTTACTAGCCAGGCTCTTTACATGCTTGCTAATTAGTTATTTGAATAGTCGTGGAGAGCTCTATCACAAAACCGATGACTGTCATTCTTAAACACTGTGGATGCGGTAGCGTTATTCCATTAGTCCTGACGCGTAGCTTCGTTTCAGATTCTCCAAACACGACACGAAGT
>JAQMYL010000036.1:19387787-19399115 GCA_030014365.1 Clarias pachynema
CACACACACACACACACACACACACACACACACACACACACACACACACACACACACACACATACACACACACAGACTGGAGGCAAGAAACCCCCAATGCTGAAAGAAGCAGTGCTAACCGCTGAACCACCACGCCCCCAACTTAGTAATTTATTTAACTACATTCATTCATTTATTTATTAATCCATCCATCTCTCTATCCATCCATCTATCCATCCACTCATTCATTCCGTAATGTTCAGCAACCTCTTTAACCTGGTCAGGGCTGCAGTGAATCCAAACTAGACACACTGGGCCTGAGGTGGTAGTACATCCTGACTTGGATGCCAGTCTGCATACAGTATAACAGGGCACTATACTCACATGTTCTTACACCTATAGATTCACTCCTATGTACTATTTTGCACAATCAATCTACATACAATTTTGGTTTTGAAAAATAGTTGAGAATCAGAAAATCTGGAAAATCACAGACACAGGATTATCATGTGAAACTCATGACAGACAGAATTTCAAGCTCAAGGCTCAACTCTAGATCTCAGAGGCAGCAATACTGCCGGCTTTAACTATGTAATATGTAAAACTGTAGCCTTAGCATTATAAGGATCTGTGCAATTCTTTTTATTCCATACACAACCTAATAATATGATCATAACACATGTCCTTGTAAGGAAACATTAAATTAACTCAGTACATTTGACTTGAAACAGATTTCAGTACAATATTACAGGATGTAACCTTTGTATTTCTGTGCTACTTGACAGGGACATGTTGTAAGGTAGGCATAGATAAAACCTGCATTTCTTTCTTTCTTTATTTTTTGTTGTTATTATTATTATTATTATTATTATTTGTCATTGATGGGTTTCAATATATTTTTATTCACTTGCTATTCTACTCACGACTCTACATCAGATAACTTCCTTACAAGACCACACAGTCCCTATCTGGAGGAAAATATTTTTTTGCTTAAGGAGTAAAGCAGTACCCACTGAATCGGCTTGTCAAGTCTTTTACAAAGAATTTCCACAATTCTTTGATGATTTTTGTTAGCTGTAAAGTTTCTGCCCAAGGGTGCACTGCGACAATAAGCCTTGCTTACTGTGAGTGAAACAAAGTAGGAATGAAAACTCAAAAATGTATTTATATCAAATCAAACTTTTAAAAATGTAGAAAAACTGAAGAACTGCTTTTTAACTGGACAAAAAAAAAAAAAAAAAACAGTTTATAGTCTCTATATTGAGCCATTCCTTTCTTATATTCTCCTTTATATTCCCTCACCTTGTTTAGTTAAACTCACATTTCTGATTAGCACATTGTAGTCTTTCTGCTTTTAAGTACAAGAAAGATCACGTTGGGTCCAGATCATCATTATTGCTAATCAATTTAGAGTTGATTGCAAAAAGCAGACGTAATTGCTGCGTTAACTGTTAGATGCAGTTGAATTGTCAAGAGTTTGGAAATGATGCATTCATACAGTGAATAAGTAGTTACATTCCTATGTTCAGCATGATTATCACTAGTATGAACTAAAAAATATCCCCCCAAGTGGTGTCACACCTTATGAATGCAAACTAGAAAGGTTTATCGTTTTCATGTTCAGCCTTCTGATTGAGCTTTTATTGCTATTCAGAAATACGCTTCTGTTTACTTCTAAGTGATAATTAAGAGCTTGTCACAGAATTAAGATCTAATTGAATTAAAAACCGATCATCACTTGTTTATAAATACAGTACCAGTCAAAAGTTTGTAAACAACTTATATTTCAATGTTTTTTGCTTAGTGCTTTATTTTTTTTTACAATCTAGAACAATACTGAAGATTACAAAAATATGGAATAACACGTATGGAATAATTAAGTAACAACCACAACAACAACAGTCAGTTATTACTTTAAGACATGAAGGTCAGCTATTCCGGAATAGTTCTTATAAGAACAGTATTGTCATGTATTTGCAAAACCCATCAAGCACCATGATGAAACTGACTCTCATGAAGACCATCCCAAGAAAGTAAGACCAAAACTTATATCTGCTGCAGAGGAGAAGTTCATTTAGAGTTACCAGCCTCACAGAATTACAGCACCTCAGATTAGAGCTGTTATGAAGGCTTTACAGAGCATGTTTAAAAGAGATTATTGCAAATTTTGAATGTCTGTAGCATTGTTTTACAATGTGGAAAGAAATAAAAATCATGAAAGACCAAACTTTTGACTGGTAGTCAAAAGTTAAATGAGATTACTGGTACAGTGTCTCACATCCAATTTCAGCCAATTCACAACCAGTACTAAATTTATAAGATGGCATAATGCCATTCTGTTGGCAACATTGTTAAAATGAACTTGTTTAACAGAGCAGAATTCATCTGCCTTGAACTAACACCTACAGTACATTTGGCACGCTGGGAAATTTTCGAACAGTGTCCAAGTCTGTAATTGGAATAAATTGTATGGGATATTTTAACATTAGATATCAGAAAATTTCAAACTTAAGGCTCGGAGCTTTACATAAACAATTCTGAATTAGTTCCTAGACCCGGAACTCAGTTAAACTCACTGGGGAATTGGCTCCTGCCCCCTGCCTTGTTCAAACACACTTGTCAAGTCCAGCATTGACACTGGGCCTCTAGACTGAGATTAGTTCTGACTTACACTGCACCTCTGTGTAGTGGTCAATTCCCCATAGCCTGGAACATTTTCTCCTTTTATGTTTCTACTGCAATTTATTTTACTTCTGTAGAAAATGTGCTGTATAGAGCAACCAAGGTGTAACAACTCAAGTGCACGGTTTCTATAAGACATATAGTGAATGGAATGTTACTTCTGGTTGTTTTCATATCATTGTGCAATGTTGGAAAAAAATATTAGGTTTAACCAGTGTTTAGGATTTAAATACTATTATTAATATAACACATGTACATTTACTTAATTACTGTACTTTACAGTTTTCACATATATGAGCGTTACTTGAGTAGTTTTACTTCATATTCTACTTCATTACATGTCAGCCTGGGTGTAGCCTGGCCACAATGGGTGTAGCATTTAAAGCCATCTGCTGACTTTTATATGTAATTGTGTCATTTGCATTCCCTCCTTCAAACAATCACATAGCAGGTGTATGAAATCAGAAGTGGAAATGGTTACAAACAGGGATAAATATACAGTAACACATTTACAGTTTGCAAGGCTAGAGACAGAGATAGAGACTTTTTTTTACTCTTTTTTAATTAAAGGCTACAGTGAGCTAATGCAAGTATAGTACTTTAGATACAGTGATCAGTTTTGTATATATGTAAATGAAGGACTTCTATTTTACTTGAGTAATATTTTACCTGGGGTATCTCTGCTTTTACTCAAGTACAGGATTTGTGTACTTTGCCCACCACTGTAACAAACTGATACACTGATTTCGGGCCAAGAGGTCATCTAAAGTAGCAAATCAAAGTCTCAAGTGCAGGTGGTCAAAATGATCTTCTTGGCTTGCCTTGATGTAATTCACTGTGCTACAACGGTAAAATCAATTATGTCTATAAAAAGGTCACTCTTCCTCGTCTATGCTGCTGGATGGTATGAGTGAGTCATTCGAGATAAATACTAATGCGACTCCAACGAGGATACCGTTGTGCAAAACCTGGCATGTTCCTCTGGACGCTGTAGTAATGAGTTTTTCATTTATAAAATTATATAATGTTGGTCCATCGTTTGCAGCTATAACAGCTTTAACTCTTCTGCGAAGGTTTTCCACAAGGTTTAGGAGTGTGTTTATGGGAATTTTGATCATTCTTCCAAAAGCGCATTTGTGAGGTCATACACTGATGTTGGATGAGAAGGCCTGGCTCGCAGTCTCCTCTCTAATCGGGTCCGATCGGGTTGAGGTCCAGACTCTAAGCAGGCCAGTCAAGTTCTTCCACACCAAACTTTCTCATACATGTCTTTATTCTTTATAGAGCTTTGTGCACTGGTGCGCAGTTGTGTTGGAATTACTTCCAGTGAGAGGAACTCTTAATGATTCAGTATGCGAAGACATTTCATGCTCCCAACTTTGTGGAAAAAGTTTAGCGATGTCCCCTTCCTGTTCCAACATGACCGCGCACTAGTACACAAAGCAAGGTCTATAAAAAAAATAGATGGGCGAGTTTGGTGTGAAAGAACTTGACTGACCTCAACCTAAGAGAACACCTTTGGGATGAATTAGAGCGGAGACTGCGAGCCAGGCCTTCTCATCCAACCTCAGTGACTGACCTCATAAATGCGTTTCTGGAAGAATGGTCAAGCATTCCAATTAACACACTCCTAAAACTTGTGAAAATCCTTCTAAGAAAAGTTCAAGCTGTTATAGCTGCAAAGCATGAGCCGTGGATCAGGAATTGGATGTTACTCAAGTTAGTTCATATTCATGTGAAGGCAGGCGAGCGAATACTTTTGGCAATATAGTGTGTAAACATTATATATAAATGAATAAAAGCATGGGGAAATGTTGATATTCTGCATGTCCAGTGATAAATACAATGTTAATTAGTTTGTATGATGCATGCAATAAATCACAGTTCATTTTATTTTGACTTAGCGAATTACCATTTTCCAAGAAATGTAACTTTAGAACTGCCAGTGTTAAAAAAGAATGATTTAGTGATTACTTTAAACGAACAGTTAATGGTCCATGAATCTTTTATTCTAACTTTTATGGGTTTAATAATCTATTACTATAAATGCTGGCATCAATCATGATTACCATTCAGTCATCTTCACTGACATCTAAAACCACAATATCTTTATTTCCCCTGAAACTTACTTTTCTGTTGAGTAGAACAGAATTTCTTTATCACACTACAAAAACAAATGTGAAACTACTGTATAAAGCCTGAGCCTGTTAAAAAGGCTGGGAAAATGCCCGTTAATTTGGCAGCCGACAGCCAGCCAGACTTCTCCATCATAGAACAGCCACTGGGGGGGGTGAAGCCTTACACGTGTTTCTCCAAGACAGATGATGCCATCTTTCTGAACTGTTGCTCATGCTGTGTCACATGACACTCTGAAAAACGTTTGCCCTCTTCTACGTTCCTCAGTTCAAAGATGACTTTGATTGGTTAGTGTCACTGTGATTGACTGGGGATGAAGATTGAGCTGGTTTTTATTTTATAATAATAATAATAATAATAATAATATAATATAATATAATAACTTTTTAATTGAATATGGAAGTTTAAAGACAAACAAACAAATGCAGTGCTACAGGATTTGGGAGCATGGGGGTGGGACAAAATGAATGACAAGCAAATCACAGGATAAATATGTAAACGAAAAAAAAAATCATATATAGTTAGTGTTTGTACTCATTGCTTCAATTGACATAAAACTAATCAATTATGCTGTTTTTACTAATTTGCACACTTGGCTCCTGGCCACGAATGGCTCTGTTTTCATCAGAATTCAAACGCTGCTATCTCCTGACGATAGGTTGAATGCTTTTCTGCTGCTCCATTTAGGAGGCAAAGCTTGTACAAATTGTACAGAGAATAGTGAGGAAAAATAAAACTGGTAAAGCCTGATTTTTTTCATCTTGACAGCTGTTTTTTGCTATTGCTTGTAAATGTTTTCTGTGTAAAATTCGCAAAAGAAATGGCCACTGCTCAAACTTGATGTTGGCACACGGGGGTGTTTAAATTCAACTGAAATTCTTCCTCCTTTGTGAGTGAAGAATGGAACATCGTTATTCGCAAGGAGGGCTGACAAGATTTACTCTTGACAACTCCCCTGATTGAGCTTATTCAACAAAAAAGCTTGATTAATTTGTCCTTACTCTAAAAGTCTTTGCAAATTGCTTACATAATCTTCACTAACGTCCTGGCTTTCTTCTTCTGCTGGATGCCGAGAACCAAAGTGTAGGACTGGGACACCATATCTGTATTGATTTAACACCTCGTTGGGGAAATGACAGCTGAATCAAGATTAACACTCCTGCTCAATATCTGCACCGCGTGCCCGTTTCTTTTCAGTCCCATTAGTTGAGAGGTGATAGCCAAGCTGGCTGACAAATCTGTTTACACTGTCAAGTGTGTTCGATGGCAAACACGCCAGCAGCAATCTGCTGCCTTATGAAAGCTTTTTATTTTGTCTCTACTTTGGCATTGATAAATAACCTACTTGCTATGTTGTTCCACTGTCCTTATGCAGCCCCAGAGTGTGTATATAACATTATAAGTTTTAATGTCTGTTGCTCGACAATTTTTCCATGACAGTCGGAGTTTCTGGGACAGATGAAATGAAGTTGTGTTGGAAGAAATGGGTTATAATGCCAGATGTTAAACCAGATGTTCTCCCTGTGCAATTCAGTGAAATGAACACAGAACGTAATAGAAGACAATGACAAGACAGTGTTTATTGAAATTTTGCACAATTTAGAAATTTATTTTTGTTTAACTGAAACTTTGTCCATTCCAAATGTTTTCAAGTTAAAAAGATAAATAAAGGCTGGTGGTGATCACGAGTTTTCATGGAGGATAATGTCTCCTGGAGCCGTCATCCCCTTGTTCAGTTTTATAGTCGTTTTCAAAGCCTTTACTGTCACTTGTATGTATTTCCTCTCATAGATACCCCCAGAGACCATTGACCCTGCCAGGGTTCTATCAGAATCCAACTTGGTAACATTTCACCTCAAACGAAGTCATGCCCCACACGTCATGTCGGTAATTTTCCCACATTTGTGATAAGAAGATCCCTTTTTGTACTACGCTGCACCCTTATCTTCAGTGACACATTCTCATCTGGTGGTGAAGGGCAAAGTCTAAACTCTTCAGTCTGTTGAGTCAGACAACACCAGAGGAAGAGCCTTCTGTGCTGCACTCTTATTTAGAGTGGCTTTTAAAGGAACTCACTCGAACGGAAGTGTTCATTAACTGAACAGATCTTGACAGGAGAGAAGCTCTTTTGTTTCCGAGCATTAGTGTACATCAGTACAAAGCAATAATGGCTCCATAGCATCTAGAAAGGGGTAGAGACATGGACTCACTAAAACATTACCTGTCTGCAGTCTGTATACTTACCACCAAAGAAGAAAATACAGAGCATACCCTGCTTTCAAACAAGCATATACTATTTGTTTGGTCATGCCCTTTTTTGTATTATTACTTAATTAGTAGGTATTCTCTTATGCTGAAAATAATAAATAATAATCACCACCTCAAATTAGATAATTGTTTTTTATATTAAGTTATTTGAAAAGTTGTTTTTTTTTCTCCTATAGCATAACAAATTGCCAAATATTTAACTTTAATTTTATTAGTGAATGGCACATCACACTATTTAACCATCTATACTGTAGTTGTCATAGTTATGTTGTATAATGTCTGCATGATAAGTTAGCTCCTGTTATAATTCACAGTATAGCAGCTGAAAATAGTCAGGCTCTCTTCTGCCTTTCTTTTTTATTATACCAAGAATCCTGTAAAGCTGCTGAAGAATTTTCATGTTATGTAAAGCGTAGTACCTGTTGCAAAGATTACTCCAATTTTATTTCTCCTTTTTCATCTGCTGTCAGAATCATGCTATCATTGAAAATTAATCAACAAATTCTAAACAATCATATGCAAGAATTAATAGCGCCGATTCGCAGGTGGTATCATCACTCCCTCAAATTCCTGCTTCCGATGTACTGGTGTCCTCTTCAAGGTAAATTCCTTTTCCTTGCGATCAGTGTTACTGAGATAGACCCTGGATCCCCACAATTCTGAAGAGTGTACGTTTTATTAAAGCACTAAATCAGAGTCCCAGCTGAATCTCGGAGCCAGTAGTTAATATGTCTGTACGGTAAATACATTTTTGTGCTTTGCTGGCTTAATATTATTTCTATTTTACATTTTATTAAAGTTCTGTATGATTTAGTTTTCTGTATGCAGAAATGATCTGTTAATAATAACTACACTTGTTAAGTGCACATACAGTTTATATTATAGACTGTTGTACAGTATGCACTCTTCAAAACCAAATTCATCTTATGATTTTTCTTCAAACTTATGTGGATTATATTTTTAATTCCTACAAATTTGTTAGTACCTCAGATATTCTCAGCACAAAAAAAGTCACATTTATGTCTTTTTTTGTTCTAAAAAAAAAAAAAAAGTATAAAAATGTTCTGGAGCCAAACAAAAATGTTCTATGACAGTAATTATGGAGAGCTCTTTGTGTTGAAGTGTGAAAATATATGGCTTTCTTGCATAATGAGGGAATTATAGAGATTATTCATGCTGATTTATGAAGGGCATAGCCATGAAAATTAAATGTTGTCATGATGACTTTGGTTAGTAATTATACAATGTGTTTGGCCAGTAAATTGTTTTCAGCAAAAAACAACGATGCAATTCTGGGAGACTTATTTTACATGCGCCAATGAACTATATAATAACAGCAGTGCTGTGGCAACAATGCTTTTTGTACCTACAGAAATTTGCCTTGTTGCTTTATAATAATTTATATATATATAAATAAATATGTATAATAATGTATATGTATATTGTAATAAATATTATACACCATAATATATTTAGATATCAAAAATGGGAAATAACTTAAATGACTTCATGTCCTTATGGGTTCTGCGCTTATATTTTTATATAAGACCTTTTCTGATGTTACAAAGCTACAGTGGAAGTCAGTGGATTTAGTTCTGACCGAGTAATCTGTTTGGAAGAGATGTGGTGATATAGATATAGCATTACAGCACTGGTACATTTTACTGTATACAGTATATATCACTCCGCATAATAGGTGTGCTAACAGTCGTTAATTACACTAACTGTTGGTCACCATCATGGGTGAAAGTATGGTCTGCAGTACTGGAAAGAGGGAAGAGCAGCTGCCTGCAAAAACATTCAAACCAGTCATAGAAGCATTTTCAGCAAGAAAACACATCTCATGACATATTTATGGCATGTTATTATGACATCTTAAACAACAATTTGGTTCCTTATTACTTGCTTCTAGGAAATTCTACATTGGCTGTGTTGTTTGTTTTTACTACTTTAATACTAGGATTTCTTTAGTATTTTTAATACTTGGTGTGTTGAACAAGGGCTTGTACACTTAAGCACACTGCCATTTAAAGCTATTTGGGATTTAACCCCAGCAGCCAGGGGTTAGTTGATATTCTAAAGGGGATTAAGTGGATATCTGTATAGATAAACGAAAGGTTTTGACTGTACATTGGTCAGAACTCAGTGATAACTGAAACCAGGCTCAAAAAACGTAAAGCATAGAATTTAATTAAACTTTTGCTATCTGCTAAATTAAATTAAAATGTTGAATAAACGTGATGTAATAAATAGTTAAGTTCCGGATTATATAATCTACTTTAAAATAAGATACTAATAAGATACTAATAGATATTAATTAGAAAAATGTAACTGAATATAAGTGAGTTGTTTTAAGACAAAACTTAATCTTTATTAGATCTTCTTTTTTGAAACTTGTACATTGGCTTAAACTTGAAATAATAATAATAATAATAATAATAATAATATAACTGATTACATTAAAGTTGATCAGCTTATTTTTAGCTTTAACCTTTTAACTATTTCTACAAACTCTTTTCCCATCTATAACCAAAACTTCCTCTAGTAGAACGTAAATCTTGTAAGTTTCTTAAGATCGACCATTACCTCCATGGTTTAATCTCCTCACATCACTATGAGGCGCCGTATAGGGCTTAAATCAAACTTCACTCATGCACACACACATGAAACACTTGCATACACATATGTAAAACAGTCACACACACATATATACTACTAACTGCTCAAACAACTACATATGAAATGCGAGCACACACACCTATGAGACTTTGTGTGTATGTGCGCGCGCCTCATAGATGTGTGTGCGTGCATTTCATATGTAGTTGTTTGAGTAGTTGTGCCTCATACATCACAGCTGTGCTTGTATGTTGTACAACAGCATTCCCTCTTGCATGATATCGCCTAATTGTTTCACCAAATAATTGCTTAATAAAGTAAATGCTACATTCTGTAAAAGCATTAAATAAGGTTTATAAATATACAGACATTGCTAAATTCTTTAGTATTATATTGTAGCTGCCTACCACTATATAAAGAAGTTTACTAATAAATATGATCTCAAAGGTTAAATCTTTAGGTTTTTTTTGTGTCATTAGATTTAAATTAGGTGAATGTGAACTAAAGCACATACTGTACTTTTTCTGTTACTTTTTTAAGGAACCATAGTTAACTGGACAAACAACAAGAATCATGAATTCATTTTAAAAACTTGGTTGCAAATCATTTGTAGTCTAGACTGAAGTCTGGAACTCATAGACAACACCAGGGGTGCTAGGTGTCTTCCCAGGGAAGCTCTGCCAGACCTTTAATGCAGCTGTCTTCAGTTCCTGCTTTATCTTGAGGTATTGTACACTTTAGATTTGTACACTTTAGATTTAGCTTCAGAAATTAAAATGCATGCACACATGGATTCAGGTCAAGTTGCATTTCAAATCATTTCACGTCTTTGCTTTTAAAAAGGTTGGTGTTGTTTTTAATGTATTCTTCTGGTCATCGTCCACCTGGATTATGAAGGGCTTGCTGTATGTTTTGAAGAATTCACCTGAATGTGATTATACTGTAAGCAGTCCCTACCCTTCTCCATATTTTTCTAAGCCATCCTTCTGCTACAAGTCTATGTTTGTCTCATATGTCCATGTGTTTACTGATATCTTTACATCTTGCTGTCTATATTTCCCCTGGTGATTTACCCTTCTCTTCATTGTTGCTTTGCTACACATACCGCCCTACCTCCTGTACGGTGTTCTTGGTCTGGCTAACTGTTGTGAGTAACTGTTGTAACTGTTTTTTTTTTATTTAATTTAATTTTTTTTATCAAGTTAAGATTTTTTTTCCTACACCATTGTAGTTTTCTACAATGTTTTGGTGCTTTGTGGCTTTTGGTGTTCATAAGCTTACCAAATCTTCTTCCTTCCTACTTTCCTTCCTTCCCCTCCCTCCCTCCCTCCCTTTTTTCTTTTGTTGTTGTACCAAATGGTTGATTGCTAATGCTGGCATGCTTAACTGACAGTGACAGTTCTTTCAACATTAGGTTGTGATTGACCAACAGCAAATTCCAAATGCAAATTCCACAAATGCAATTGGCAACATAATGATATTTTGTCAATATCCAAATATTTATGGACCTGACTATACATACAAAATTCTAAAAATTCTATAAATGTATTGGTGAAAGAATGCATAGATTTTAGTGCTGCACGATTAATAATATCGCAATCGCAATCGCGATGTCAGCCTATGCGATTACATTACAGCAAATGTTGC
>JAQMYL010000036.1:19399215-19413626 GCA_030014365.1 Clarias pachynema
GTATCGCAATCGTAAATCGCAATTTTGACCTTAATAATCGCAATGTGACATTTTTCCCAAATCGTGCAGCCCTAATAGATTTATTTAAGGACTTTTACTATTATGATGTGTTTGATACACATAAGGAATTAAACAAACAAATGTGCTTGGGGTGCATTTTACGGCTCTAAGCCTGAAGATTTAGAATTAGTGCTTTCAAGAATTTATGGCGCTAGTGTAATGGCACACATTCGCCGCTGGTCTTTATTTTCCTTAGCCTGGCAGATTTTTATGTCTTAATTATTCATGAGCTCACATAAGATGGTTTATCAGGTTAGAACGAAGCAAAGTGTTTGTCAGGGCTTTATAAAAATGTATGGACAGACTTAAAGGACATAGTTGTTTAACTTGTTACAGAAAGATTTTAATAGGTTTCTGTTTCTTTCTATGAAATTTATGCTTCACTTAAGTGGCCAAGGGAAAAGAAAAGTAATAGATTGGTCATTTGAGACAGATGGGGTTGTGTGTTTATGTGTATTAATTGTGCATTTAATGGGTCTGGTGACGATTAAAGTGTTGCATAAATGCTTTCAGAACTGAGACAGCGGCACTGTTGCCAACAAAAGCATAGAGGACAGGGCAAGATTTTGTCATTTAGAAATAACCAGTCGGTTGACATACTGTAGAAGAGATAAAATAACATGCATTTGCTTGTCCTCTTGTTCATCTTGTGGGTGTTCAATTGTGCGAGCCTTCAGGACAGCATATACAGTATGTAAACTAGTTCTTCTTCTCTTAATACTGTGTTGTTTGTGGTTAATTGTTGCCAGTGAATTAATTACAGCAGTAGGTATTTACTTAGTTGTTATAGTAAATATTTGTGTTGTTGATACCTGAAAAGATTGTACATTCACTAACTTGGGTTGAAAAGAAATGGGAAAAAAAAATCTTACTAGTGAAATTTTGGTCAGAAATGGGTGTGAAAATGCAGAACCGCTACATTTTTAATACCATACAATTGCTTCAATTCTACATAGGAAGATATATGCTTTTTAAAAAAAATTAAATTAGACTGCCTTTATTTTATTCCTCTTCTAAATGCACTGTTATAGTGTCTATGTAAATGAGCTACTGCCATACTACCCCACCAGAGAGCAGCAGAGCTGAGCAACATGCAGGGGGAGGGGGCTCTTCTTATATGAGGTCACAAAAGAGGAACTATCTAACTGACTAACCAGCCAATATGAAAAAGAAAGAAGAAATTATTTTATTTTCACTCATTTTTTTGCATATTGTCTAAAAATTTTGTACATGCACAAACAGTCTAAAAAGACTAAAAAGTGAGTTTTGCATAATATCTTCCCTTTAAGTACCCAGACAAAAAATGGCCAGTAATTTGTGAATACCTGATCATCACACCCATATAAAAGCATTCTCCAAACTGCCACAAATTTGGAAGCACACATTTATGCACAATTCCTGGCAAGATTTAAGGATTCATCACTTCTAGGATGATCACCTAGCTTCTTCTTCTTCTTCTTTTTTATTTCATTGCAAATTTATATAATAGCATACTTTTTGAAAAATACCTCAAACAATTTCAGTTAAATTATTACAAAAGAAATTCCAGAAGTAGCAGATAAAAAATGGAATCACTCAATGTTAAGGAAAAATTATTGAGCTGTCTTAAAACAAATGCTGGCACTGGTCTAAAAATGCAAACGAGTCTGCAGACGCTGTTGAGCTGTTTGAATTGGCTAACTGTAAGGAAACATGGGCCCAACAAGTAAGTTGTTAACTGAGACAATATATAGGACATTAAAACTTTTTCAAGAATGAATGAAAACACAGAGTGTGGCAAAAGAAGTTGGGTGCTTCCAGTTTTTCTCAGGAAAAAAAGTTTAAACAACGTTGGAATAATACTGTATATTTATGTAGACCAAAGAAGATGTCAAAGTGTCCTGACAGAAAAGTTAAAGCGGTATGCCTTAAAATATTAAAATGCACAACAAAATGCTATTGAAAAAGAAATGAGCAGACAACGGAGTCAAGGTTTGTAAAAGAAGTAAGAAATCAGCTGAATGAAATGTGTTTACTGTATTCATTTATTGTAGAAAAGCCAAACATAAACCAGCACTGACATCTAAACAGAAGAAAACAAGGTTACATTGGACTAAATGGAAACAATAATGTAGTGTGGATGATTGGATAAAAGTGATAGTAATGAATTTTGAATTTGCATTGGCCAACGAGATGATGCTATTTGAGGAAGTTGGAAAGAGCCTGACAGAGAATGTTGTTTTTCATTAACATTAAGTGTTCAAGCTGTTATAAAAGCCTGAAGAGGAGCATCACAGTAGTAATTCGGATTTTCTTTGGTTTGATTAATCCTTTTTTTTTTTTTAGTAATTTTATATTTTTTCCCCCAAATATTTGATCTGGAAACAATATGGCTTAAATTCAAACGTTAATCTTCTTTTGGCAGCTTTTGTTGTGGGTTGAAACAGTGGATCATCCAATCTGCATATTTTGATTTGGCACTGGTTTTTCCTGATGCAGTCCTCTCTGCTTTCTAGCTATGTTATCTGGGAACAGCACTGAGAGTGCATTGATTAGTGCAACCCCTTTGCTCAGGTTCCCCATCGAGGAACGGACTCCAATCTTCCTTAAGACAGCTGGAGATGCTCCCACTGTTCTCAATTCATCATTGCTCTGATTTTTTTTTAATAATCTAATTTCATTTGTTTAAGGTATGCTGTATAAGGTATATTGCCAAGGCATGTCAATGGATAAAATGAGTTTTATTTAGACATGGTTTGCCAAGGTTGGAATAAAATAAATGGTTTGTCCTGCACTGAGCACTGACCTCAACCCACTGAACAATTTTGAAATGAACTGGAACTTTGAATGTGCCCTAGGACTCTCCTTACTTGGCATCAGTGACTGACCTCACTAGTGCTTTTGTGGCTAAATGAGACATACCCCCATAGCCATACTCCATAATAAACTGCAAACATCCAAAATATATCCAGAAAACCAAAAGCCAGCCTAAGACTGGAATACAGAAAGCTGTTCAAATAATCAAGCCTCCACAAACTTTTGATAATTTAGTATAAGCATGATTTCTCTGGGATCCTATGAAAGATTAAAGTACACTATGTTTTAACTGGGGCAAATATTAACACTCATTGGACAATAGGCTTGTGACATGTAATTTTAACTCGAGCCCAGATGCATTGCTTCACTGGGAGTGTGTGGGAGTTTAGCCTTTGCTTAGAAAAAAATATCTCAGTGTTCACTGGACTGTGCAGTCTTTGCTTGTTCCGCCCGGGTGCACAGCGTCTCCATGTGACTTGTATATTACATGGAGAAGTCTCAAAGGGCTTGAACCTCATAACCAATTTTCAATCAGTGAAATGGTAATAAACATGACTGACATCTCAAAAATATCAGCACCACTCATTTAGAGCTTGGAGCTGCAGTATAGCCAAGTCTATAACAGTTCTTCACAAGTAGTATAGCGTCTTTTACCACTGGAATTTATAAATTTGAAATCTATAGCTTGAGTTAGGGTTAGATGCCAGATATATATATATATATAGTAAATTTTTGTATAAGATGAATACAACCTCAACAACAACAGCATATGACTTTTTTCACCATGCAGTTATGTATTTAATCATTTTCAATTGGGTTGAGGTCTGGACTTAAACTAGCCATTGCAAAACCTTGATTTCTCCAAATATGGCATGGGACATTAAGTTCAAACAACTCCACTTTGGTCTCAACTGTCCATATGGCATCGTTCCCTTTGTTTTGTCAAGTCTTGTGCTTTGTTCAGATGCAGTTTTACAAATCTCAGTCATGCTTCTATCATTTATTTATTTTTTTTTTTTTACAGAAGAGGCTATCTCCTGACAATACTTCCAAACAAACCATGCTTGTTCAGTTTTTTTCTAATTGTGCTGTCATGGACTTCTAACATGTAGCTCTTGGGTCATTTTGTATTTCTCTAAGCACCTCATAGTATGCCCTTGGGGTAAATGCTCCGAGATGTTCACTCCTGAGAATGACAACTGTCTTGATGATTTGGGCGTGGTTTTGCAACCATTGGACCTGGGTACACACACACATACACACAGGTCCTTAAATATTTGTACATTAACATTTTTTAAATTGTGCTTCTGTAAAAGACAAAAATGGTTATCAAAATAATGGAAGCAAAGAAGCAATCACAATGTGATTGAAAGTGTAACCTTTCAGCTTTAGTTCAAGATGTTTAACAAAAATATTACATTTACGTTGCTTGTTTGTGGGTCCTTCTACCTTCAGTTTTGTCTTCAGTAAATTGAAAGCGTGCTCAGTTGAATTGAGGTCAGGTCACTGGCTTAGCTGTATTAGAACATTCTGTTTCTTTGCCTTGGGTCTTTCGTGATAGATTTTGGCCAATTATCCATGTGTATTGTTATATGCAGTCCTTTTAGTTTTGCAGCATTTGACAGAATCTGAGCAGAATATTTAACTATTCTTTCATTCCAATTCCTCTAATACACGTCTACACTTTGATCATATCTTAATTCATTTGTTTTTTATACATTGTGCTGGTGTACAGATATGTATCTGTGTAACCTTGCAAATACTCATGCACCCATAAAAATTTAGATTTTTATATATTTTTTATAGTTGTTTTGTTTTTATAAACCAAATGCCTTAAAGCAGCCCAATTCTGAAACATTAAGGTAGATGCTAGAAATGCATTTAAAGGAAACAGGATATTAAATGGATCGATTGTCTAAAGTAACCAGTGCCTGGCTGCTCTCTGGCCAGCCAAATAAGTGAAGTCAGGGCTGGGAGGACTGGAGTCATGTTACAGTGCATTATCCTGTGATGGGACATATCAGAAAATGGACCCTCTTTCTTTTGCCTGCCAATGTGCTGTTACAAAGGTAGACACAGACTGTTGCTCAATAACGCTGTCTCCCTTACTCTTTCAGTAATTTGGTAATATTGTCTAACGGCAAATTAAAAACACAACTCGATTTATTGATCCAGCTGTACACTGCTACATGGAGCTTTGGTGTTATCAGGCTGTGCGAAACGTCTATTTGCTGAGAAGATAACAAAGGCAGCACTGAGCAGCTAAAGATATTTAAGAATCCAATGCATTCATTCCCTTTGGAAATGCAGGCAAATGCATAGTGAGTCTAGTCAGGGGCCTTTTACAATACTTGAGCTTATTTGTGACTCGTTTGATGATTCCCCCTGAGCACTGCCTATTTTTGTATAGTTAGCCTAGAGCTAATACTGAAGGAATGGTGCACAAGAGCACACAGGAGTGTTCAGCCTTTCCCAGACCTCATCTTGCAACACTGTCGAGTTTCTCACACTAATATGCACTTTAAGCTGGCTACAGCAAGACTGTCCGTGACATTAATCCCGGAGGGAAGGAATCTACTGTTTGGTGATTTTGTTGTCTTCTCTAACACACCTATTAAATCTGCGAATGGGTTTTTCAGGTGATTTAGGTGTCTTTAAGCAGGAAAACCAATCACTAAACTGTGTTGGACTGTAGATGTATACTCCTGAATATTATACAAAAGAATATTACTGTGTAATGAATTTTGGTATTTTTCAGTGCATGATGTTTTGTGTGTGTGTGTGAGAATTATTTGGCACACAATAGCCTCGTACCTTCAAGGACAATGGTTCGAATCCCACCTTCTGCTCTGTGTGGAGTTTGCATGTTTGAATGCTTGGTGGGTTTCCTCCGGGTACTCCGGTTTCCTCGCAGAGTTCGAAGATTAGGCGAATTGGCATTTCTAATTTGTTTGTGTGTGAGTGATTGGGCCCTTTGACAGACGAGCACCCCATTCAGGGAATTTTCCACTCAGTGCCCGAGTCGTGGGATAGGCTCCAGGCCTCCTGCGACACTATACAGGATAAGCAGTATAGAGGATTTTTTAACTGGTTTACTCATCTTGCATGACGTAAAATGATTGTAAAGCAGAGACTGTCAGAATAAAGAGGAGTGATTACCACTTAAATGTTAATATTTCATTAAAGAAAAAAAGTTTGACACATAGGGAGTTAGTCTTTTTCTAAACAGACATATATTAGAGGCACTCGTTTCCTCTGGTGAAAAGATAGTGACTCAGTTTAATGGAATACGCAAGACATTGTACAGATTGAAAAGATTAAGTGTTTAAACAGATTATTTTTAAATTAGATTCCTTGCCTGGAAGGATTAAAGGGCATTTGGTTGGTGTGTGTTTTTTTAATTTTTAATCAGGCTCAAGCAAGTGTTCCGATTTCATGCTCAAATTAACATGCTCAATTAACACAAACATGTAGTCGCCCTCAGTAACTGCTTGGGTCATGGTCATGGTGGCTTAAATTAGGCTACTCGTTTGTTTATACTTTGAAAAACTGCAATTTAATTCATTAGTGAGTAGGTACAAACAAAAGCATACATGTGAGAGTGGATCAAAGAATACTTACATAAGAAAAAAGTCCAGCACACATCTTGAGGAACTGTCAGATCCAGTGATCACACATCATGTTAACAGCTGGTGTTTCTACTTTTGTATGTTTTTTCAGTGTTTCCAGGAACATAGTGGTGCACAGGTTTATAACATGAAATATGTATTTGGAGCGCTAAACAGATACAGGTACATGTGCATGTACTGTATAGTATCATTGCTTTGTTCCCCATTATAACGGTGATGCCCAATAGGTGGGCTCCAGTCTGGGTCCAGACCTGCTGCATTTTATTAAACCCAGACACGAAATCTTAGAGTGAAGACAAAACTCTTTTTGCAATCCATCTAATACTTGCCAAGCCTTTTATTTTCCTCCAATCATGAAGCCTGTGAGTCAGTTTCTATGACAGCAAACAGTTTAGTAGAACTGCTAGTTCAGTAATGTAGTCAAAAGACGTTCAGCTAGTCTTCAACAGTAGGCAAGAAAATCAGATTGAAAATGTAAAATGGTGAGCTTACAATTCCTCAGAACAAAGAAAATGAGAGTTGACAGTAAAAAAGAAAGAAGCTTATTTTAGAAGAGCAGACTACAAAATATGACATACTGTACTTCCTGCAAGAAGCACAAGTCTGATGTGTTTAATTTGTAATGAATCCATGGGCGTTGTGAAGTGTAGAAACAACAGGCATCATTATGAGACCAAGCATGCAAATTTCAAACTAAAGCACCCACAGGACACAGAGAAACAACCACGTAAATAAACCAGGCAATAAATCATCATACTAACCCACATTAGTATGAATAATGATTAAAACTGTGACACAGCAAGAGCAGATGCTTAAGGAAAGAAAAAGCTGTATGATCGTGAAATAAGGTGTATGAGTACGATGATTGGGAAAAAAAGAAAAAATAACAGAAGATAAGTGAAATTTGTTTGTACATTACTGTACAAGGGAGTTTGCATGTCCTCCTTGTGCTTTGAGGGTTTCCTCCAGTTTCCTCCCTCAGTCCAAAGACATACAGATTAGTGTGTGTGTATGTGTGTGTACTGTATGTGTGTGTATGTGTGTGTGTGTGTGTGTGTGTGCCCTGTGATGGTATGTCTCCTGGGATAAGCTCCATCCCCTATTAATCTATTAGTAATAATAACAATTATAATAATAATAATTCAATCATTCATTTATCTTCTATACCGTTTATCCTGTACATGGTTGTGTGGAGGCGGGGGGCCCACGACCATGTAGTAGATAAGCGTTATAGAAGATAAATAAACTAATGTATTATTATTATTATTAGTAGTAGTAGTAGTAGTTAGTTGTTCTTGTGTTCTAGAAAGTGGATAAATGGAACACCAACATTTATAGAAGGATGCATACAGTAGTCAGACATTCCACCTCTCTGGAAGTTCTGGGAGTCTCCTGTGTATTAATAGCCGCTTCCTGATGCCCGCAAATGATATCCAACATCCTGGAATAAAGGGGAAAAAAATTATAAATGAAAAAAAAAAAAAACTTTGTCAGACATAGTTTTGTGTGTGTGAGTGAGAGAGAGAGAGAGAGAGAGAGAGAGAACATCCTGATTCTTCTCTCTTTAAGGTAAGTGAACCTATCACTTTTCTTTGTAGGCACATTATACTCTGTACTTTTCCTCCGTCGTTTTAGTTAAGTATCCTGCATTGCCAAGGCACAATATAAAAAAAGACAATATAAAAAATGCAATTAAACTCTGAGTAAAATGTTCCCCTGCCTTATATCAATTAAAAAATAATGGGAAATTTGATCACTGCATTGTATTTAGCAGTAATTTTTCCATTACCTTTATTGAGTTAAATGACTGTAAAAGGTACTGAGGTAAATTTTCCTTAATCTTTTGTAACAGACAGATTTTTGTGAGGTGAAGAATGAAATCAGCATGTTTTGCCTATGGAGTGGATTGTAGCAAGCTGTTGCATGTTCTTCACTATCAGCCTTCTCTTTTCATCACAGAAAATGTTGAGTGATCATGATTGTGTCTCTGGCGATAATCAAACTGTCAGAAGAGGACTGAAGCACTCGATTGTGTTTTTGATGAGTGTCTATCGAGGCTTTTGATGATTAGTACCAACAAAAGATGTGGCGGATTAGCCGCCCCTCTTTTCATGTTCACCACATTCTGCTATTGTGATTTCGAATCAAAAGATATGTCTTCTTTTCATACATTTTTAAGCCTTGCAAAATGAAACCACTTTAAGTTATCCCCCCCCCTCCCCGTTCACATCAGATATTCTCTGGCAGTAACGTTTCATTACTGGGCAGTGCAAAGATTCCTGTGCATTGTGTTATCATCTTTGATGCCTATTTCTTTTGATTATATCATGCGATCAGTGCTGAATATGTCCAACTAAAGAGTCTGCCTATCTATCTATCTATCTATCTATCTATCTATCTATCTATCTATCGAACTACAGTTCATCGAACACTGAATTGTTGGCACTTTTCATGAAAATAAGCAAAAATATTATTCTTTTTTTTAAATAATCAAATTTTTTGTTCACATGTTTGGAGAAATTACTAACTATTCAGTATTTTTTTAAATACCTCAAAGGTGTTGTTTTATTTTCTAAACAGTTGATTCTGTCAAAAACTATTGGCACCATTGATGGATACTATAAATAGAAGCAAAGAAATTTGCTCTGTGGGAAAAAAAATATTGCTTTTAGTGCCTAGGAACTAGGAACTCTTGATTTTATCTATAGTGACTATGAACTTTATTGTCATCTATGGCCATTTTCTGTTTCATTGGGTTATAAATATGAGGTAACACACAGGGACAATTCTTGTGATATCCAACAAAAAAGGGTAAAAGCAAAGAGCTATCAACTCATATGAGACAAAAAGCTGCTGAGTTTTATAGAACTCAGTACTGCAGTGATAAGTGGAATCTTGGAATCATATTAAACAATGCGATTCCACCTCATTGAACAAAAGCCTTTTGGACGAGTTCTGTGAAAGAAGCCCTTTATGAGACCAAGTCACAAATCCCAGCTTCTGAACTTAGGCCAAAAAAACATTTACAGCTGGTTACAACTGGAGGTCTGTGTTGTGGGCGGATGAGGGAAAAAATGGAGGTTTTTGTCCATGCTCAACTTTATTATTATGTTTTCAAAAAAGGGGACTGCATACAAAGAACTGCACGTCATATCCACAGTGGTGGCTTTTTGAGGCTTTGGAGCTGTTGCTTGTGAGTGATCCAGGGGCTTATCTTAATGTCAGTGGCATAATTTATTTCTTTCAATACTAGAACGTTTTAGCCCATAACCTTGTTGCCTCTTCCAGAAGGCTAAATCATGGCCATGGTTAGATCTTCCAACAAGATGATGACCAGAAACACACATCAAAATCAACAAAGAAATTATTACAATGACACAAAATCAAGGTACTAAGTTGGCCCTCTCAATTCTGTGGTCTCATTAGAAGAGGGCAGTTCACTAGAGAAACCCAAAAAATCTCAGTGGGTTGTAAATGTTCTTTAAAAAATTCATGAGTTCAGCAAAAATTAAGAAGGAGGTTGAACTTGGCTGTGATGCTTCCTCCATGAGTGACTAGTGATTTCGGACAGAATGAAACACACCCATGCTATTGTTAGAAAAACGGCAACACGTCTAGCAATATGATGTCTAGCAATATGGATGAGCCAGAGATTGAAGAATCACGAGAGTCCACTTTCCAGGAATCACACTAGTTCTGCAGCAGATGGCATCTGCTACTGTCTTTGTGACGAGTCAGTGGGAGTCCTGTGAATAGAGCTTGACTGATCTGAAACTCTTCTCTAACTCTCTATTTCTTCTGTTGTGATCTGAACACAAGGTTTCATCATTTCCATTTGTTGATCTAGTCCATTTCCTTATCTGATATTTCAGGAAACAAAATCAGATGTACTAAGTATGATGCTTTAGTCACAGTCAGCAATTACAATTAGTTTGTCAGATTGTATATATATTTATTTCTCTTTTTTTTTTTGTCCAATGTAAATGTAACATGTCCCAGCAAACCCGGTGAACTGTTTCAAAGAACTGACATCAGATGCTGATTTCATTTTCTTGTTAATGTGATGTAATTCCTATTAACCTAGCTGATACACAGAGGACAGAGTAAAAATATTACTGTGGTCAGCAGGGTGGTGCTGTGGGTAGCATTGCTGTATCAAAGCTCTGGGTTCTCTGTTCGATGCTGAGCTTGGATTACTATTTTGTGTGTTCTCACCGTGTCTCTGTGGCTTACCTGCAGATTCTCTGGTTTCTTCCCGCATCCTAAAATAACATGGTAGTATGTATATTAGCTAGGTTAAACATGTGGGTGCACCGTCATGTACTGACATCCCTTCCAAGGTGTATTCATGCGCTCTCTTTCTGAGCTCTACAGTACATCCACCATAACCCTGACCAGGACAAAACTTTTCCTGAAGACAAATGATTGGTTTATTATAGTAGGGATGACTGTTACTTATTCCATCATCAAAATTGATGTGAAGCTCACTAGTGCATAGCCCTGTCCAATACCAATGCATATATTCAAATAAAAAACCGGACAACTTGTCAAACAGTGTTTACTTCTTTATTCTTGTCTCCAAATCAACTGACTGTGACAGTGGAGGAACCAGTGTCTGCTTCAGTTTTAAAACGTTATTGGTGTATATAAAGAATGGCGACTCACACGTGGTAAAGGCAATGGTGACTTTTTTGATACTTTGGGCTGTTCTACTGCCAGTGGTCCAGGGAATCTTGTTAAGGTCAGTGGCATAGTGAATTCCATTCGGTACCATAAGACTTTATCTGAGAAATCTGTTTGGCACTGGCAGAAGGCTGAAACTGTGTCATGGTTGGGTCTTTGAACAAGACCAATGTCTGTTTCATTTTTAAGATGCTATTCATATGATGAAGAATGCACTATAAAGCTTTCTCACACTTCTGATCTCTTCATCTCCATCTTGGCTGACACTTTGCCCCCTTTCTGCTTCATAACACCTCATAAATATAACATTTTTATACATTTCTCTATGTTATAAAATAAAAGACTGAGCAAAAATTATCTATTAATAGTGCACTTTATTTCCATCAGTGGGCTGGCCATCGAACACAGAACAGCACTTAAAAACACAATGTCAATACTCTTCATCATCCTGTTTTATTTCGATGACTTTATGCTTGTCCAAAGTCCCCACTGTTTGTCAGTCTGTAAAGATTCAAAAGTGTTAGTGCTAGTGACTAAAGTATTGTTAATGGGATGAGGCATGATACTGTCATGCTAATGGTACATTCTTTCACCAGAGGAGCCTTGTCTTGCCATTTTCATCATTTTTTTGCTTTCCTTTTTTTGCTTTCTTTTTTTTTTTTTTTTTTTTTGTTTGTTTTTTTAAAAGCTAAAACTAAAAAAAACATTATACCTGAAAAACATCTGAAGCAGGGTAATTGCTAATACAATCGTACATAGCTGACCGTTGTTTATGTTAATTTAATTTCATTTATGCTATGCTATGCTATACCAATGGTATTTCTTACTGTTGAATCTTTGGTTTTTACCAATGTAATTTAATATATTTTGATTGTTTAAATAAATGCATTTCATAAAATCCTTATTTAAGGATTTATTTCACATTTAATGTACAGACTGTATATTTGGCGTTAAACACGGTGTTTAAAAATTCAGGTAGTGTTTTCAGAGAAATAAAATATTACTGATATCTGCTATTGTACTTAAGTTCAGTTTTTTACTTTATTTAAATTATAGAACACGATGCTTCTACTGTAAACAAATATTACAAAAGGAATGCGGTAAATATCTGCACTATTGTTTTTACCGTCATTTGTACTTTTGAAACAACTGCTTAATTATTTAAGTGTTTATGTGTGCTGAGGATTCATGTATTGTTCTTAGGCCTGTCTGTATGTATTTGTCTTGCTTGCATCTGAACATCCTTTATGCTCTAACATGCATGAGGAGTGCAATACATATAGCTGTGAATGGGTTTGTCTTTTTCGTCATTATGTAAGGCTCACTGTACAGTATGTGGTTACAGGCATATGAGAATAAACTGGCACATAAGCATGTAAGAATAAACTCAGAGGTAAAGTTAATTTCACATAACAGCAAGAGTTTCACTCCATTTTCTCTTCTTCCCCAAAGTCCCCTAAGCTAATGCACCCTTTCATAAAGCTTACAATTATAATGTGTATTTTTTGGAGTCACATTCTTTTTTTTTTTGTAATTTAATGGTACCACACATGGTCTTTCCTCTTTCTGTGAGAAAATAAACAATTTTCTTTGTTTCCTTTGACATCTCATCAAATCTTAAGATAAATCTAAAATAAATTTGGTCTGGAATAAATAATGCATCATTGGATCATTTAATAGAAGCACAAGCTTCTTCTTCTTCATCATCTTTTTCTTCTGCCTCTTCTTCCTCTTTTAAAATATCTAGTGTGCTCTCCTCACAGATCCGTTTGTCCCATGCTTTGGCCCAATGCGTACACTTTTCAGAAAGAATGCGCTCAAGTCCTTCATCTTTATCTCTATTTATTTCCCATTTTCTTCACGTATTGTCAAGAATCTCCTATTTTGATAGGTTTCAGTTGAAGAAAAACACCAATTTAATGCTGAAGTCCTGTGTAACAATACAAACTATTCATCTTTTTTTCATACCTTCATCTTTCTCCTTTATTGATCCTTTTTTGTCCCTCACTCTTCATCCCCTGCACATTAATTCAATGGCCCTTCAATTTTAACGCTACATTGCCCCTATGCTGTAGAAGTTAGAACCACCAAAGTTAGTACACAAGGCTGTCATGAACGTGTTAGCAATAACTGATTTTGATACGTCTTGATTTTTTTTAGAAATATTTTTTTAGACATATTATTGTAACGCAACTGCGAGATCACACATGCCTGAATATTATACATGAAATAAAATAATATATTGCCTGTTTACTAAACCTTGTTATTCCCAAAAAATTCACTGATATAACTCATTAGGCTAATACAGAGTACATACATACAAATGAACACATAAAATAAACCAAGGCTTTTTCGATGTATTTAGGCATTTGTCCACACTGAAAACGGTGTAATGATATTAAGGAACTCCATTTTCAGTGTTGACATGCATACATGGAAAAACTGAGATTTTGGCTTGTAAAAGCATACAGTATGCCATATTCTCTTACTTTGATCTCAGAATGTGATGTTTCCAGTAACAACTGGGCCAACATGGTTTTATGTCTATGATTAGGTCTGCATAATAATTCTGATGATAATGGCAGATTTAGAGTTCTATCCCAATGACGAAAATAAATGCATAAATAAAATGAAATAAAATAAAAAGATCCCCCTTGATGAGGCTTCTGGGATCACTTTGGTAAGCAGTGCTCTAAGTTAATTAGTTGCACATTCTCCCCACTTGCTCTGTTTCACTGAACCTATAGTGTCTAGACAGACCTGCTATAAACTATACTGATGTGCGGCTGACCTTTTATAGGCAGCCAATGACAGCGGGACGGTGGAAAGTGATGCGTTGACAGCGCTGTCAAGTTGAAGTGCTCTGCCCCTCCTAAACGAACCATGGAGCTGGTCATTGCGCTGAAGGGTTTCCTTGGTCTCGTTTTACAGATCAAATGAGCTATAGGCCCGCCGTCACTATATATATATACAGTATTAGCACACACACACGCACACAGGTGCATCTCAATAAATTTGAATGCCATCAAAAAGTTTTTACTTATTTCAATATATTGATTTTTTTCGATATTTCAATTCAAAAAGTGAAACTCATACATTATATAGATTCATTGCACACAGAAGATATATTCCAAGTGTTTTTCTTTTTTTTTTGATGATGATTATAGCTTACAATTAATAAAAACCCAAAATTCAGTATTTCAGAAAAATTTTAATATTGTAAAAAGTTCAATATTGGAGACT
>JAQMYL010000036.1:19415000-19431445 GCA_030014365.1 Clarias pachynema
GATAACGGCATTCGTTGACAACGAATTTCATTATCGATAATTATCGATTTTATCGATTAGTTGTTGCAGCCCTAATTGTATCATTTGACAAAATCACACAAAATTCACACTTATATAACCCACACAATTTTAACAAAATTGTTTGGCTTTTGAGCTTTTTAACTGTCTTTTGACTCAAAGAAGACATTCACATCTCTGTCAGTTTGCAAGACTCCTTGCTTTATTTAAAAAAAAAAAATTATAGTTTCTGCACTTGTTTTTGTGCAGAAACTATAAAAACCTATTTACCTAATTTTGCTGTCAAACTGTGCATATGGAAATGTGTTTCCAACAGAGCCAGCGTTTTTATTTCTAAATGTTTTTTTTAATATTGATTATATTCAGTGACAAAAAAGGGAACAATGAATAAAGTCAAAATTAATGACCTGATCTGTTCATATTCATCTTTTCTGTATAGTGCTATATTGTGTATATGCTATACAGCAGGTTTGTGAGGTTCATGTACTAGGTTCACTTTGTTGGCATATAATTGGTTGGGACGCATTATTGTATTTTTTGAAGCGCAGACATTTTGGCGATTAATGTGGGTCGTACCTCCTCGCCAGGAATGGTGTGCTATTAATTTTCCAAGGGATCCGACTGACTGTTTTCCCAAAATTCACTGCTTTTCTGATTCGGGACTGGGCGTGTATATCTTACAGTATATCTCCTGAGTACAAAGAAAATACCATCCATAAAGGTACAGTTTTCAAATTATAGTGATTATACTATATAATATATCCTCTAAATCATAGCTTGCCCACCAAAGCTCAAGCATCTACGGTTCCTCTGATATAAGTAAAAATAGCAAAGGATTGCCGTCGGATTTGAAGTGAAAGCTTGTTTTCTCTGTGCATGTGAGTTTCATGTGCAGGGGGCGGGGCAGCTGCAGCAAGCAACCCAAGCCACGCCCCCTCGATTCACAAGCACACACTCCCTGATATCACAGGCAGTATACAGACTCATATCTTTCTAATCGTATGGGCTAGAAACAAGCCATTTTCAACGTTTTGCTAAGGAAAAGTGGTGCATCATTGTGTCCCTACCTTTTTTCCAGGAATTGTTTTAGTCTAAGTACATACTATATTCTTGTATTCCATTGCTAAGAACAATCAGTCAACAGCAAGGACTAGTCTTGGATAGTACAGTATTCTCAGTACATCAGCGACCAGTATTATAGTCTGTAATCCATTAGTTGTATGAATGTATCAGGTGCAGCAGTAATGCTGAGTCTATACACATAAGAAGCTATAGCTTATCTGTATCCATGCACAGTATACTTAGTACATTAATCATCTCCTTATCATCCAGCATTCATGAATGGTGGTTTTTTAACTCAACTCAGCCGTTGCCTGGATATCCCTGCTTGTTCTTATCCCAGCAGTGACGCCAAGGTGTTTAAAGCCCCCAGCAAAACTGCTGTGCTTAACACTCCCATATCAGCAGCACACACACACACTATGCATGTTCCATGTCAGTGTCACTCTGAGAATAGTCCACCACCCAAATAAAATCTGGCCAGCTTTGCTCTTGTGGTGGTCCCTTTCCTGCATTGTGTATGGGTTGGTCTATCTAATAAGCAGGAGACTGATTGAATGTCACTGCAGGCATACAGTCCCTGGGACTGCATCTCTTTTTTCCTGAATAGAGACATAAAATTGGGTAAAAAGCTCTATGTATAGTACTTACCTTTGAATTAACCTCTAGGCCACTCAAATGAAAGCTACCTGGCCATTAGTTCTACTCTTGGATTTCTAAATTTATAAATCAATATCATTTTTTGCCTCAGACCACATATCATGGTTTCAGGGCGGGATGTAAGGCAGCGAGAGAAGCTTACTGTGCCAGGTCCTGGGAGACCCTGTACTACTGTATCTAATTGAAATGGCAACCTGAGAGTCAAATCAATTTTTTGCAGTCCATGGAACAGGAAGTACTGGCCAATCTGTGTTGGCGCTATTATCTGATTACACCCTGCACCCTTATTGTTACTTTCTTTTACCAAAATATGGTGTGCTACAGTCAATGTTTCAGGGCTTTGAGTTGAAAGTGTGATGTGAAATTATATTAGGATCTGCAATGTGAAGAGACAGGCTGCTTCTGGACCGTGCCTGTTACAAGCAGCGTTGATTAAATAACTGTCTATTACGTAGTGATTTGTTCACCTTAGGACAGTTACACAAGATACTGTCATACCATTATGTATTATTATCAAAATATTATAATAATATGTGTTGTGAACTGGTTCCAGCTTCATATATTATGCTCTGTATTATGCTCTGTACACCACAAATTAGATTTAGGAAAATGAAATGTCATTATATATCCCATACTGTATGACGTGGAGAAAACTTAGATATAGGTATAAGACTATTTAGATATAAGACTCTATAGGGTCACGTAATCAACATACACTGTAATATCTGCACGCTGAGTTAAATAATATGGTCATACTTCTGTCACATTTAATATGATGTAACGTTGAAGCAAAAGAAGGTATATGATTGAGAAGATGGCAAGCATTAAAATGAAAATCTAGTAAGAAGAAAATGATTACATTATTATTGCTGCATGAATAGACCAAGTTGCGATTATCACATTCAGTTGAATAAAATAGCACTTTATCCAGCACACTCTTTATTTACTTATATTGCATGACAATTGTTAATCGTGTACAACGTTTTATTAATACCATGATATACTAAATTGATGTTTACAGTTTATCATGCTTTTAATTATATAGCTTTATCCATAAAGCTCAGTCCTTGAAATAAGTTATTGTTAACATGCTCTCCGATATTCTATGTTAATGAATAGAGTACTTTATATGCTTAGCATCAGACATTCTGTTTTATTTTTTGTGTGTTAAAACATTAATTTGACTGTGAGTATAAATGCTGCCAGTCATTGATCCTCGAATTACAAACACTCGGACCTACATGATAGTGTAATTTTAATTCTGGGTTTGTTCTTCATATATGGAATCCTGAGTTACTGTGGCTGCTGTACGCTCAGACTTGCTCATGATCAGGCTTATTTAATGTGAACCAAAAAAAAATTTTATGCCCCCAATTTATCAGTTACAAGATATAAATCATAACATACATGTAATCCTAAAAAGGGTAAAAGGAGTTTTAAATTTGTGCCGGTGCTACTTATCCAAATGCATAAGAAAATAAACCATTCAGGTGGTGTACAGCCCTTTAAATCTCATAGGTTTCTATGTATGTCTCCAGTTATTCCACTTTAGAAAAGCTTTAGCTAAGCAACTACTCCGCTGCAGATCCTAAATAGGATAAAACGGAAAGCTAATGAACTTTGTAGAGTGTAGAATTCCTTGTTCCACATACCAAGTAGTGCCGCTGTTCAGGAGTTAGAGAGGGATTTGAGATTCAGCCCTGTGTTAGAAGCTAGTTAGGTTTGTACAGTAAGTAAAACAACACAGAGGGTTCAGAGGCAGTTTGAAATGACTTGGAAGCAGTTACTAAGGAGACAAAGTGTTGTTTAACATGACATAAAGGTATCAGAGGTGTTTTCTTGCTGAAAGTGTCCATGACTGCTTTTGAATGTGGGTTTTGGCAGGCAGCTGCTCTCCCCTCTTTCCAGTACAGTACCACTAAACGATTCAATGGTGGTATGCAGTACTGGAAACAGGTGAGAGCAGCTCCCTGCCAAAATCCACATTCAAACCCAGTCACAGAAACATATTCAATAAGAAAATGAAAGTCAATCCTAATGCATAATTGCCATAACATTTGTTTCCTTCTATAAAGACAACATGCTCACATTTTAATGGATGAACTGAACAAGCTGCTTACAAACGAGACTGAGTAGATGGAGTTCATAGACCTCCTCTATGGATATGCCTATCTGCCTATGTGAATAGACACTTTTAATTAACGCGTGAACATGGATATGTTAGGCATATTCCAAGAATTCTCAATGAATCATATCACAGCCTGCATCTGTGAATAACACAAGCTCCATTTGACTCAAGTTTGCAAACTGCACCCTATGTGACCTGATTTGTGACAGGATGCATATCCTGGATATCATTCTGTTCAATTCAAATTGTCTTTTAAGTTAATTATCCTGCCTGATATTCTAGTTTTAAGTGTATAGTTTTGTATCTTTACATGGTTTTGTCCTAGCGTTATGCATTCTGTTTACCAATCGCCTGGTTTTCTAGCTGGATTGTCTGCTCGATCCTTTAATACACCTGCATTTGCCTTCGAACACACCAAGCACAGGAAGAACATGCAAACTCCATGCATACAGGGGCAAAGAGAAGACTGAACTATTACATGGATTTTCTTCATGTGGATTTTGTATAAAGCTTAACCAAGTTTAATTAATGTAAGCATACACTTTAGACCAAAAAGAATAGCAAATATCAGGAATACACAAGCTAACCTGTAATATATAAGCCATCATCACGATTTCCTTATTTGATATAGTAATGTTACTTTGTAACTAATTTGTGTTCATGTTTTTACTACAGTGTACAGTATATATATATATAATCACATCACCTAAGCAAAAGACGACATACCTTCTATGATATATATATATATATATATAAAAAGAAAATATTAAGGTGTTGGAGTTTTCTATCAAGAGGAAATGCACCACCACCTCAGCTGTCGTCATGGCATTGGCTCTGATCTTTGATTTTCCTGTGGTTTCCCAGACAGCGAATTTGGAGGGCTTTGTGAAATAGAAAATGAAAGAAAGAGGATGAGGGAAAGAAGGGCAGTGATTTTGTTCTACAAGCCCAGAAAAAAGCTTTGAATCCATTAAAATTTCATGAAGTACTTTTGTCACTCAAAATATCAAAGGCTTTGCGGTAATCACGGTATTGAACATTAGATACGCAGTGCACATATGGTCATATTCAGCCAGTCTAGATGAAATTATAGGAAACAGGAGATGCAATTTACATAAAATATTCCACTCGAAAATTTGAATAGTGTTAATCCAGAGTTGTGGATTTAATTGCATATGTGAGAAAGTTTAAAAGATTTGACGTAATGTGATAAGCCCTATACAGTAGCAATATGCACAGAGGTTTTATAACGCAGAAAGAAACATGAGTTCAGTTTTTGTAAGATGTTTGGTACATTAAAAAAAAGCCCTTTCATATGCTGCTTAACACTTCCAAGATAAGATTGTTTTAATTGCAAAGTGTAGATATATAGTAACTATATGCAAACTCACATGATTGGGAGTGAAAATGCAACAAAGGCCTGAAAAGACAATCAAAACTTGTATACAGTGTATATATATATATATATATATATATATATATATATATATATGATAGATAGATACCTGTTTTTTCCTTCAATTAGTCAAAGACCTTCCCTAGGGTAAAATTATATTTGTGTGCTTACTCTTCTGTTAACATGAGTCTCTTGAGCAGAAAACTGTGCAAGGCAATTTGTGAATCTTATTTATCTTAAAAAGAACGAGCATTTGCCCATGAGTAATTTTTGTCGTTGTTTCCACACTCATTTCACATTTAACTTGAAGTTACATCATATGCTGCTAGAATTTGAATGAGTTTCCACACAAAGGCATTATTAATAAACATATTCTTATTTAAACAGCAGAGCCCTGTTGTGGCATAATAATGACTTGCCCTGACTCAGGTGATGTGGTGCAAGAACATGGCCACTAATGAGCTTATGGAAATCCAAGGTTCAGAAAAGAAATTGTTCTTAAATCTCAGTGAATACTCCCAGTATTACGTACAGTACAGTATTGGAATAAAATGCAGCTACATAATCCCTGTCATTAGGCAATAAATTGTCCATAATGACATGCATTTTTTAGTTAAAGTGTCTGTTACACCACAATAATGTGAGCTATTTCTCCAGATGCAAGCCTATTATTATTATTATTATTATTATTATTATTATTATTATTACTGTGAGAATTTGTCAAAATTATGAGCAGGTAACACAGGCTACATTCACTAGCTCTGTTTTCCCAATTTTAATATAAATGTCCAAAAATCATATTTTATTATAGGATAAGAGATTCATACATGTTTGCAGTATGTACAGAAAGCAAATGTAAGGAGGAATCTTACATTTTTGTGTGGTTATATATATTAACAAATACCGGTTGTGCTTTTCTATCTTTGTACAGTGCCTGTATGCTATGAATGCAAAATGATTTTCACTGGTTATTCAATTTAAAACCCATGGACAGGTTGCATTTTTTTTATTTCTTAAAGTTCAGTACGTTATTTATGAGTCCCCCTGATGTCATTGTTGGTTGGTTGGTGGGTGAACAAGAAATCCAGAGTGAGAGTAGATGCCCTATTACTGAATGAACACATCATAAAGCACAGTGCTCAAGCTTGTACAACTCCAGATGGATATGAATTAACAACTTCATAAATGAGCCCAGATTTGACCCTGAATCGTCTTCCTCTAGGTCAGACTTCCATCACTGATCAGAAACCATGATTACTATTTTAAGCTTTTAACTTATGATCGGCTTATTGCGATGTAACTAATGAAGTATTGATGATATGGGTGACATATACCTCTGAAGAGGTTTGCCATGACAAAGAGCACAGTGAACACCGGGGTGAATTGTGAAACATAGTCACCTTGTGCCCAAGTGCCACAGCATAGAAAATGTATGGTTTCTGTGGTGGCATTGGATTTAATTACTTGTCCTGAGGTTTGGTTGGCTGAGGAGACAGAAAACGAATCTAGTGAAAATATGGATACTGGGTACTGCAGGGGAATTTGAGCAGCTATTATAGGGAGAAGGGGAGGGGGTAAATTTGCTCTTGGCAAGAAAATATTGTTGCTGTGACTGCACTGATGTACAACTACAAAGATACAAATGATCACTAGAACATTCATTATCAGACCAAGATGTCCAGTTTTGGGGTCTTTACTTTTAAATGTTAATAAAGTAGACCAGTTTGAACGATGTTTTAAGCTGTATGTTAATAAATGTTTATACCACAGTGCAGGTGTGCGTTAATGTTCGATAACAGCATGTCTCTGACAATAATTCTGGCTGCAACCTAAATGACAGTTTTATATTAATATGCATTATTACACGTTTCCATAGCAACAGCTCATTCTCATGTATGGCTGATGCTCCACATAATTAAAGTCTAATAACAAATGGATAAGATAGCCTAGCACGGTAGCCTAGCGGTTAGTACTGTTGCCTTTCACCCTCAGGATTAGAGGTTCATTTCCCACTTCCAGTCTGTGTGCATGAAGTTTTCAACTCTGTGTGCATCTTCGGATTTCAAGAGGTATGTTGTAGGCTGAATGGTGTTTTGAAATTGCCTGGAGTGTATGGTTGCGTGTGTGTGCACCCTGCAGTAGGTTGCCTTGAGCCCCCTATGACCCTATAAGGAATAGGTGCTGATAAATGAAATAATTAATTAATTAAAATATAAAAGCCATGTTATCAATGCAAAAATTGGATATGGTAATATTTTTTTTTGTAAGAAGATGTTTATTTAACATTTTAGGAAGGAGCTTTTAGTGTCGGTGCTTTATAAAAGTCAGTACGTTTTCCACTGGGAGAACTTTGCACAGCTGCTAAATAACATCTGCTGAATAATATTTAAATAAAGGTTTAGGAGACTTTTAAAGGTCATTATGCACCTATCAGCCCCAGGGGCACAAGGGGAACCTAAAATGTACAGTAAGTGGTTTTAATGTTAATGCCTTATAATGTTAATGGTTTATAATGTTTATAAATTTATGGTTGATCGATGTATTGTATGTTATAGAATAAGGTTAGGATTACCAAGCATTTAGTGCTGTAGCTCTCCAATGCCTCACATAATGTAAAATAAAGTGCATAATTTTGCTTTATTATTTTGAATTCTGCTAATAATTTACTAGTAGAATGAAGCAGGTGTGATGGGGACTATTTTCAATTTCTATTTAAATGAGTATTTTCCTTATAAAAGACAAAGTATGAATACTTGCTGACAAATAATCAACAGAAAAATATTTGTGACAGTAACATAAAAAAATAAAAGACAATTATGACACACTGAATGTGCATATTAATCTTTTAGCTGCAATGTCTTTTTTATATGAATCACAGTATGTGTGGATTATTGGCACATATAGCATAAGTAAGCATGAGCAATACTGGTAAATACATAAACCTACTGTTAAATTGAATGTTAAGGGAAATGAAGTAGGTTTTGGGAATATAGGATAAAGGTTAAAAGTATGAGAAATTTTTATGTGAAGATTTTCATTAATCCATTCACTTTGCTGATTTCAAATAAACTCTAATCTATCTGTCTGTCTATCTATCTATCTATCTATCTATCTATCTATCTATCTATCTTCATTATATTTAGGTCTGGCTCCATTGACTAGTCACTAGAGGACATCTGAGACATTTTAGTTTCACGTATCAGACGCGGACACATAGTCCATCTTATTATACGCTCAGTGATGTAAACAGTCAGATTTTCCAGGCATTCCCTCAGAGACGGTCTGTAATGTATCCTGCAGGACGGCGTGAAGGTTAGCAAAGCTGCTTAGAAACCTTTTCTCAAACCATTCCATCCAGCGCTTCCCAGAGCAGCTTTATTGGATTAAGGTCAGGTGAGAGGGCCATTCCATTAAAAGCAGCACTTCTTTCTACCTTTTAGAAATCGCTGGCACCTCTGCGAGACGCGTTTGTGGTTGTTGACCGCCAGTCATTACTAGAGAAATGACCAAACAAACAAACAAAGATGTCCTTCAGCCACTGAAAGACAATATGTGTTCTCTGTCTGCTTATCATGCACGCTGTGACAATGGAGTGCACGTAGGACTTTTCTTTTAAAAAACTGTAATTATATTTCTTTCCATTTTGAAATGCAAATAGAAATTTGCATGTTTAAATAGATTTAGATAAACTGCATCATTATGTGTCATCATATCGATAGGACCCTGGGGTGAAAAAAAAAGATGAATTGAATAGATAGATAGTTAATTTAATTTATGCAGTGTTTGCCTTGTCTTAACCTGTCACTCTGTTATCTCTCACAAGAGGCATATTGTTGAAGTCGCTGTGTCTCTCGCTGTGCTCTGTCATTCATCACTGGTAATTGCTGCTGTCAATTTCTGGCCTCATGGCTTCAATTCTGAGCGTAAAGCTTGAGATAGCTGTTCTTGCTCCGAGTGTTTTTGAGGTTTTGAGGGGTCGGGCATGTCTTTAGGTCTCAGGGTGGTCCTTTTTTACTGCAATTCTGACACATATACATTTTAGACACCATTTCTTACTTACTTTGGTTATTAAAAGTTTCCATTTTACTTGATTCAAATAAGAATATGTATAACACTCATGACAACAGCTGGTCAATTAGGACCATATCAGGCATTTTAAGGTAACCAGTATCAGCCTGTGAACCTGTCAGGATTCCCAAGTAATAAAAGTGTTCGAAATTCTCATTTTGTCTCCCTGGTAATCACACACTAACATCAATAAGTTTTATTTGTATACTGTAGCAGTATAAACTATGTACAGTTTCACAAAGCAGCTTAACTGAAATCGGAATATTCAAGTTTAAATAAAATGTATCTCCTCAAACACAGTGAAACTATCAATTGTCCCTGGAGTTCTTAGAGATCGGATGTGTGGAATGTCAGATGTCTCACCTGGATGACTGAAACTCATCACAGGCATAGAGATCAGATTCAAATATAATTATTTCAGTGTAATTTATTTAAGCTGTATTAATCACAGTTTATAGCGATGTTTACTCTAGTCTCCGTATAGTATGTGTAATTCCTGTCATTTATTGAAAAAATTAGCCTGCAGTTATAATTAGGCTGTTTTGTAATGCACAAGATAATTGAAAAGAAATGTGCATGGTATTTATCAGGATGGTGGGTTAGGGCGGTATAAGGGTGTGTGTTCATAGAGTACGAGTTGGAATGTCACTTGAGTTAATTAATATGTGTAACACCAGCTCTGGTTTGTGTGAATGTTGTGTGTTTGTGTGGAACTTTGTTCCATGTGTTTATGAGTATTACTGTATGATTGATATGTGTGGTATGAATTAGATTGTGTGGTTAATCTGTGGGGAATGTATTGTTAATTAGTAAAAAAAAAAAAGAAATTATTTTGAAACCATGCTAAAAAGACTGTGATTGAAATGGAATCTAGTTTAATAAGTTTACTGTTCACGGATTTACATCGGTGGTTCTCAGCCCAACTCCTGGGCTGTAATGTTGTAATGTTTTTCCTGCTCTATCACACCCACTTTAATTCAAAAAAGTTTCTAATTTGCTGATTTGTTAAATCAGGTGTGCTGGGAGCTGAGTAGACAGTAAAATGTGCAGGGCAGTGGTCCTCCAGGACCTGGGAATGAGGTCTTAAATGAACTCTTCTTGTGCTTGTCTCTTCACAAGCACTCTATAGCAAATGTGTAGAATTTTCATTTGTTGTCCTACTATTCTATGGTATTTTGAATTATATTGATTATTGCCATCTCTGCTCTGTAAACATTGTAAAAAAACCTTGAAAAATGTACAGTATGGATTGGTCAATCACAAGTATGATTACACAGTTGAAATCGATTTACAGCGATTTTCGTCCGCAGTCACTCTGACTGGGATATTAATCACATCTTTAGTCATTCAATTAAATTAATTAAATCAGTTTTTCATTTAGAATTGATTTCAATTATGCTTCTTTTTTTCAAGTAGTTTCTCAGTGTTTTAAGACTCTAAGTTACTGATGGGAAGGTCAGCGTTTCGAGTCCCAGCTTCGCTAGTTTGCCACTGTTGGGCCCTTGAGCAGCGCCCTTAACCCTGTCTGCTCCAGAGGTGCCGGAAACTGGCTGACCCTTGTGTTCAGACCCCGGCCTACGTAAAAACAAAATATAGAAAACCTGGTATATATTATGAATAAAGGATTTCACTGTAATGTAGTGTGACAAAAGGCTGAGCAGAACAGAACTTAACATGAATGAATGGTCTAAAATTTACATATTCCTTTAAAATATAACATAGCTTTTGCAGAAAATACAAATCACGTCCATCTTTCATAAACACTCAAATTTTATAAGAGTAGTGCTTTTTCTTTTTTGAGTTGGGGTAATACTGCCCACAGGCACTTACTGGCCTGGAGTGTGGAGCAGAAGACTGACAGAAATAAAAGCTTTATAAATCACTATATTTATAATATAGTATCATTATTATTTTATTTATTTATAATAAATCGCCTGGTACCAGACATGACAATTAAACAATCAACAGTAGAGGTTGTACAGCATTTTAATGTTTATTAGATACTACGTAGTAGTTTTTGTTACTAATGTTACCAATGTTACCAATCTATAGTTTTGGTGAGTCAGTTAGGACATCTACTACAGTATTTACATGTAACTGGGTCAGAAGTCTACATACAAAGTTGACTGTGATTTAAATTTTTTTTTATTGATGCCATGACTTTAGGAGCTTCTAATGGGGTAATTGACGTCGTTTGAGTCAATTGGAGGCATGCCTTCAAACTCAGTGCTTCTTTGTTTGATATCATGGGTTAATCAAAAGAATTCAGTCAAGAACTCAGGAAAGAAATAAATTAATTCATGAATGAAAACATTAAAAAAACATTGTAGACCTATACAATTGTGGTTCATCCTTGAGAACAAATTTCAAATGGATGAAGGTACCACGTTTGTCTGTACAAACAATACTACACAAGTATAACACCAGGGGACCGTCCAGCCATCATACCGCTCAGGAAGGAGATGCGTACTTTCTTACAAAAAGTAACAATCAATCCCAGAGCAACAGCAAAGGACCTTGTTGAAGACACTGCAGGGAACAGGTACACAAGTATCTATATCCACGATAAAATGAGACCGATATTGACGTACCCTGGAAGGCTTCTCAGCAAGGAAGAAGCCACTGCTCCAAAACCACCATAAAAAATCCAGTCTATCATTTGTACCTGCACGTGGAATACAATTTTTGGAGAAATGTCCTCCGGTCTCATGAAACAAAAATAGAACTGTTTTGCCATAATGACCATTGTTATGTCTGGAGGGAAAAGGGGGAGGCTTTTTCTGATTTATTTATTTCTAAAATAAAGTAAACCAAAGACAGAAAATGTTACTAGGATTAAATGTCAGAAATTTGGAAAATCTTTTAGTTTAAGTTTAAATGTTTTGGCGTACATTTTTTCTTTTTATTTGCTTTTTTTTTAATTCAATTGTACATGGTTATTTATAATCCATAACAATAGGAATAAAAAATGTCAAAAGTAAAAATAGTAATATGTCAAAATTAATTTACAAAATTATTACAAAATGATTACCTGCTTATTTCTCCCAAGATTGCACCTCGTCAGTCTGGTTTTAAAAAGTTCCAGTTATTTATTTTATTTAATCATGATTACTTGGTTGTGGTTGGACGGTTTGACGGTTAAGTGGTTTCAAGCAGAAAACAGACAGACCTTCAAAGATTATGCCAAGAGGTAGACTGGCAAAAATCTGGCCATAAATTCCCCATCTGCAGCAGCACGATTAGCAGTGAAATAGACAAATAAGGATGGATTGTGGAGGAGAGGTGAGCAGGCCCCCTGAGCTAATCACCATAATTAAGCAGGTGGTATTTTCCCTTGCCAATATTTCACCCACAGTCACCATTGAGAGGTCTACGCCACAGAGGCTACTTTGAATAATTAATGCTCCTCAAAAGCATCCATAATTGAGGCCTTTCTCTATTAAACGTCTGAAGAAGCAACATGGGAGGCAGTACTGTAGTGTGGTGTTCTGACAGAGCTTATCGTGTTCCTCATGTAAATGCTTTATAGCTTTTTTTATACACTTTTTAGTTCTTAGTTTTAACTTTCTGTTTTTATAGATTTTCCAGCTGGGTTAAACACTGCCTTAGCAATTAACAATTCAGGTTATGGTAACGATAACTCAACTTTGGTTACAGTTTTATACAGTGTAAAATAAATGTGTGTAAACCTGTAAATGAAAGAAAAGGAAAAATTAAAAAATCCTGTTATTTGTAAACCTAAACCAAAAAAACTGTGTTGTTTAAAATACAGTTTACCTTTAGAAGAAATGGCCACACTGTAAGATATTCTGACTTTGAACTTTTCGGGAGTACATTGCAAATTCCCCAGTGATGAATTAACAGTTACACTGTTGGAATTAACACCCAGCAGTGTTATTAATATGTATTAATAATAGAGAGAGAGAGAGAGAGAGAGAGAGTCAGCCAAAAAAAATTTATACAGACTTCAAGAAAAGAAAAACTTGTATAAATATTCTAATACTAAATATTAGTATTATATATTATAATAACATAATATATGATCATAGTATGATAACTAATAGGATAATATTATTATTATAATATACATCATACTATTTTTCTTTTCCTGAAGTGCGTATACACTTTTTGGTCTGACTTTGTATGTATGTATACGTGTGTGTGTGTGTGTGTGTGTGTGTGTGTGTGTGTGTGTGTGTGTGTGTATGGACGTGTTTGGACAAGCTAATAGAATTTGGTTTATATGTATACAGTATATACATCATACAGTGTGGAAATTTCTTTGTTACACCAGCAAAAAAAAATAAAAAATTGCACCAGGATAATATTGCAGGTGGTATGGTGTTATTGCACAGTTGCTGTATTGTATAAGATATAAGTACTATATTTAAGATATTGTAACTATATTTTAAAATTTAGATACTGTAACAGTATATAACATTATACAACAGTGTGCATTATGGAGACTGGTTCACTGAGACAGCTCTGATTGTACAGTTTAATAGCAGCAGGGGAAAAAACCCTTCGATATCACTCTTTCAGACACTTAGGATGTAACAGTCTGTCACTGAAGGAGCTGGTCAGAGATGTAACTGTTTCATACAGGGGGTGAGAGTCATTCTCCAGCCGTGATGATAGCTTAGCTACCATCCTCCTTTCTCCCACCTCCTGTACATTGTTCAGGGAAATCCCCAGGACTGAGCTGGCCTTCTTTATCAACTTGTCCAGTCTCTTCCTGTCTACAGTAGAGATGCTGTTGCACCAACGGATCACTCCATAGAAGATAGCTGAGGCCACCACAGAGAAAAAAAAGGTCTTCAGTAGTGCTCCCTGCACTCCAAAAGACCAAATTCCGTCCGTGTTGTCTGTCCAGTCCAGTCTGCTGTTCAGATGAACACCCAAGTATTTATAAGAGTTTTTATCTGCATTTATCTGGAGGCAGTTTCATTAGCACCAGTCCACAAAGTTCTGAAATTCTGAAAGTCCTCTGTACTCCTTGTCATCATCCTCCGTGATCAAGCCGATAATAGCCGAGTCATCAGAGAACTTCTGCAGGTGACAAGTTGCTAAGGTGAGCATGAAGTCTGCAGTGTAGACAGTCAGGACCGTTCCCTGTGGCGCTCCAGTGTCGCAGACAATCATGTCAGACCTCACAGTCACAAGTCCTCACATATTGTGTCAGTTTGTGAGGTAATCCAGTACCCATGTAGTTAGATGATGGTCCACTCCATATATTCCAGCTTATCCCTTAGAGGCTCAGGTTGGATGGTGTTAAAAGTGCTAGACAAGTCAAAAAACATGACTCTCACTGTGCTCCAAGTCTTTGCCAGGTGTGAAAAAGCCCTATTTAGGAGAAAGATGACAGTGTCTTCCACTCCAATGCCAGGCTGATAGGCAAACTGAAGTAGATACATTGATATAAATCATATTCATAATCAAATTTTATTAGCCTGTGCAAAGTAGCTAAAAATTTTTTTATTTAGATATGCCTGGTCCAGAGTTCATTTTCTTATCTTCTTAATACTGTGTGCTTTAGATCATCAGTTCTTGTGCAGAGGAAGGGTAGGTGTAGAGTCAATAGCCCTAATAGTGCTCTACAACTACTGTACTTACAAAATCTATATTATTACAAGAAACACTCAGTTAAGTGAAGAGCAAAGACAGTTCATCATTACTTTAAGAAATTAAGATCAAATATGTAAAAAAAAAAAAAAAAAAAAAAAAAACTTTAAAAGTATCCACAAGTGCAGTCACCAAAACCATCAAACGCTATGAAAGTAGAAGGAAGACCAAGAGCTACCTTTTCTGCAGAGGATACGTTTATTATAATGACCAGCCTCAGAAACTGCCAATTTATATAATGAATATGAAGAATTGACATTAGATCACTGGAAAACTTTGGTCTTTGGCTTTGACTTCATTTGGTTTGATGTGTCCAAATTTGGCTCAAACCACCATCTAGATGTTAGACATAGATGTGAGGTGAACAGACAGTTTCTAAATGTGTGGTTTCTGCTGTGAAGCATGGAGGAGGAGGCATGATGGTAGTAGTGATTTTCTGGTGACACTGTAGGTGACTTAGTCAAAATTACGAGCGCACTTAACCAGCATGGCTTTTTGCTGCATCATTTGTTTTCCAACAGGAGAATGATCCCAAACACACCTCTCGGGTTATGTAAAAGCTACTTGTTCAAGAAGAAGAGTGATGAAGTGCTGCATCAGATGACATGCATGCATACATACTGTACTGTACCTCCAGTCAGGAGTATGGGATTTTGTGGTCTGCTTGGAATGCATGTGGTGACTGGGGACAGTTTCACTTTACCATGAAGACGGTGTTGACCTCGGCTGATTCAGAAAGCTGCTCTCTGAGGACTTGTGACTGCAGGCACTCCATAGTCAGGACTTGAATTTCCTACACTCTACCTGAGCCTCCAATAACGGACTGGACTCAATATTAATTTAAAGACATCAACTGTTATATTAAACTTCCAGTGCCTAAAACACAGTATGACTGCAAGACTTTTCGTTATCATGCAAATGAGGATGGGTTCCCTGTTGAGTCTGGTTGCTCATCAGGGACAATCTGATCATTTTGATTCAGAAAATTTGTTTACCTGTACATTTCACACACATTTCCATAATTTTCTTTTGATTCTGTAAAGCTATTTTACGACAATGACCGTTGCTAAAAGCACTATTCAGATAAAATTGAATTGAATTGAATTGAATTGAATTGAATGAGCTAGTGTGTATGCAGGTTATTGGTCCATCTAGGAGTCACACAAAATACCACTTATTTAATCAGCTGATCAGCTAATCAAGTGTAAATCCTGCAGCCCTTTTTGAGTATTAAATCATATACTGTGTAGTTTTTTTTATAAATATAAGTTTGAGGTCTTCAACCCGTTTTATCAATATATTTCTCTCTCTTTTTTACTATATTTATTCTAAGTTTTGATTTGCGTGCTTGCTATACTCATATCTATCTATCTGTATGTCTGTATAAATATGTATGATTAGATAAAAGTGTGTGTGCATAGCCTCCGAGTGGCGCAGTGGTAAAGCGCTCGCCCTATCATCCGGAGATCGCTGGTTCGAACCCCGGGTGATGCT
>JAQMYL010000036.1:19447402-19457780 GCA_030014365.1 Clarias pachynema
TTAGAACATAAATTCATAGGTTTATTATTATCAAATATGATATTACTATTATAATAAACCCTAGGCACGAGACAGCCATCAAGACCATTATTACAAATTCTTGTATACTGTTAATTTTGTGGCACATTTATTTTTCAGGGGTTTGTCATGAATATGCAAATAAATATTTATATATGATAAAAATAAATATTATTATAATAAACTAATTTTATTATAAAACAAACAATATAAAAGTATACATGTTGTATTTGAAAAAAATACAAATATTTCTATTTTTTCATATACAACACATTTATTTTCATATTGCTTATTTTATTTTATTGTCTCATGTAATTTGTAATTTGTAAACCATTAACATATGAATTTATGTTGTAATATAATATTTGATAGCGATTATGTAGGAGGGGCAATCCATGGCAGGGGGGCATATCAGCGCATAACACGTGTTACAAAAAAAATTTAGCTCGCTCTTTTGCCATTTCGTCAACCAATCGAAGGGGTTGTGATCAGTGTTTCTACTGTCGATGCATATCGCCTTTTAAACCAACGCACGAACGCGCAATAATCCTAGACAACTCAATCCAGCTATACTAATCAACAACAACAGGTGTGCTCGAAGAACCAACTTAGCCAGATCGTAATTAGCACGATGATGTCATCTTAGATGTGTCAGTTCATCTCGGATGTGTCAAGCTCCATCACCGGAGGCAAGTACGAAGAACGGACCCCAGTTCATCTGTGTACCAAGCCTTGCATGTTCCTTAGTTTGTTTGTCTCCCGTGTATGACCTTCATTGCTGCGTTTCTTGACCACGCTTTTGGGTTACTGATTTGGATTGTTTGCTACTGCTGGCCTGTTTGGTTTCTGACTTTGCCCGGACATTGACTTCGTCTTTTGGTTGTGTTATTGGTTATAGTTTGCCTTGTGTACTTAATCAATAAAACCCTGCTCATGGATTCTAACTTGCCTCGGGTAATGGATCCATTACAATGTACAGTAACATACTGTAAAATATTTCAAGCACTTTTGTGTGTTCACTTTGATGATTATGGCTTATATCTCGTGAAAATTCATTAAAAAAAGGATTTGCAATACAGAAATGCGCCAACCTCTGAAAGCTATGTTAATTTATGCGCTCAGTACTAGTGGAATTAACTGCCACCAGCATCCTTCTTTCATGTGCCTGAGTCCTTTGCCATTGAAAAGAATGGAACTTTTTACTACCAGGGAAATTTTATTCATGTTCAGTCAGTCCACTACAAGATTATTTTATGTTCGAAAAATGTTGTTGCTGAAAAAAAATTGCTGTTCTCTTTATTTTATTTTATTTCATATAGAGAATTGAGGCAACTAAGTTCAGAGAAGAACTGATGCAGCTAAGTTCATTCCAGAATAATGCAAAACTTTGTGTGCGTTAAAGTAGTATAGAGGATAGAGAATTAGCTGCTAAATTAGCCGTTTTGTTAACCACATTTATACGTCATCTTAAATTAATAGGCCTGAAATGAGTATCTTATCAAAAATCTTATAGAATCTTATCTTAGGCTCATTCTTGAAAAATGCAACCAAAGTGCTGTGTGTTGCTTAAAGTACTTAATGATCATAAGCATGAACATACAGTAAACTAAGAGGAAACCTGTCAATACGTTTACTGCTATTCATCCATTTAAACACTCTACATACTTTGAAAAATAAGTTCAAGTCATATTTTGATTCATACATCAGGTATCAGCTTTAACAAGACTGTGAAATAACGTAACTTAAATACATTTTTGTTTCATAGACAGTTATGTAATAGGGTGTAACAATACACACATCTTCACATGAATAAGCTGCATTAGAATTAAAGGTAAATGTTAAACCTTGGACAAGATTTCACTGATATTTGTTTATTCGTTTATTTATTTATTTATTATGAGTGTCTGCATTAAAAAGCTGTTCCTTTGACATTGAACTGTTAGCTAGATGGAAAGCAAAGACACATAGCTCTCTGTAGCTCTACATGTTTTGAAATTCTTTAAGGCAAGATCATAGTCACTTGTTTAATCTGAATTGAATATGCTATGTGTTTTTGTCTACTGCAGTTAGCACTGTGGCCTTACACATCCATGGTTGAGGGATCTATTCTTGCCTCTGGTCTGTGTGCGTGGAGTTTGCATGTTCTCCATGTTTTTGATGGGTTTCCTCCAAGTTCCCTGGTTTCTTTCCACAGTCTGAAGACATTCAAATTAGCCCAATTTGTGTTTCCAAATAGTCTGGGTGTGTGTGTTTGTGTGTGTGTGTGTGTGTGTGTGTGTGTGTGTGTGTGTGTGTGTGAGTGTGTGTGTGAATACTTGTGTTCCTTGTTGTACCCCGCCTAGTCCCTTGGGGTTGGCTCTAGGCCACACACAACCCTGTACAGGATAAGCAGTACAGAAAGTGAGTGAGTGAGTGAGTGAGTGACAGTTTTTGCTACTGCTCCTAATACACCTAGTAAACATTATACAATGGTGTAACTGGCTGAGAAGAGCATTCAAGCTTTAATCGTGGAGTCAGGTACAACGAGAGCAACTTTAACTGATTTGATGTTCGCCAATAACAGCATCATATTTGCTGAGGCAACTAACGCACTTCATGTAATCGCCCATATCACGTATCATAGTGCCCGAAGATCAATGTGTATAAGACCAAAGTCTTGACAACAGACAGATCATGGGCCAATGGGTCACTGGTTCAAAAGATGAAAGCATAATCCACCACTGAAGTACACAGCAGGATTGGTCAGGCAACAGCAGCATTCGCCTCGCTTAAGTGGTGTCTCTGGAAGAAAGCCAAAGTCACATTCAAGACCAAAATCCTCCTCTTCTGAAGACTGATCCTGCCAATTCTTGTTGGACATGGACGATGCTCAAGCCCAATCTGAACAAACTCCAGGTTTTCCAGAAGTGCTGCCTGCATTAGATCCAAGTAGTTTCGCATATGCAACAAAGTCAAATGGGACAGTGGTAGACAACCAACATTTGTAGACCATCTCCAAAACCCGAAGATTGTGATGGTTTGCTTATGTTTGCAGAATGAACATCAGCCGGCTGCCTTACAAAATCCTATGGAGCGAATGTTCAACATGCTACAGCAAAGAAAACATGGCTCAAGCAATTCAAGGGACCTGTGGCTCATCATTCACAAAGTCAGTAATGTTGCCACTGATCGCCTGTAGTTCAAGTGTATTATTACTAGAATCTGAAATCCGACTGCACCCACAGAACAACCTGCTCTTGTTGTAGCTAGTTCAGAGAACGATTACCCAAAGACGCAAAGATCACTCCAGGGACCAGGGATGTTGAGGCCAATAGACTTTATACACGCTTATATGCGTTTACATGACACTTCTTCAACATCCTGTTCATGCGCTTGTCCGAGCGCTTGTCCATGCACTCCCATGCTACAGCGGGAAGCATCTGCTCTGTAGCGTCATACTGAGGCCTTGGTGGCTCAGTACACAGTTTTAAGTCATTAGCCTCTTTACTGGGTACAATGATACATTTTGCACTATATGGTTTCCTACATATATAATATAGCAGAATAAGGCTTATCTATTTAGGTACACAATTCGTGATTAATATTTTGTGGTTAAATCACTCCACTCTTCCTGTTATCCCCTAGGGTACAAAGAAGTAGAAATCTGTGTGGACATATCTGTGATAGTAGTGCCAGTGTTACACCTGGCCATCAGCTTTGCAACCTACATGAAAGTGCAAGTGCTCCCATAAACCGGACAAGGGAGCACTCTGAGATAAAGGAGAAGCTATTTATCTTTTGAGTAGGTAGTGTTTAAAAGTGTCTTACATCTCAGATATTATATGCAGTATTTTTTTTATAATAGCCTCCTTTATAATGAACAAAGAGCCTTATATCGAAATATACAATTCAATATGATGTACCTTTTAAAAACAAAATGTCTTTTATTAATTTAATTAAATATCATAATTATAGTGAAATGATAATAATTGGTTAGTGCATATCCTGCAAGTCCTGCAGGCATATGAGCAGCCATGAATCTCTGCTCTCTTTTAACAACCATATCTAGCATGGAAGCTGAAAGAGCAAGCGTGCAGGATAACAGTTACAGTGAGGGATTTTGATCTGCTGCATCATAAAGGCTGTTCTTTAAAGCTCTGTTGATATATATTATATCGTAACATACTTAGCAGTGTGACTACTGCGTAATACGAGGCCTGGAATGTAATACCCTATGACATACCTGTTATTATGTACCATTCAGTACTCAGGCTGTTTTCATTTTGCACTGCTGACTCACCGTTCAATATGATCAGTAATGTCACATGGAATGGAGTGATTCAAATATATCAGTATCGGAGCCGAGTGTTGGTTGAGGAATTATTTCTTAATAAGTCACTGAGATGTGCATGCCTGTGATCGCATTTGTCTAGGCTAATAAATGTTGCATGTGCATGGCTCTGATATTGTATTAGGCCTACAGAATATCACTTCAGCAGCTAGCAGGTATTGAATAAATCCTTTTTTTTTTTGGTTTTCTCAAGTACAACAAAAAAATTTAAAGAAAAGAATAGTCTCCACCAGGGGTGCACACATCCAGCCTTAAAGGCTTAGAGCCTTTGATGCATTTTATTTTTCAAATATACTGTATCTGCTAAAGTTGACTGGAAACTTGTGTTGGGTATAATACATTTTAATTTAGTTTAGGTCTATTTATTATTATTATTATTATTATTATTATTATTATTATTATTATTGTTATTATTGTTATTATTGTACACGCTTAGGTGACTTAAATACAGAATTCAAAAACATGCATAACAGTTTTCAAATGAGATCATGAAGCATATGGGTTCCTTTAAGTTATCAAGTTTTCCATAGCCATAACATACACTGGAGACAATGGGGGCATCTTCATATCTCTTTTAAATGTTTCATTTAACAACAGAAAAATACACACACAAGAATGTATGAATGTATGTACGCATGTTTGTATGTATGTATGCACGTGTACGTATGTATTTAGAGGAAATCATAGAGGAAATCAGATGAGACATCTTAATTCAAGGACTGATGTGAAAAAAATATATAATTTACATTGCTTTATTGTGAACTGTAACAAAAGTGGTTAGCTTGTTCCTCAAGTCATGGACATGTTTTTTTAGCAGGAAAATGCAGCAAAATTCATCAATTTGCAAAATTACTGGCATTATTGGAAAAAATAGTGAATTAGGAGAAGAAGAAAAAATAGCCTACACCGTCTGCTCATGTTAATATCTTGTGGCCACATTTAACTGTGTGGAACTGTAGGTACACTATACAGTAAAACAAATATGACATTTATTGTAGCCTGTCACATCACATGCTGCAACAATACAGTACTGTACATAGAGCATTTGTCTCCTCCCTGAAGCCTCACACTTTCAGAAGCAGATGCTGCAGCTTAAAAAAAATCTGCCTGCTGATTTAAGTGAACTACATGATTGGAATTGTAATAATAATCTGAATTGGCCACCCAGAAAATCATCTGAAGCATCTGCACATGGTGGTTTGAAGGGAAAACGAAAAATTTTATCAATTACTATGTTCACATTGCTAAAACAGCTAATGCAAGCCGTCTGGCTATCCCCCTTCAACAAATTCAGCAAACTAACTGCTTGACGACCTTGACAAGCATATTTTTACTAAATTCACATCCATTGTTGGAAATGAATGAATGGTTGGCAGAAATATGAGGTGTTTTAAACTAGATGAAGTATCGGCATACGGCAAAGACGTATCGATGTGTGCATATCCACTTTAGATTCACTTGTAATTATGTATGAACTGTCATGAAATGCAAATCTGATCTGAATTTAGCTATGTGACGTGTAATGTGAATATAGCCAATGTGGGGTACCCAGTGATCTTAAAAAGCCAAATTGCACAGGTGTTGATTACAGACGTTAGTGCAAACACTACTGTCACTGTCAATAACAGAAATATTCCTATACAGGAATACAGTCGTGTTACAGTAACTTCAACAACAGAAATTATTTGGTCTATCATATGAGAATAAATTGAACCCCCTGAGTCTTGTGCATTTTGCATGTATTTTTAGGAACTGTACATTTTAGTTTCTTTTTCTAATCTTTAAACCAAGGACATCTGTTTTTCTGCTTATGCCTTTTTGGAAATTCATCCATGTGAAATCAAGTCTGCTCCCAGCACTATGTTTTGTGTGTGTGTGTGTGTGTGTGTGTGTGTTGCACTGCTGCTGTGAGCTGTGCTCTGCAATAAATTATGGCATGGTAATTATGACGTTTATGGTAATCCTACAGTGCTGTGTATCTGCCCAGTTCATGATTTTTCTTTCTTTTTTGCATATTTGTCACACTTAAATAATTTAGATCAAACTAATTAGATAATCAGAGTAAATACAAAATGTTTTAAATGGAGTTTTTTACATTTTGGTTTCATTTATTATATTACATTATATTATATTTTTTGTAAAGCTGAATACAATTTCATGTGTTACACCCAGGCCTGATTGCTGCCAGACATGTTGAATCAAGAAATCACTTATATAAAACGTGTATGACAAATGAAGCAAGCTAAAAGATCTCAAAACGTATCATCGTGGTCAAATGTAAATAAATTCAAGAGCAGATGAGAAACACAGTAATTGACATGTCAATCTAGAAATGGTTACAAAGACATTTTTAAGGCTTTGGGACTCGAGCAAATCATGGTGAGAGCAGTTATTCACAAATGGAGAAAACTTGGAACAGTGGTAAACCTTCTAAGGAGTGGCCGGCCTACCAAAATTATTCCAGGAGCACAACAATGACTCATCCAGAATCTAGAACAACATCTGAAGGACTCACTTGCCTCGGTTAAGGTCAGTGTTAATGATTCAACAATAAGAAATATACTCGACAAAATGGCATCCATGGGAGTGTTCAGGGGCTGCTTTGCCACTTTGCGACCTGCACTACTTGCCATAATTGAGGGCCCCATGAATTCCGCGCTCTAACAAAAAATCCCGTAAGACAATGTCCAGCCATCAGTTCATGACCTCAATCTTAAGGGCATTTGGGTTATGCAGCAGGGCAATGGTCTGAATCACAAGACCAATTCTGAATGTCTCTGAATGAAAAAAAATAATAAAACAGAATGAGAAAAAAAAATAAAAAATAGGGTTTTGTAATGGCCTAGTCAAAGTCTGGACTTAATTCCGATTGAGATGCTGTGGCAAGACCTTGATGCTGACGCTGTTCAAAACCGCTCCATTGTGGCTGAATTAAAATCTGCTAAGAAGACTGGGCCAAAATTCCTCCACAGAGATTGAAAGACTCACTGGCAGTTATAGCAAACGCTTGATTGCAGTTGTTGCCGCCAAAGATAACACAACCAGTTATTGTGTTTAGGGGCATTACATTTTCACATAGGGCCAGGCTGGATTGGACAGCTTTTTTCCCCTTATTTGGTCTGATACTATTATGACGTGGAATCCTGGAATGAGCACAGGACAACTGGTGAACTGTGGTACTGTATCCGTATGACATTATTCACTGCAGCCGTAAGGCAAGTCTTTAAATAATAAAATGTTTTGGAGGGTCAACATAATAAAGCTCAGTGCTGAATAAACAGGAGGAATAGAAGCAGACAGGTTCATAGGTGGAGGAGAGCTACAGCAAGAAAAGATGCCACATTCTGCAACTGGCATCAAACTGGGCAGCAGTGACTCATGTGCAATTTGGTGAACGGAAACAACAGATTATTATGGATGATAAGCACATATAGTGACCTAAAGGGTGTATATTGTAATAAGAGCGCAAAGACAGTCTCCAGCAGGTTTAGCAATGGCAGAATAATAAAAAGAAAGAGTCAGTAGGTAGCACAGGCGTGAGGACACTGTGGGACAAAAAACATCCCGCTGCTCCACCATCAACAAGCATGAGGGAACATGTGAGCCTGGGGGTGCAAAGCCATTAAAATCTTCCAGGTTTCCAAAACAATCATGTACTCATGTACTCCACAGATCTGCACTTTTACCTAAGAAAAAATTACTAGTTATCTATTTCAAAGGCTGAGGTTTATCGCAGGACAAAAACACTACTGTAGTCTGTAATTATTCTAGGTTAAAATAAATAACCTGCATATTTTCATTAAAGCATGCTTAGCAGATCATACAGTAGTAGACCAAAAATGTCAGGGGGTTCCTTGCAAGCAGAGAAGGAACATAGGAATATTATTAATCAAAAAATTCAGTCAGTGCTTTTTGTAAGTACATTTACTGTACAAGAGTAACACAAGGCAATTTACCATAAAAATAGCTACAGTAGCTAGAAAACATAGTGCTGAGTTCATTAAAGTTGTTTATGGCATGCACAGTTTCACAGTTTACACAGTTTCCTAATTCATGAGTGTGATCTTTGGCATGTCTGTATAATCAGACTTGTGTGTAAATTAGCATGCAACATTTCCAACATTTAAATTAAAAAGGACAATTTGTACAGGCTATATTAAATAGATTAATATAAGTAGTGGGGGGGGGGTCTACAAAATATTTCCTAAAATATAAGAAATAGTGTTTCTCAATATGCAATATATTCACGTGAATTAGACAGTGCAAATATAAATTGCTGCAACATTCAGAGCTAACCTGGATGTGATCTTAGTCAGAAAGCCTATTCAAAAATGTGTTTTTTTAAAAAAAATGTTTCCTTGGGGATCATCATCTTATTAAATTTGTTTAAGGTACTTCCTAAAGATTTTCCACCATCGCATTCTGTGCAGAGAAATCCACAATGCTGTTATCAGTATCATTACTGTAAAGAGATTTCTACAATAAGCAGTGTAGAAATTATGTTAATTAAGTTTTCAAAGCAACTCATCACTTAACCTTAGTAACTATATGAAATAAAAAAAAAAATTGCATTAATACCGCAATGTTTTAGTTGACTTGAAATACGGTTTAATAGCTAACAAAAGAGAATTGTTTCATCAGTCTGAGCTACACTTCTCTAAATCTACAGTCTGTAATCTTCATAACCCCTGCATATCAATGCTGTGATTGGCCAGTGATTAGTCTACATTTTATTGTCGTGCTACCTTGATTATATTAAACTGAAAAGCAATTAGATAATAAAAATAAAAGAATTGCAGCAATCAGTAAGGTACGTTGCATTTCATTTTGAGTAATTTATGGGGACAAACACAACTAAGTAGATTGCAATTAAAGGTGGTTGTGTTTTGACCTTCAGACTTTCTTTCTTTCAGAATAAACCCCTGCTGTTTGTTTTTTCATTAAACAGTTGGACAATGGCAGAACAGTAATGAGGGTGAGATAGTAGAAATTCTTCAGAAATACTCTCAGATGTGGTAGAAGGCACATGCTGGGAAGTTAAATCTGATGTCCAGGAGAAACAATCAGTACATTTGAATAATAATTTCTACCAATTTAAATGGAAGATATTATGCAAAAATAATAACTTTTCAGTTATTTTTAGAACTCCAGATGGGTCTTTTTCTGTCCTTCTTTCAGTTTGATATTGGGCAGAGCTTTAACAAATCAGATTTTTCCGTTATTGTGACCTCATATAAAAAGATCTGAGATGCCCTGAGTTGTTGCTCAGCTCTGCTGTTCTCTGGCAGGGCGTAGCTTGGCAGTATCTTTTTTTACATAGATTTATCCTGACACTCCCGAGGAAGAGTGAAATAAAGGGGAGTTTGAGGAATAAAAATGGATTATGTAGGTGATTTTTAGGTGGTGCATTAACACACACACACACACAAACTTTGGGGTGTTTCTGATACCTGTGTTAAGGAACAGCTTTTTCTCTAGAGCTGAAAAAAAAATCCATAATCATAACCACTTCCATACATGTGCACACACACACACACACACACACACACACACACACACACACACACACACATCCATCCATAGATTGTACATGCAAGGCTAATATAATAACATCTCACCTTCAGAAAGTATTTATTTTATTAGAACTATTATATACAGTGGAACCTTGGATTACGAGCATAATTCGTTCCGGAAGCGGGCTCGTATTCCAAAACATTCGTAAACCAAATCGAATTGTCCCATAAGAAATAATGGAAACTTAAATTATTCGTAATTTAAAAAATAAATACATAAACATAATTAACACAGAATATTAAGTAAAAATAATAGATAAGTGTTTCCGTTTGTGCCCACCAGGTGCTGCGCGTGCACACTGCCAGAAAGAGCAGGCTGAGCCTTGAGCAGAGAGAGAAAACGGATTTTAAACTTCTCTAATGAGACTTGCTTTTGCTTTACGCGCGCTGTACACACACGCATACAGACACAAAATAAAATATGTTTTACGCACACACACGTGGTCACAGTGTTATA
>JAQMYL010000036.1:19468073-19504919 GCA_030014365.1 Clarias pachynema
TGTGTATGTGTGTGTATGTGTGTGTATGTGTGTGTATGTGTGTGTATGTGTGTGTATGTGTGTGTATGTGTGTGTGTCTGGTGTGGATGGGAGTAATGGAAAGCAAGGAAAGAGAATGAAAATGAACACATGGGTCTAAATCCATTCAGAAACACTCAGGGCCAGATGCTGATTTTTGCTTTTTTTTTTCTGGGGGGAAAAAAAAAAAAAAAACTTGAATGTTATGTCTAAAGCTGGCATACGTGTCTAAATAAACAACATTTAACACAACATGCAAAGTTTTTTTTTTCTCGCTCATACATACTTGTATGCATTTGAGGGAGGATCACAAAAGTCAGCTCAAGAAAAAAGGTTGAGTAGAAAGTGCTCATAACTAGATATTTCATTTGATGAACTAACCTTTGGGCAATTTGACTTTCAGGTTTGTGCATAATTTGGTCTGCCATATAAAACCGAAGGCTGATGCTTACTATGCAAATTGTTTTGAGATTTGTAGGCAGTGGACATTCTTGCAGAATTGGCCTAATAAAAAATACTAATAATAATAATAATTAATTTATTAGCATTTTTTTTTATTGATACAAAAATGTAAAAGAATATAAAGCTACTTTAGGATCATGGTAAAACATCTAATTATCATCTAAACCAGGCATCATTGAATGGCAGACTGCAATCTGGATTCGGACCGAGTGACAGTTCTGTCCGGCCTTTAAAGATGGTTGGACAGCTCAATATATTTTTATTCTTCCTGAAGGAAGTTTAAAACAGTTTGTCTCATACGTTCTAACACCATAAGATAAATCACGGGTCCTTAGTCTGAGGTGAGGGCGTGTACTTTAAAATACCTGAACTGAGAGTCCAGTATGACAGAGAAACCAAAGTCCTTTTAAATTCAATTGCAGCCCAGCAATGTGCAAATATAGATTCACTAAAGATTGATTATAAGTTGTTGTTTGTATTCCATACAAATACAAGGAAATATATCACAGTTAAAATTGTCTGCATGTTTAACGTACTACAGTAGCTACTGAAAATTGACAATAAATATTACTGAAATGCTATGGGAATTTTAAATATTTTTATTATTTATAGACTTACAATGACTGTACTGTATATATTGAGATCTGAATCCAAACACAGATATTTGGTCCTCGACTCGATGAAAATTTTATTGACCGGACCTTTTTAAATTTTAATTCAGTACCCCTGATCTAAACCCTGCAGCCAGCCACTGTTCACTCTCTGTCAGGGCTACATACTGTACAGTATTAGACCCGAACTGCAAACTGTCAAAATGCTTTTTTTCCCACAAATTACACTGTACAGTGTTTTTAATAACGGCAATGACACATCAGTGGTTGTACTGCTTTTTCATTATATTTATTCTATTATTTTCTTTATCTTATTTTCTTCTTCTTATTATTATTATTATTATACTGTTATTATGATTACTAATATTTTAATGGTGACTTATATTTTAATTATATAGATATAAACATACATGCACTGGCCCCTTCACCTTATTAGTACTGGGTTGGACCCCTTTTGCCTTCAGGACTGCCTTAATTCTTCGTGGGATAGATTCAAAATGGTCTGGTGCATATTGACATGACATCATCATGCAGTTGCTGCAGATTTTTTGGCTGCACATCCATGATGTGAATCTTCTGTTCCGTCACATCTCAAATGCGCTCTACTTGATTGAGATCTGGTGATGGAGGCCATTTGAGTACTCATTGTCATGTTCAAGAAACCCACTTGAGATAGTTTTAGCTTTGTGGCATGGTATAAAATCCATATCCTGTGGTCATAAAGGGGTGGACACAAACGGCAACAATACTATGGGTGGACTGTGGCATTTAAACAATGGCAAGAACTACTTCCACATAATTACACCACCATCAATAGCCTGAATCATTGATACAAGGAAGGATGAATGCAGGCTTTGATGTTGTTTATGCCAAATTTTGATCTGACCGTCTAAATATCAGATCAGGTAACATTTGTCTAATAATCTATTGTTAATTTTTTTGGTGAGCTCATGCAAACTTTAACCTCAGTTTCCAGTCCTTAGTTGACAGTTGAGTGGCACCTGGCATGGTCTTTTGCTACTGTAGCCCATCTGCTTCAAGGTTCGATGTGGTTTGCGTTTAGAGTTGTTCTTCAGCATACCTCGGTTTGTAACAAAATGTTAGTTGAGTTACTGATGCCTTTCTATTAGCTCAATCCAGTCTGGCCGTTCTCCTCTGGCCTCTGGCATCAACAAGGCATTTTGGCACATTTCCTCTGTACGCCCTAGAGATGGCTTTGCGTGAAACTCCCAGTAGACCAGCAGTTTTGGAAATACTCAGACCTGTCAGACCAGTCTGACACCAACAACAATGCCACATTTAAAGCTACTTAAATCACCTTTCATCCTCATTCTGATGCTCGGTTTGAACTTCAGTGGATCGTCTTGATCAGGTCTACATGCCAGTACAGTGTAAATGTACTGAGTTGCTTCCATGTGATTGGCATATTAGATATTTGCATTAAGCAGTTGAACAGGTGTACATAATGAAGTGGCCGGTGGGTGTATGTATGCCTTTCTGTCACTCACTTGATGTTATTGTTGTAGCGTCACATTGTACTACTAGTACAGTAGCATTGGTTATCAGCTACATGTATGCGGTGTCTCATTTACATTTTCATTTAGGCATCTGGCAGACACTCTTATCCAGAGCAACTTACAGTACATACTGTATAGTCTCAAGACTATATGTATGTTCTACATGTTGAAATTACAATGACAAGCATGTTTTGTTAATGCCCTCATTGCTACGAAATGCTTGGGATCAGTGAAGTATCCATTCATCCATCCATCCATCCTTCCTTCCTGGAAAAACTGGGGTTTTGATGTCAATATCTGGCAACCCTTATCATAGCTTGTACTACAATTTTCCTGAAATCTAGAATCATTCCATGTCTACAGACTGTGATGGACTGGTGAGATGTTGTCAGCTTCAACTGTTACAGAAGCCACAGTCGACCACAGGAAAAATAGTTTAACTGCACCTTATTTTGTACGCAGTCCCCTTTCAATTAAAACCAATTAGTTATGAAATTGCACATTAGCCGTATTAACATCCTCTGTGCCATTTACTTGTTCTAACATAAAAGACTTTATTTAATAAAAATGACATGTATTAACACGTTGTCTCAGTCATTAAATATCCAGTCTCTCTTTAGTTCTTCTTGATAATCTAGTGATTGATTTTTTGTCACCACTTTACACTGAGTATTTAGTAGACTTCCTTCACACAATTTACATGATAAACTCCAGCCTTTAGCAAAATGAATGTTAATTTCAGATGTGATGCAAGGCCATTTCTCAGCAACATCAAGTTGCATTTTGCTCTGTGTTTCCTGACTTGTATGCGTCTAGCCCTCAGGTTGCTCTGCTCACACTTTTAGAGCTCTATAGCTGTGCTTATATCCACTAGAGTCAAGTATGTAATAAAACACAAAGCTATTTTCTATAAAACTCCTGGGCTAAGCATCATCTTCGCTGCACTGCCTTCATAAAACCAGTCAAATCTACCAGAGAAGAGCTGATGACCTGTAAGCGATCCATCTCTGGACGGAGTGCCGTCAACTACATGCTTTTTACCACTGTGTCCATCTGCGGTCAGCGATTGACCCTTTGGATACCCAGTGCAGTTGTCTCATAGCAACACACCTCTGACTGTGGCCAATCAGTGTGTGTTGTGTTCTTATGAGAAAGATGCAGGGCCTTCTAGAGGCAGATTTGTCAGAGGATGATATTAACACAGCATGTGCACTGCGGCAGCAAACAGGGCAGGAGGGATGTCAAGCTCCGTCTTTGCAGTCAAGTTGATTTTTTTTATAGCTGACTGCTTTCACGATGACCCATCTGACCATAGCTTTACAGTTCACTAAATGTCATCTTATGAATTTTTGATTTCGCACAAAGTCATATGCACACAAATTTTTCTCTAGTTGCCCTCTTACACACTACCATGCTGATGCAAAAGTACAGTACTGTAAGTAAATCTGCAGGCATGCACATGCACTTCCACCATACACATGTATGAGTCAACTTGCACCCACAGATCAACCCAAATTCCCATTGACGTTGTTAATGACTAATGATGATGTCAGATGTTTCACTTGTAATGCTGAATGCGCGAATCACGGAACAATAATGAAGTCACTTTTTTTTTCCTAGCTCATCAACTATAAATTACAAATTAAACAGAAAACAGCCTGAGATGCTGATGGAACAGATATGTACCTAGGTTTGAGACCTTTGAAGGAAACATCTGGTTTTAATGTTATAGAAAATGAAGAAACACACAATTATAGAGCATATGTTTTTACACACTTTAGTTGTCACTCTGGAGGAACTCTTATAAGTAGAACTATGAGTTCTATACACTTATAAGTGGTTTACTATCAGTACGGCTTCAGAGGAGAAATCTTTTGGGACACTAAGAACCCTTAGTTATCCAATGAACTCTTAAATAACCCTCAAAGAACCTTTTTTTTCTAAAAGTGCAATCTTCTTCATATTCACTGGTGTTAGATGGCAGAGAACAACATCAATGTGTTGATTACACAGCGCTCCCAAAAGCCCTGTGGTTACTCGAGGATTAAAGAGCTGGATATCTCCAGCTTTCAGAGCTCTCTCTCTCTCTCTTTCCCTTTCTCACACATACTCATAGACACCATCAGCATTATGTCGCCTTTTTCAGGAGGAACAAACAAACATGAAGAGACCAGATTGGACTGCGAGTTTTCAGTTGCTATAAACACTTTCACAATGAACATAATTTTAGTCATCAACTGGATTGAATCATTGACTCTTTTTTTTTTTAACTGGACTGGGTTATACAGGAAGCTAGTTATGTTTTTCAATTAGCTATTGAATCTGTCGGGTGTCCAATGACTGGCTCTTTAGTAGAGAGTATTAGTCAATCCACAGCAGATTACTGACTACTGTTCCACAGCAGTGAACACTAGACTGTCTTTCAAGATAGAGTCTTGAGGGAAGTCATGAAACAAAGACAGATACTTTGGATTGTTTTTGTATTTTTTCCCTACACAATAGATTATGGGGGATTTATCAGCAATACACAAGAGAGACTTGCCATATTCCTAATGATTCTGTCGCTGTCGTTGTCGTTCTTAATAAGTCTTAGCACCTGCACAGTCAAATCCAAAGTCTCTGGTGATGCAAGAGCAAGTTAAAATGCCTTTACAGCACTCTGCTAAGTCTCCCTGACGGCTTGTGTAAGCCAGATGAGAACAAGGGATAGTTGATGTCTAAGGGATTTTAGGAAATTGATTTGATCAAAGGGCAGGAACCAATCTTTTATCTATGAGAAATGCATGACGGTTTCAGTATTGCTTGCAATGTAAAAGAACAGTGAGATGAAGCTGAAACCTTTCACTTCCACGATTAAAGCAAAGAAGGAGCTGGGTGGGTTGCATTGAAGGTCAGCTTTAGAAGCACTGAACACTTGATTGTTATGCAAGATGCTCACGGATTCATGTGGAGAATATTTTAGCATGCGTTTTATGTCTGCATGTGTAGGTTTATATACATTTATTTTAAATGGTTATAAGCCCCCTGTGCCAATATAATGACTCACAACATATATTTCAGTATAATACTAAAATAGGCTGGCTGGCCAGTTTTACATGTGTGTGTGTGTGTCACAAGCTGATTTGATAATTTGAGACTCAAAATAAAAATATACTGTATGCCCTTTATGGCATTCTGTTAATTATAAATTGTACAATATACAATATCGTTGCTGAAGTTAGTTTGATTATGCCAAGGCGTAATGGATACCAATATGCAAAGAATGACACCTCCAGAAATATTTTATCACAAAAGCAGTAACATATGGACAGTGAGTATAAATAAAGCAAGAATAGACAAAAAAAGATGTGTAAACCCTTAAAAAAAAGCATGCCTCAGCTAATCCAAATGGTTTCCTCTAAAAGCAGCATGTGTGTGCAGGATGTGTGTGGGCATGCTCTGATTTGAGGTTGAGGAGTCTCTCTCTCTCTCTCTCTCTCTCGCTTTGGGAGTGTACAGTATTATAGTGGGACAAACTGGGAACATGGTGATGGAAAGCGTGTGTAACTGTATGGGTAGGTGGGAGTCTGTAGAGTAAATTCAAAAGACAAGTAAAGCAAAAGGATGTGTGTAGAGGCGAGGAAAGTATGTTTGCCAGTTGTTGTCCTTATATTAGATTGAGATTTTTTTTTTCTTGAAGAAGCAGACACCCGCTCACCCAGGCAAATGGGGGCAGTTTTTTTTTTTTTTTTTTTGTCAGCAGTAATGCTTATGGCAAACAATTACTGCTTCTTTAATTTGAGCCTTTAAAGATTCATGGGCTTGTCAGGACTGTTAAATTGCCTTTGGTTTTCTGGAGCAGGCTGGGCTGAAGCGATGCTAATTACAGACCATGAAGTAAAAGACACACACATTATCTAAGAGCTACAGTAACTTTTTTTGGCCACTCTGAGCGTCGCTGTTTAAATAAGGTCTGCCGGCGGGAAGTATCAACTAAAAAAATCTTTAACTGAGTTAGCCACCCTGTAGATATTAATGTACTATCTACATTAAAGCTTTCCAAAGCCACATAAATAATTAGATTCTAAACACAAATTTATTTAAGTGTTTTTGATGACAGAAGACAGCACTGTCATTGCAATTACCAAGTTTGATTCTGATGATTGCACCATACAATTGAGACCCGCTACCATGACATTTGGTAGCACATCTTCTCGTTTAATTCGGCAGGGTCAATTTGAAACAGTTCCTCGCCAATTAACATGTTAGAAAGAGAAACAGGCCAAGTAAATCCAGCTCTAATGAATATACAGCTGTCTGGTATGGTTACGTGAGCATGGAAAGATAATTAAACGTGCTTGCCCTCTTTACTGCATGTTATTCCACCCTTAAGTATTAACACATCTATTCGATTTATCAAACTTAGCACATGATGCATGGCGAAGATAATGTGAATGAAGACACATTAAGTCATTTCATCAAAATCTATAAAGAGCTGTCGAGCCTTTTGTGGGTTTGGATTAAAATGTATTACATTCTAAAAAATATATATATATATATATATATCAGGGCTAAAAATACCACAATCCGGGTCAATTTAAAATCGCAGCCTAATGTGGTCTAATCAGGAAGGGTGGTTTAAACCCAGTATGGATTGGTCTGAATTATTTGGATTGTTTGATAATTAATTGTGTAAAAAAGACTGCACTGCTGCAATGTAGACACCTAAAATATTAACCAACATTTTGGGCGAATTCTGTGACACCACAGATGGGTTTTTCTTTGTTTTGTTTACAAATATACAGTACCACTTGTTTGACCATAAGTTTGGATTTCTTTCTCTTTTTGACTAATGAAATAACTATGAATATAAAAGAACAAATTTGGCATTAGGTAATTAAGTAACAATAACAGCCAGCTATTATTTTAAGACACAAAAGTCAGCTGTTCTGAAATAGTTCTTGCAAGAACAGTATTATCAAGTGCATTTGCAAAACACATCAAGCTTTATGATGAAACTGGCTCTCATCCCAGGAAAGCAAGACCAAAACTCTGCTGCAGCGGAGAAGTTCATTTAGAGTTTACAGCCTCAAAAATCATCAATTAACAGCACCTCTGATTAGAGCCGTTATGAAAGCTTTACAGAGCATAACATCTCTGTTCAAAGGAGATTATTGCATGTTTTGGATGCCTTCAGCATTGTCTTCCAACACAAAAAGAAATAGAAGTCAGGAAAGATTATGGAAGTTTGTATGGAAGATTATGGAAAGATTATGGAAAGTTTATGGAAGTTTGTAAATATGGTTTACACAGTGTGTGCAAACTTTTGACTGGTAGTGTACTCATACATTTTTTAAATATACTTACCTTAAGCAAGAAATGACACCTGGGAATGTACCATCAGATGTACAAACACATAATGTAATATTTGTTTCTTATCAAGTATAAGAAGAAACAGTTATAAATCACCAACGGACAAGAAAACCAACAAGGAACTGTTCACATTAAAAAAAATCACATTTAAAAGGTATACTCTAGTGTTTCCTCAACCAGAGCTTTATCTACCACATTTATAATTTATGTGATATAGACAAGAATTTGACTTGTTTCCCTGTACCAAAATGAAAAACTTGGTTTTCCCTAAACTTAAAATGAATTGTAAGAAGCTTCTAGAAATAAAATAAAATGGATAAAAGAGAATGATGATTACTATGCACCTCAACAGTGTTTCCCCTTTGAGATTTGTTCCTCTTGTCCTGCTAAAGCTCACGTTACTTGTAGTACATGTTAAGGAATAAACCTAATATACATATTATTAGTAATAATAATGAGAATATCCAAAGTAGGTTAGCCAGCATTAGCTAAAACATGATGGCTGAGCTGTTTACAATATTATGTCACAATATGTGTTTACAATATGTGTGTCACGAGAGCAGTATCTTTTTCTAGTATCTCGGCACAAAAATAAAGCTCCAGGCAGCACTTTTTCTCTTTAACACCTACCTCAAACACCTACAACTCAAGAGCATAGCTGTGCACATTCTAAAATCATCAAGGATGAATATCAAAAGCTGATTTTAAATGAACTGTTCTCCAGTGGTAGCAGATAATCCAAGATAATTCGAAAGCGTGTTATGTTAATAGATATAGAACAACCTCAAATTACTGTAGATAACTTAATGTTAACTATAAATATTAATGTGTACAAATTTACTAATACATTTAACTAAAACTCTATGCTAACAAGCATACATCACTCACACTGTGACAATCACAGAGAAAAATAGCAGAAAATGATTCTTGGTACAATGTGTCTGTTATTTTTCAAGTTCATATTCCCGTTTCCAGAATGCCACTTTTTTCCTATTATCAACACAATTTGGGTCATACTGTCCCAACTACATGACCCACCAAGCTCTGTAACTGAGGTGTAGTAGTAAATCAGTGTTTTGTAGAGTGCACACTTGCACCTGATGAGGCAGTGCAGTCTTTTGTTCAGTGCCATATGTCAATAAAATAGACCATACTCGCCTGTAGAAATTCTTGTTCATTGTCATCTTTCAACAAGCTATTTTTGATTATTTGGTAAGTTATTGCTTCCATTATCTTACAGTACCTGTGTGTATAATGCTGGCAGTGTAGTGGTAAAGTTCATTTGAAAACGGTTACATTTCAGGTCTGTTCTTGATTTCCAGATCAAGAGAGGATTGGAAAAGACTCAGCGTATGAACAGGAAGGAAAAGTAATGTTCGTGATCGATGCAGTGTACACCATGGCCCACGCTCTTCATAACATGCACAAAGATCTATGTCCTGGCAAGGTGGGACTTTGCTCCAGAATGGACCCTATCGATGGAAACCTGCTTTTAAAGTACATCCGTGACGTAAGGATAACAGGTACGTAAAGTAACTCAGTACAGTACAGTTCTCCATTCCACCCTGCAATAGCGGTTTCTCAATGTTTGAAACCACACAGTATTTCAAGGACAGCAGTTTGTGAACCCTAAAACAATTTTTTACAACAAGTATTTACAATATCCACCTTAACAGCGTCTGCCCAGAAGGTAATAGAATGGTTTTTTTCGAATAGCATGTCCTTTAGGCAAGGTAGAGCATCCATACTTTATTTAGGTAATCCCATTTCTCTCACTCTGTCAGTGGCAGGGTTATCTAAAAGGCATGTCCTATAATATTGTCTCCATTTTTTAGATGAATAGGATCATGAATCTTTCGATGCATCCGCCAAGCTTTTTTTTTTTTAAGAATAGCAGTGACACAACACTGCAGTCCAGGGTGCTGACAGGTTACATGCAACAACTCTGACATGGGAAATAGCTTTTCCTGGCAAATACTGTACACTGCAAGGTTTTGCTCACAACTGTGCATGTATTTGATTTGGAGTATAATCATCACAGACATATGTGTTCTCTAAACCCCCAGTTCAAAACTATTGCCATTAATATGGAGTACCCCACCTTTTCTCCTACAACATTTTTCACTCTTTTATGATGAGAAGAGAGGAGACATGTCTTTATGAAGGTCGCTTGGTGCAAAGGAGCACGGTCATGCCTAGACTCATTAACTCCAGTGAAGCGAAATGCCACAGCATACAAAGGCATTCTTAACAGTTATGTGCTTCCAGTTTGTGCTACATACACTTTCAGACACTTTCATTTAGTTTGTAGTCATATCCTTTTACAATTATTGTCCTAATACCAGATAAGAATAATGAGAAATGGAATAATAGTTTTATGGAATATGATGTTTTGTTTTATTTCATTTGTTTTTTTCTCCATTTGGTTAAGCACATATAGCCCATGGCTTAATGAGATGGAACATACACTATGAAACTGCATTAACTCACATAGCTGCTCTTTTCAGTGCTTTTTCTCATCTATTTCACACATGCACACACTTAGGCTCTCTTAGCCTCCCATCTCTTCCTGCTTTGAGTGGGGACTTCAACAGACTTAGACAGGACAGAGCTGACCATCAGTTTCCTTTATATGCAGCAATCACTCCAGGCATAGTGCACTCGGCTTTAGAGTAGAAGCTGCTCTGGCTGCACACTTAAAGCACAGTGCAGATTTAGTCATCCTAAGAGCTTGAAATTCTTTCCTCATATGCTCAGTAATATTATAAATAAATTCAGTGCATGGGAAAAGGAAGAGGAAAAGCATTTTCACTGCTAAATCATGATCTTGGTTGCACTGTATATTGGTTAAAAATTAATGGGATGTATTTAGGTCATAAAATGTTGGATGAATGAATCAAATCCGATATATTCAGGGGTCAGGAAAGCAAGGATTCATGTGCAATTTGATTTTTTTTTTTTTTCCATTTCCCATGGTCAAAATGTTGCTACTTCTTGCATCATCACTGAGGTCAACTGCTGACAGTTTTTATGAACAACTGTTGCAACCAGCTCTTGTAAGTCTGTGTCAGCAAATCATACTTCCTAAACAAGTTTTAAAGCCAGGCCGAGCTCAAGAAGCGCATAATTTGAGATGAAATGTTTATAGATTAGGATATTAGAGAATTACCCTGTGGTGTTGGTAATGTGCATACAATTGTATGGGATCTCAAGTGATTATTTCTTTTGAACGGATTCTTGGCTAGGTTAGATATTCTGCTGTGCAGAGGAGAAAGTAGCGGGCAATGTTTTCTTCAGACCTCTTGACCTCATGAAGTGACTTGATGAGCCATCCCTTCAGACTTTCAGACGTACTGGGGGGCAGCTTTATTTTCAGAGTAGCTCTCTCAAACATATTTGCAAGTAGTCATCGTATGGGCAAACTCAAAATGTATAACACTGGACAGCACAATTAATTGTCATTATTATTCTACAGTTGTATACTATCCAGTTAAACAGATTTAAGTGTGTTGCAATAATGTTTATTGTAACCATATTGTCAATATGAGACATGTGTAAAAAAAAAAAAAAAAAAAAACTAAAAAAAAAAAACAGAGGACAGTATTTATGATTACAGAAGCAGTTTTGTGACACAAGCACAGTATTCGAGGATTCATGTGGGAATTTCCACAGCAGCAGAAGGACACAGACTTCACATCTGGCAATAGAAGTACCCTTAATAACTTATACATACTGTACAGAGAGAGAGAGAGAGAGAGAGAGAAAGAAAAGACTATAACAACGGGTATGATCCCAGGCATGTAGAGGTTTAAAAGAGTGTACAGTATATTGAGATCAGAGTGTGAATAGGAACACGAGCAGGTCTAGCTATGACAACATAACTATGAGAAAGAGTCAAAAGGGGACAAAGGAACATAAATCATCTTGCTTCTTCTTCACTAAGTGTATCTTATTTATGTATTTTGTGAGTAATACACAGTAAACAGTAAACAATTTCCCATGAAAAAGTAGTGATACTGCACTTAAACATGATGTTCGTAAAACCATTCTCACACTGAGCCATGTTGCCATTACAGTATGTCCTAAGGAAATTGGGTGAACATAGTCAGAACACAGTAGAAACCTGTAATGATGGTGTGTTGTCTCTCTTGATGAGGAGCTGCCATGCTTTTTTGGACATGTTCAGAAAAAGCCTGGTAAAAGACATGGTCGAAGCAAGACAAAGGAGGAACCTACAGTACTATGGACATTGTAACGATGGCATTGTCCAGTTAACAATATCACGACAGCCTCTTAGTGGCTTCACTGACAGATGGGAAAGATTGGATGATGTTCTAATTGGGATGCCACTGCGTTGTTGTGCTGTGACTGTGGTAGGTCCATGCCACGCTGCAGAATACCAAATATGAAATTTAGTTCATATTAAGTTCTATAGTGCTTAGGACGTTCATGCTGTGCATGCAGCAGGTTATCAGCGCGTCAATGTTGTGTTCGGAGAATTTAGTATAAATATTGGATCCACGATCACACCATCACTTTGCAATAAAACAAACACCGAGCGTGTTGTGATATTTATGTCAGCTTGTCTGATGCAATGACAATGTAGTAATGTGTGCCAAGTGCCATGTAAGAGCATGGTGACGCAGTGGGAACTTTATGACCTTCGTAGTAAGTAAGTAAGTAAATAAATAAATAGGTAGGTAGGTAGGTACAGTAGGTACTGTTTGTACAGTATCTAAACAATGAAATAAATATTCAGTGCGTGGATTGACCATCTTGCATCCTCCAGCCTAAAGACGTACAATATTTATCAACAGAGGTCTACTTCTCTTTCAATCATGTGTAGCTTTCAGCAAAAAAGCCCTATGAGGATGGTGAAATAGAAAAGTAAGCCAAACATGAGCGCTGAAAACAATTGCTTTTGCTACACACTTGGCTGCTCTGGGATTTGCCAGGATGGGGATTGGGGTTAGCCATGTGAAGGTGCTTTGAATACAGATAGCTTAACTCAAAGGTTAAAGCTGGAGATTGGCAAAAACTTTTGGCACAGGCTTTTATCAAGAACAAGACACCTAATTCAAAATTCATCAGGGGGATGTAGCAGCATTGTTATCCGGTCTCCAGTCTTTTTCATGTGGCTTTTTCAGTTGCTCCTGCAAGAATGAATTTAGGCTCAGTAAATGTGTCTAATAAAAATTTGTGAGGTTTTAGTACGCGCTCTTAGTTATGGGTGTGCTGTCATATTCTGCTTTACCTTGTGAATTTTACTGTTTATCCTAGATAGATTGTAACTGAGTACTGTACATATTGCTTTTTAGGCAGCACGGTGGTTAGTGGTTAGCACTGTGGCCTCACACCTCCAAGGTCCAGGGATCAATACCCGCTGCTGGTCTGTGTGTGTGAAGATTGCATGTTCTCCCCGAGTGTGCTTTTCCTCCAGGTACTCCGGTTTCCTCCTACAGTCCAAAGACATGCAGGTTAGGCTAATCGGCATTGCCAGATTGCCTGTTTTGTGAGAGTGTAATGCAATGGATTGTCACCCTGTCCAGGGTGTACTCCGCCTCATGCCCAAATTCTCCTGAGATTCAGTAGGCTCCAGCCCCCCGTGATCCTGTGCAGGATAAGCGGTATGGAAGATGAATGAATATGCCTGAGGCAAAGATTTTTGTTTTCATATTCTTTTGCATTCAGGACGAAACAGTTTCCACGAGTTGATTAATGTCAAAAGGAGACATTTTGATAAACTCAGCGTTGTTGCATATTTATCCTAAATTTATTATTTTAATGAGGATATTTTGAAATATTTGGTGAGTTTCATATAATCTCTGCTTTCTTTTGTTTTTAGGCATAGCTGGCAATCCAGTGCAGTTCAATGAGAATGGGGATGCTCCAGGACGCTATGATATCTACCAATACCAGATATATAACAAAACAGCAGAGTACAAAATCATCGGCCAATGGACTGACCAGCTCCATCTTAATGTAAGTTTCCCCTTTATAGATTTATACAGAATATAACATTACATACTCTATACAGAATTTACTTTTTTTGTATGCTTTTTGCATGCTTCATTTTGTGGTTGTATTGTTCCATGATTAATGCATAATTTACATAATGATTTGTGCATGTAATGATTGAAAAAATGTCTAGGAGAAACCTCCAATTATTTGTGTGAGGCATCTGTGCAAAAAAAAAAAGATTGGTCAGTAAAATCTGTTAAGCTAGACTGATTTTTAGATACTAGCTAGCACAGTATGAATAACGATCATTCACTTTGCATCACAGATACCAGAGATTCAGTGGCCAGGTGGTATAAAGCAAACACCTTCCTCCATCTGCAGTCAACCATGCAAGCCAGGCTGGCGTAAGAAGGTTGTGAAAGGCATCCCATGCTGCTGGCATTGTGAGCGCTGTGATGGCTACCAGTACCAGGCTGATCCATTCACCTGTAAAATGTGCCGATTCGACTTGCGCCCTAATAAGAACCATACAACTTGTCAATCAATCCCAATCATTAAGTTGGAATGGAGCTCACCGTGGGCTGTCATACCTGTACTCATTGCCATCATGGGCATTATGGCTACCATGTTTGTGGTGGTCACATTCATACGCTACAATGACACTCCGATCGTAAAGGCATCAGGAAGGGAGCTAAGCTATGTCTTACTTACAGGCATCTTTCTTTGCTATGCCACTACATTCCTGATGATATCATCTCCTGATGTCGGGATATGTTCACTCCGACGCATTTTCTTAGGACTGGGCATGAGCATTAGCTACGCTGCATTGCTAACCAAGACTAACCGTATTTATCGTATTTTCGAGCAGGGAAAGATGTCAGTGAGTGCCCCACGTTTTATAAGCCCAGCATCCCAGTTGTTGATTACTTTCAGCCTGATCTCAGTCCAGCTGTTAGGGGTTTGCATTTGGTTTGTAGTGGATCCTCCTCAGGCTTTTGTGGACTACGAGGACCAGCGCATGGCGAATCCAGAGATGGCACGGGGTGTGCTCAAGTGTGACATCTCTGACTTGTCACTCATCTGCCTGCTGGGGTACAGCATGCTGCTAATGGTCACATGCACAGTCTATGCCATAAAGACGCGTGGGGTGCCGGAGACCTTCAATGAAGCAAAACCCATCGGCTTCACCATGTACACCACCTGCATTATCTGGCTGGCCTTCATACCCATCTTCTTTGGGACATCACAGTCCACAGAAAAGGTAGGAAATGAGTCGAACTACAAAGCATGCAAGAAATATGGCACAGTAAAGTATTTGCAGTATCATTTTTCACATTCGGATTCGAAAGACACAGGCAGCGAGGAGAAAGCTAGAAAGTTTTTTGGCTTTAGTCAAGCTACAGCATATTTATGAGCTGTAATATATAACCACTGAATCACCATATTAACAATGATGCATGCACCTGGATAACAAGAAACTTCTCCTTTGCTGATCCTGTACTGTGTAAAAGATGAAAGAGGCTTTGAAACACTAAGACTTTTGAACGTTGACTTTCTGTAGATGATGTAACACAGTGATAGCAATTGTCCCAGAAAAACAAACAGAAGAAATGAGAATGCACTCATGAGGGAATCCTTTCAAGAATTCATTTAGCTTCAGCTCAGACTCCTTTATTCTGCATTACTCATTTTAATCAGAAAACTTGGGACCTTCTGCCAGTATGATTTAGATAAGAATCCTTTTTAGCCCACTCCTCTTTCGGTTTCACTACACAATATTGAATTAGATTCATCTAGTAGATGAGCTGAGCTCGCCATAGCAGTGTAGAATGGCTTTGCCTGAATACAAGCCGAACCTCTGACTAGCATAAACTGTCAGTACATAAGAATGACGAGTCATTTGAATGAAAGCGTCAGACAGATTATACAGTTTCACCCTGTGCACATGCCCTAAATAGCTGTAACCATTATTTGACCAATATTTACCCTTGGAAAGTCATTTGGGAAGCTCCTTTCCTCTTCCAATTATTTTCTTAGAACTTGCACATAGCACCGGTGATGAGAATGTGTGTCATATGGTAAATTCGCATCATTATATTTGCCATAATTTCTGAAAGCAATCAGCGCATTTAAACAGCCCAGGCTTATCATCATGCAAGTTGACAAGCATAGCTGAGAATGCGAAGGGTAAGATGACTTGTCTCTTAGAGCAATTAAATGCATCTTTATCCAATGGCACTTGATTTACCTTATCTGTCTGTCTTGTCACACACTTACCGCCAGGTGTCTAAAACAGAACGCCCACTCCATCATTTGTGTCGGTGTTTTATGTCAAACCGAACACAATGAATGTCACTCTGGGCATTATGAATCATTTACGCCAGGCCATGCGGTTTGGGCTCCATTATCTGTAATAAGTCTGCTGAATGCGTGTTACGAAGGTAAGACTAATGTTGTCTCTTTCAAATCATAATGACAGAGCTAGCATTGCAAATTAGTGAAACTGTGAACGATGATTGCTTGTATTCAGCCTGAAACTTGGAGGAGGGTGTGGCTTTCCATATTAAATTCCACTGTGTCACATCTTTGTGGTAATTTTATTTACTTGTCAGTGTAACAATTCCAGTAATACTATAGTCTAGAGAATGATACGAGTGCAAAGGGCCATTGAGCACCAAGAAGTACCTGTATAAGTGTTTCTATTCATATCTTCTCTCTGCAGAATTGCAGCTGTTATGATGTTTGTAGGAGATTCTCCTCCATTTTCTTGGTGACAGAGTAATTACTGTCTGTGTAGTGAGAGAGACAAATCTACAACTCGTGACATACAGGTGTGTGAGCTTCGGAGCTTGAAGTGACAAGAAGCCCTGTATGTGTTCCCTATCTGTCTCTTACAGAGGTGTGAAGTAAAATTACAAAGTAAAATTAGTTTGTTAGTGTGCATAATACTTAAGGCATGTTGGTGCACTGTGTAGCATTTCCACCTCACAGCTCCAATTCATAGTCTACTGTACAGTATTGTGCAGAGCTTTTTAGGTGCTGTGTTCTATTCAAATGGGTTCGCTTCCAAGAAAATGCCACTAGGTCACTGGAGTTATCAAATTGCCCATACTGTAGTTATGATTGAGTATGTGAATGTGTGTGCATGATGCCATATGATAAACTGGTGTCCTATCTGGCATGAATTCTCTTGCTTTGTGCCCAATGTTACAGGGATCCATTACAACCCTGATCAGAATAAAGTAGTTACTGAAGATGAATGAAGTAACAAATGAATGAGTGTGTGTATGTCTATTTAAGTATCTATATGTTTTACTTTTACTTGATAATCTCTTCTGTCTCTAATTTGAAAACCTGCATCATTACAATTCCATGTATCCATGAAGTCATACGGTGACACTTTAGCATTAGAAATAACAGGAAAAATAGCAAGAATGAGACCTAATATCCATAACTGCAATCTGTCTGCTGCTTTGTTCACTTTGTATGCATCAAGACAGCTTGCATTATGCCAGGTAGCTATTAGCATTCAGCTTCTTTGTAGTTATTATCGTGCTAGCTAACATTTGAGAGAATAGAAATGAAGCTGTAGGTAATTATTCTTGGCTGATGTGCTTCCACATTCTTGGTTCCTCACTTTTCAACATTTACTTTTCTCCTTTAAATTTTTTTTTTTTTTTTTTTTTTTTTTTTTTGTATAAACAGTTGCGCTGTTACCCGAGTGAAAAATTTATGTACTATCCCTAGGCTTAGTGATGCATTTGGCAGTGTCCACCTCAATGAAATATGTATATTTTCATGTCTGTATATCACACAATTGCTGCACAACTTTTCAAGCCCAGTGATATACTGTATAATCATTAAGGTACATGCTTGGATTTAAGGGGGCATGGTGGCTTAATGGTTAGCACTGTGGCCTTGCACCTCCAGGTTCCAGGTTTGATTCCCACCATAGGTCTGTGTGTATGGAGTTTGCATGTTCTCCCCATGCTTTGTGGGTTTCCTCTGGGTACTCCAGTATCCTCCCGCAGTCCAAAGACATACAGATTAGGCTATTTTGATGTTCCCAAAATTGCCCATAGTGTGTGAATGTGTGTGTCTGCATGTGTTCCCTGTGATGGATTGGCACCCTGTCCAGGGTGTACCCTGCCTCATGCCTGGGATAGGCTCCTGGTCATCCATGACCCTGTATAAAGGATAAAGCGTGAGTATAGATGATGAGTGAGTGAAGTTTGGATTTATTTTTTACATACTGGATTTTTTCAAAACTGTGAAATACTGTAACATATATTGCATTAGGTAAGTAAGTACTATAACAACAACAACAGTCGGTTGTTATTTTAAGAAATGAAGGTTCTGGAATAGCTCTTGCAAGAACAGTATTCTCAAGTGCATTTGCAAAACCCTTTAAGCACTATGATGAAACTGGCTCTCATGAAGACCATCCCAGGAAAGCAAGACCAAAACTCACTTCTGCTGCAGAGAAGTTCATTTAAAGTTGTCAGCCTTAAAAATCTGTTAGAAAACAAGGAAGACTTTACAGAGCGTAGGTAGCAGACGCATCTCTATATCAACTGTTCAAAGGATATTTTTGCATATTTTTGATGCCTTCAGCATTGTTTTGCAATGTAGAAATAAAAAATCAGTAAAGACAATGGAATTAGAAGATCTGTCCAAACTTTTGACTGGTAGTGTATATACAGTAGCATACATATTTAGAGAACCCTATATTTTTAGACTACTGACCCCAGGGGTCTGGGGTCTGTAAAGCCTGGCTAATGATATTTAAATAATGAACAAAGTTTGGGGGTCACCATAGAACTAACATTTTAAGAGCTCTAGCTAAATTCTGGATAAATCTTAAAGGTTATCATTCTATTATTTAGATTTTGGATTTGTAAGTTCGTGTCAGAAAATAAAAACGAGTATAGTTTGGATACCATGCTTTTTTTTTTTGCCTTCAAAAAAAAGTCTTTAAATTTGCATTACTATGCTTGCATTGATCTGTCCATCCATTTTCATTTGCAACAAATTGGACAACGTTCAAATTTTTTAAAGCTGAAATAGAGCCATCATATTGGCTCTGTCTTTGACTATAAAAACATGAAGTATATTATTGGTGTTTATTCTGATCACCCTATAAGTTTCATTATTGCATGACTGCACAATCATGACTATTACATTATTACATTACTGTATTTGCCATGTGTATGAAAGGTTATAGCATAAAAAGGTGGAAATGTAGGGTTTTAAGGTAACTTTACATGAAAAAATAGAGAGCATGTGCTTGCATTTTATGCATGTCTCACTGCTAATTAAAATAGAAACCTGTGTGTAACCTGTCAAAAGTTATTAAGAAACTAAAGATGTATGGTGTTAATTAGCCTTTAATAGGATTCTTAAAATGCATTCCTTAGTGTTGTGTCTTGCAAAAAAGAAGAAAAGAAGTTGATAGAAATAATAATAGGATTGCAGGCATGTATGGCCTTAGCCCAGATAAGTTCTGCTGCTACAGTAAATACATTTTACAAAACAAAATTATATATTCAAACTAATATATTACCCTAATCAGCTTCCAAGCGTGCTACTCTTAAAACCAACCAAACAACAAACAAAGAAAAAAACTGCCTTATTTTATGGCCCTTCAAGGGCTCAGAAAAGGTTAATGTGACCCAACCCAAAGATTAGTTTGACACCCCACTCTACTTTCACTAGATAATGGAGGAAATGTGATGGAAGAGTTCTACCTAAAGTAAAATTAATTGTTTGGTGAAATATAGACAGAAAATTCGTCCACCTCCACTTGTGCTGTGTAGGATCGCACAGCGCTGGGGCTCTATCTCAGGGAACTTAGGGCATAAGCCAGGGTGCACTGTGGATGGACCAAACCACTGCAGAGCACAAGCACATCTTTGATCTGCCCACCTTAGACCAAATATCTTTGGACTGTAGAAAGAAACCGGAATAGCCAGAGAAAACCTAAAAGGCACAGAGAGAACATGCAAACTCGACACTTACAAACCCCATACTCTGCAATAGTGCCAACATCTTAGCCACCATTCGATAATAAATCTTTATATTATTGAATTTTATTCCTCATTTTATATATGTAGTAAGACATAAAACTTGAGAAAAATGAGAACTGTAATAAATGACCACTGTGGACAAGAACTATAGTTTTCATTCTAAACCAAATAGGCTTCCCATTTCTTATCATTTAAGAAATTTTTGTTCATTTTACCAAACATGACATGTTCAATGAGAGGTTGTTCTCTTTTTTTATAGTAAGAGATTCTATAGAAAAGACATAAACAGTGCCTGGCCAAAAAGAGTCTAATATTTCGTTTGACCGCCTTTAGCTTTAATTACAGCAGGCAATCTGGCGGCCAGTTCATGTGTGAAAATGATTCCTCATGCCCCAAGAACCACTCTGTCACAATATGAATTCCGAATTATTCCTGCACCATCAGGGTATATAAAATACTTTGGAATAATCTGGTAATTCAGTACATTCGAGTCATCAGCTGACTTCATTTTATTGCCCCATAACTCAGTCTACACCTGACCAACTGAAGCAACCCCAAATCATAACACTGCCTCCAGAGGCTTGTACAGTGGACACTACACATGATGAGTGCATCGCTTTATGTGGTTTTGTTCTTACCCTGACACACTCATCGCTTTGGAATAGGGTTAATCTGGACTTATTAGACCACATGACCTTTTTCCATTGCTCCAAAGTCCAATCGTTATGCTCCCTGGCAGTTAAAGCCTTTTTCTAATTAGCCTCATTAACATTTTTTTTAAGGCCACTCAGCTGTTTAGTCTCAATGTGAGTCCTCATTATATTGTGAGTGTGGAAATGCGATTGGGATTTCTACTGATGATTTTTTACGATGCACATTCAACATGTATTTAAAGTGATCAGTCATTTATGATTTTTTTACTGACCTTAAAGTTTCTTCTAGCTTTAAGAATTACTTCGACAGTACCTAACCCAAATTCAGTAAAGTTTGCAATCTTCAAAATTTTTCCTTTTTTGGATGCAGGCCATTTAGAATTGACTTTTTTTTTTTTTCGTATGATAGGCGAACAAGGCCATGCCTGGCATGTTTTTTTCTGACATGAACTCAGAGAGCAAAAGTGTCGTTTATGTTAATCTTAGAAGCACCTTCCTTAAACAATCAAAAGGCTTTTCAGTATCTAGTAATAAGACAACATGCAAATACAATCAAAATCCACACAACATGCTTAGCAACATTGCATGCTACTTGTTTGCTCGTGGAAATGGGGTAAATATTTGCACAAGGGCGTTTTGAATCACTGTCAATAAATGCCTTTAATATTCAACTTTGTATAGCTTTAGACAAGTTGCAATATTTATTCTGTTGCTGACTGTAGTCAATTATGTGTTACTGGCTAAGCAGCAACCTCTTAAAATAGATTTGAATTATTCACAGGAGGAAATTTACATGAAATGAAATTTAGATAAATCTGCTTACTACATTGCAAAAATATAGTAAGCGGGACTGCTGACTTCTGACACTGGTTTAAATTACAAATAGTGAAGGATGGCTGAAATTAACAGATGATCAAAAACATTGTCAGAGGTAGCAAATTGCTTTGATGAGTACTGGAATCGTATATCATTTTTCAGACAAACCAGAATCTAATGATACTAACCTTTTTCTAATTAGCCTCATTAACATTTTTTTAAGGCCACTCAGCTTTTTTTCCTGACTTAATTACATTTGATAAATAAATTGTTCATTTATGTTCTATACCGGTTATCCTGATACAGGGGCTAATTTCTATAGGAGGAAACCCACCAAGCACAGGGAGAACAAGGAAACAAGGAAAGGACTAAAATCCTCAGTTGTGGAGGTGCAAGGCAACCACTAGGCCACATGCTGCCTAAATAAATTGCTAATTGTTATTGTTGTACAGTCTACATTTCAAGTCAGCAAGGGATTCAGCTGTTTGAAGTTAAGTCATTCAACCAAGTGACAACAGTACTTAGAACAGTGTTGCCTGTCTTCATTATGGCTTTAAAGGTTGGAGGTATTACTTGTGACTTAACAGGATCATGCATACAGTACGGTGAAGGATTTAGTATTTGCTATAAAGTAGTTGGAAGTAGGTCTTTTTTTAGCTTTGCTGCTGGTGGTTGCATAAAAACATCAGACTTTTGGATATAATGTGGACAGCCACAGGAAGTTAAGTTAAAGACTGATCAGGGTGCTGCAATCTGGGGCAGTTACATGATTTATTGTCATGTAAAGTTGCACTACTCAAATTTTAAGAGGGACTGAACATAATTGTTATATCTGCCTTATGTTGTGCTGGAGGAACTTGCAGACTAAATATGGTTTACTATACAGTATGTGCAAAGAGAAGTTTCATACACTTTCAGATAAAGTAATCAAGAAGTGAAAAGTCGAAGAAAGAGGAAAGTAAATATTTAATAAAGGGATGAAGAGGATGAGTGTAATGTCATAAGCATAACCATGGTAGGAGAAGCCATGTGAAGATGTTGCATCACTTGGAGAGGGATTTAGAGGGAAAAGATAAGAAGACCAAGTACCGAATCATGTGGAATACGCTTGAAGTAAATCACGCTCATGCTGGTCTAGTAAGTCCAAAGCTAATAAGTATGGTTTAACAAAACTCTTAATATGCTGCTCAGAGAACACAACCAGCCAAGACTAAAAATATATGTGAATTTTTTTTCTTTTTCCCCCTTTTGACTTTGTGCCTTTTTCAAGCTTACTCACTCCTATCTGCTTTGCTCTGCTTGCATTTACACATAATGTACTCTGGGGCGAGAAAGAAAGACAGAGATCACATAAATATAAGTGCGACAGCAGTTAGGTGTTCCAAGTTAGTTATTATTCCTCTAACTTGTCCAATAAACACATTTATCCCAGTGCATACACATACTAAACTACACCCACACTTATTGCATACTCGTACAGCCAGAGGCCAGCCTTGTTGTCTGGCAGGGGAGAAAATTCAGCTTAAAACTTGGCAACCTCTGCCCTCTGGGACAATATGAGATGGTCTCCAAATGGGATCTGAGTGGAATTTGATGTTTCTTGAACACTCCTGTTCCAACTTATGTCTCTACCACCAACACCAGAGCAAATCTCTCCACTACTAGTGAATGCTGAGTTGGTGAATCTGCCAATTTGTCTTGGAGAGTGGTAAAATGCAAAGGCAGGAATTAAAGCAGCTGTTGTTGCTCAAAAAATGCTAATTCATATACTTTTTTGAGTGCTACACGATAAACAGGTACAGTAGTAATAAAGAAATGCATTAAAAAGCTTTGTTGGGAGCTTTGAGTATGTTTGTAAAAGGAAAAGGTTTAGGACTATTGAAAGAGATTGAAAGGCAGGAAGAGGAGTAGGATAGACAGTAGGGAGCAGAGAGTAGGGAAAAGGAAATATCATGAAGAAAAAGGGTTTTAATTAAGACAAGGGCCACTTTAACTGAACATTCTTTGCTAGATATTGTATATATTATATTAATGTAATATTAATAATATTATCATATATAGAAATATATACCATATAGAAATACATTTAGGATTAAAATATATTTATACAAGTTTTTTCTTTTCCTGAATTTCCTAAAAAAAAATTTTTGGCCGACTCAGTATATAGTTGTTGGAGTTTACATGTTATCCCAGTTCTTGATGGGTTTCCTCTGGGTAGTCTGGTTTCCCCTACAGTCTAGAAACATACAGAATAGACTAATTGTCGTCCCTAAATTGTCCATAGTGTGTGTGTTCACGTGTGTGTGGGTGCCCTCTGATGGATTGGCACCCTGCCTTGTGCTTCCTAAGTCTCCTGGGATCGGTTCCAGGATAAGTGTTCTAGAAGATGAAAGAGACAGACAGGGAGAAAGAAAGAAAAATTTACTCACTTTTTTTACTCATATTTTTTACTCATGAGTAAAAAATATGTAATATGCCATGGTTGAGAGAAATCTGTAGTTATTTCTGGGTCTAACCCAGTTACCTGATGAGCACTGCATGAATCTGTACATGAATGAGGCAAAATATCCTGAGGCAGTACTGAAATTACCTGAAAGGTTTCCCCAGAGCAATCAAGCTCAAGTAATTCACAGTTCTTATTAATGTGCCAGATGCTTTCTAAAAGAAGGTCTTAAACTATTGCGGAGACCTGGAACAGACACTGGCCACAGACAACTCCTACACACCTGGCATTTTTGCTCTCTGTGCCACCTGAAGGCTATATAAAGTTTGATTATTATACACACTGACCAGGAGGCAGAAGGACAGATTCTCACTTTTCTCCCAGAGTCTATTTGTGTACATGCCTAATGTTCACACTGATATGTCAAATATCTTGCAAATCTTTACACAACCTTTACATTGTTGCTACATCAGTTTGAAATCTCACAATGTATTCAGATGGTTTATGCTTCCAGTGTTTAATGCAAGAGTTAATGTGACTTTAAGTGTACATACAGATCCAAGCACATTTTAATTAGAACAGCTACCACTTGGTCATTAGACTGTTTTTTTTTTTTATACATTGGCAGATGTGAAAATGTTGTCAAAACATGTTTGTGCACTAGTTTTCTGTAAATTGATTGGCGTTGTAAAAATCTCAGCTTTGTGCTTGATAGTCTTAAATGTTTGTGTGGTACCTTAGGAACATTTCTACTGATCAGCCAAGGGCATAATATTGTAGTATTATGTCTTTTTGTTTTCTCTACATTATTGATGCACTAGCAGTTATTGCTGCAAAGCACTAATATCTATTGAAAGACAGAGTCTTTTGATCTTAAAGAAGCTCCCCTGCTCTGGCTTGGTCCTGCCAAGAACCCCCCTAGGACAGTGGACAGAGATCACAGCTATGAGTCACTATTAATAATACTGTGCCAGAAACCTAGTGCTGAGGTTATGCATTGGGGAGGACAAACAAATGCAATGCAAGAGCAGGAGGTTTGCAGTAGAGCTGAGATGAAGGTGAAGCATTGGAGCATTTTTGTAATGTGAGAGCATGAAAACATTGCTTACTAAAAAGTCAGCAATTTACTTTATTTTTAATGGAGAGCCGACATATACTATAGTGACTAGATTATCAAAATGGTGCACTTAAATTTCTAATTTATGGCTTTCTAAGACAGTGTTGGCTCAGTGGTTAAGGGTCTGGGTTGAATCAGAAGGTTAGGGTTTCAAGCCTCAGCACTGCCATGCTGCCTTTGTTGGGTCCTTGAGCAAGGACCCCCCTCTTCTCTAGGGGAACTGTAATAATCAATGACTCCAGCTTCCTCTCAATCTGTGATATGCAGGGAAAAAGAGCCTGTCCGAAAAAAAGTTTCCATTTCAGAAGTGTCAAATTATTGGGCTGCATCAAGCAAAGATAATAATGAAGGAGCTTTGAAGTTACTGAAACGGGGTTACCTTAAACACATTATCAAAACCTGGAAGGATACTGCTGGATTGTCAACCTTGTTTAACATTTAAAACCCAAGCTAAGCACAGGTCAATGACGAAAATTTTTTTTTTATATATATATATATATTTGTGTGTGTGTGTGTGTGTGTGTGTGCTTTAATAGAAGCCTTTCTGATGTGTGTTAAACAGGGAGGGTTCAGACTTCAACCTGTGTATTTGGGTTTTCGGATATGTCAGGTAGAACAAAAATTATCATTACTTTCATAAAGGGTAAATTTTACCATTAAATGTAGAACTCCCAAAATGAGCGTAGTAGTATTATTTTTGGTCATAGAAACAACCGAAAACAGCCACAGAAACATGTGATAGAGTGGTTCTGTGCTATTTCTTTGCCTTTGTGACCCAGTTTCGAATTCTTCGCTCAGTCGTGTTTGGAGAAGTTGGTTAAAATCTTGTTCATTATATTGCCTATTTTGTGCAGAAAATAATAATATGTCACTCTGTACTGCACAATCCTGAGCCTTATATATGTTAATTTAAAAAAACAACAAAACAAATAATAGCTAAAATGCTTAAAGCTTTAAGGGCTACAGAAATATAATGAGGAGAGGTCACTTAAATACTTAGTGAAGTTACTTCAACAGTAAAAATCATAGCTACAGTATGTTTAATAGTGAAAGTAAGAGCATTTACACACACACACACACACACACACACACACACACACAGGATTGTGACTAAACAGCCGTGTGGCCATAACAAAACAGCTTGTTAGTGAGACTAACGAGTCAAAAGGCATGAATTTTCAAGGGAGCATAAAGATTGGACTTTGAAGCAATGGGAAAAGGTCATGTACTCTGATGAATCCAGATTGATCGATCCTATTCCAGAGCATTGGTGCACCAGGGTAAGAAGGGAAGAGCATGAAGTGATGCAGCCATTATGCAACATGGCCTTCAGTTGGTCAGGTCTAGGCTCAGCAGCAGTATGTGGCAATAAAATGAAGTCAGCCGATGACCTGAATGTACTGAATGGTTATCACATCATCGGAGCTTTTCTCTCCTGATGGCACAGGCATATTCCAGGACTCTTTGTGACAGAGTGGTTCTGGTAGTATGCAAAATTATTTTCACACATGGATGAACTGGCCACCAGATTGCCTGCTGTAATTAAAGCCAAAGACGCTCAAGCGAAATATTGTGATTTGTAATAAAAGCTAACAACTTTTTTTTTTGGCCAGGCATTGTATATGTGACCACTAGTTTTCTTATTATTATTATTCTTCGTATTATGTTTGTCATACCACTGTTGAAGTGTTCAGTAATAAGAGAACAAACCAAGCGTACATACGTAACGCAATCTATCTGCTACAATAGTGTTCCTTGGCTCCATCATAAGTGAATTCGCTCATGCTGAAAATATAAGTGGTGTCAACATTATGTTCGAATTGCACAGATATTGTGACATCAATACCATTGTTACCTTTTCTCTTCCCTCTTCTACAGATGTACATCCAGACAACTACCCTAACCATCTCAGTGAGTCTGAGCGCTTCGGTTTCTTTGGGACTGCTCTACATCCCCAAAATCTACGTGGTGCTCCTTCACCCTGAACAGAATGTGGCCAAGCGGAGCACACGCAGCCTGAAGGCCGTAGTCACTGCTGCCACCATGTCCAACAAATTCAACCCAAAAGCCAGCCTGCGGCCTAATGGAGAGGCCAAGACTGAGTTGTGTGAGAATCTGGAAACTCAAGGTAAGATGGCTTAGAGGGAAAGGTACATGACTCTACTCCATAGTTTGAACGCAGGGCAGGTGCCAGCTTTATACATCATAGGCAGTTGCCTAGGGCCTCTGTATTGCCCGGGGCCTTCATTTTAATGCTTTGGATTAATGGAAACAGCAGATTCATTCTTTCATCTTCAGTAACCATTTTCTCCTGGTCAGCGTGCCGGGGATCGCAGGGCACTGTACACATACATATTTTCACACTCATTTACACCTGAATTAAAAGCATATTAAAAGTACAGAGAATATATCTTGTGCAAACAGCAAAACCACTTTAAAATGTTGTTGCATGTGTTTATTTTTTCAAACTAGAAAAGTACATCGCCATATGTTTTAAAACACCAAATATGTTGTGGTAAATCTGATGTGACAGCTATGAAATAGCATTATTTATTGCACAACCTCACTTGGATAACTTCCTAAAACATCACATCCACCAGGGCTACAACTTCTAAAATAAAGGCCTATTCAAAATTGAATTTAAGAACACAAAAGTGTAAAATATTTTTTACTTTTCTTTCACACCACAATCCAACTTTATACCAAGTCTGATATTAGCCATATGAACCAAGAGTTAGCAAAATCGAAACATAAAACACAAACAAGGTCCAAACATAAAAAACAATATGATAACCAAAAGAATAAAAAAAAGATACATGAGATGATTGCGAGATGCTACAGTACAGATGTATCATATAATGTTAAGTATTAGTCACAGGTTTCACCTAAATTAGAATACCTGCTGTTACTCTGCAGTTTTGGTCCAGTACTCGCACCTACTTTAAATAGTTTCACATCGTTTGAGCTGTTTCTATCAGTATAGGTTGAACCACTAATGTATGCTTATTTGGTGTTGTTTTTTCTTCTGTCTGTGATGTTTTTTTTTATTTTTATCAGTGGCAAAACAATAGCTTACTGTGGTCCTGCCTTCAAGGGAAAAAAAAAAAGCATTGATGGCATTACCTGGTCATTCAGTACTTCAGCTGACTTCATTTTATTGCCACATATCATTGTTATGTGTAAACCTACCAACTGAAGCAACCTCAGATCATAACACTGCTCGCAGAGGCTTGCACAGTGGGAACTATGCATGATGGGTAAATCATGTCATGTACTTCTCTCCTTACCGTGACTGAATAGGGTCAATCTGAACTCATTAGACCACATGACCTTTTTCCATTGCTTCAAAGTCCAATCTCCATGCTACCTAGGAAACTGAAGGTTTTTTTGTTTGTTCTTTTTCAGATTAGTCTCACTAATAAGTTATTTTATAATGCCCACACAGCTGTTTAATCTCAGCCCTGTGGGTTTTCATCATATTTTGCATGTAGAAATGCTCTTACTTGCACTATTAAAACAGAGCTGTGATTTCTACATTTTTTTTTTCAATGTTATTTCACCAAATATTTAAGTGATCATCATTTATGAAACAAAGTGGATTCAGACCTATCTTTCCAGGTTTAATAATATGTCCGCGGGTTCTTAACTCAATTCCATTAATTTCAGTAATCTCCATAGTTTAGTTTAGTTTATCTTTACTGGATGCAGGCCAATAATGTGTCCCAGTGAGACAGGCTATGCATAATTTCCACTAGTTTAGAGGTGATGTTCTGCACAGGACTGTTTTTAAAGACTCCCTTTCAGTTCTGTAAGAAATAGGTTATTAAAAAATACAAAATAATATAAAATCATTGCACTGTGGCCTAGCGAATTCTATAATCCCATTGTGACTAGCGCTGTGTTAAAGATTGTTTTTATTGCCACTCTGTTTAAAGCCTGTCAGAGCATGCAAGCTGACAGAGGCCAATTTAGACACATTTCAGATGCTACTGAGGCCAGTCGTGAACATGGCAGTCATTATCACTCTGGGAAAAAAAGAACTGGCAGATGCTGCTGTAGACATGCATGCATTTTATCAGGAAGATCCACTTGGCATCTGGTTATGACGTGTGGTATACATTGGGACTGTGATCACATGGTAAGCAAAAGTCACATGATTGAGGTTATGTGACAAGCAAATGTGATATCTGTGTGTCAAAGAAAGAGAATATTATCATTACCTGAACAATCCATTTGTGTTCTTCCTTCATTTATACATAATCAAATTCAAATCAAATTAAATTTTTATTTGTCACATACACAGTACGATATGCTGTGAAATGCTTAGACGACTGCCCGTGACCTTAAAATAGAAGACTATTGATAGGAAATAAATATGAAAAAGAAAAATAGAAAGTAAATTTAGCTAAGAAGGAATAAAATATCTATGCAATACAAAATATACAATATAAGAAAAATATAAGAAAAATAAGAAAAACCTAGCTGTACAATATAGGAAATATAGAATTTACGGAATTTTTGTGTTGGAATAAAGTTGAATATAAATAGAAATGTCCAGGGGGTGTGCAAATATGCCTGAAAGTGTCATAATTCACATATTTAAATATTTAAAGGTCAGGGTTGTAGTGTCTTTAATGAAGCTAAAAGTTTTTTTTTTTTTTTTTTACATTTTAAAGAAGATAGAAACAAATAAGTTAATTAAAACAAAACAAAATCACGAAAACAAAAGGAAAGAAAGAAAGTAAAATACTTGTTTCATGTTTAACTTTAAATACAGTATAGTATATAGAGCATGATACAGGTTTCAGCATTGCATTACACGTCATGGTGGCTTTGGTTCAAAATGCGCCAGCGAATACTCATTATTCTCATCTAGTTAAAGATTTACTGTCTCTTTAATACACATTTTTTTACCGTTTGACCGTTTGGAAGATGATTTGCTCTTAAAACATTCCTTACAGCTTGTGAAATGATAAATTGGCAGTCTGATTCAGTGCTTGGGTATGGCCCAGTATAAATTACCAAAAAGGCAAACCAGTTTGCTCTCAATAGCACAAGTCTCACACTGAGTCACTGATTTGAATATGTATAAAACCATGCAGCAGACAGATGGGCTGTGCAAAACAGCAATAAATAAACTATAAACAGCTGAATCAGCGGTAACAACTTTCTGTGATTAAGCGTGCCCACTCTTCCAACCTTTACAGCAAGAGATAGGAAAGTCCATGACAAGAGAGAGCGTCCATATAGTACAGAATGTATACTTGGACAGAATGCTCACAAATCATATTACAGAACTACAAACTCAGTATTCAATATACCTAGTCACAACCCCATAAAAATACAGTATATGTCACTCTAATGCACAGGCGATAAGTATTTAAAGAGAAGATGAGGAAGTACTCTTCTTAATCGACATTGTTCTATAGAACTATCCATGACCCCATCAGTCTGCATGGTTTAGAGATAAATATATCATGCTGTTTCCTCTTTTTCAGGAATTAGCCCCAAACAAACATACATCAGCTATAGCAACCATGCAATCTAGCAAAAATGAAAAAAAAAAAAAAAAAAAAAAAGGCTGATTCCTAAGAGTGACTTGTGGAAGACAGCCTCATAAGGTGAACCAATCTTCTGGTTTCCAGATGGAGGAGAGATTTGAACACAGCCTGCTGATTCCGTCCATACCTTCTGGTCTAAGAAGATCATGAGAAGACCCTGAGGGAAACGTGGGAAGTCCATGGTGTTTCAGTGATGGTACTGTATGTCACATCAATATCTGGTACCCAGCAGAACTGACCCCCCATGCTGGAACCATCTGCAAAATCCCATTACAACTGCTTTTATCATCTGTCTTATCATTTGATGTCATTGCAGAAGTGACACCAAAATATTGACAAGGCTTCGACATATCACTTTCAGGTGTTCATAAATGGAGGAGCGGCTGAGATCTCTCTCTCTTTTTTTTCCTAGCAGGGTTTCTCATGTTTTCCTCTTGGTGATGGTGACAAAAGCAAAATCCATTGTTTACAGATGTTGAGCATGCTGGTTTGGTTTGGACATCCTGTGTTGTGTTTTGTTTTTCCTTATTTTCTTTCATTTTGTTAACATTTCTGGAATGCATTTAAACCACGTTGCTGTGTTCTTATCACACTATGAGCCCTTATGATAAACTGTTTTAGGTGTAAGGAATTTTGGGGTAATGTACGCTTGTGCTTGAGTATGAACCCTTTATAAAGTCTAACTAACTAACCTAGCGCTGTGGTCCAAAACACTCGATAGCTATCACTGCCAACTGTGCATTGGCAAAATGCGAAATCACAATTTAATACTTAGCTCATTAAAAAGTATTTTACTTCTCGAGTCCCCTTGTTGATTATTTACTTTTAGAGATTAAGATTCCAGTACAAAAAATAATAATAATAAACCCCTAAAATGACGATTCAGATGAGCAATTTGAAAAGAGTAAATTAAAAGCAGAATGTATAAAGCTTATGTGCGACAAGAACCGGAAACAGACACAAGAACTGTCAAGTGATATATTGCAGCAATGCGTTTCGTAGATGTCCTGTGAATTTAAAACTCATCGCCTATGATTTCCCCTCTGTTTATTTTTGCACTGTTTGTGTTGCTGAATGCAGTATGTTCATATTGACCGTGCTAAATAGCAACTAAATGTGTGTTCTGGTAATGTTTGCATTTGTCAAAAAAAATTTAAAAGAAGAAGATGAAGAAGAAAAAGTAAAAATATATATAAACGGTGCCTGTACTGAAGTATTTGTAAAATATGAAAATTGAGGTATGTGACGCATGATCATTTTTATACATAAGTTGTTTCTAATAAAAATGTTTTTTTTTCCAAAATTCACTGTATATCTTTACGTCCTTCATGGATGAATGTGATTGTTTTAAAATTACTTTGTCATATAAATAATCTGCAATAAATATGCATTTATCTGCTTAATTAGTAACACTAAAACTGCCGGATGAGAATTATAGTTGTATAATACTGAGATTAGTCATTATTATGCCGTGTTCACATTGTGCACTAAGGCTTTTTCTGCAACTCAAATCCCCAATTCCGTAAAAGATGAAAAGCCGATTTTTTTTATTTATCTCCTTTATATAGTTTCAAATAGAACAATTTCTCCTCTGTTCGATCGTGACAAATTTTCTCCTCTCATTTATTAAATACTCAGCTAGACAGAAGAGGCTTTGAAAGGAATGTGTTTAGGTAGAGATATATATTTTGCAGGAATTGGCCGTCCATCATAGATTGAATTTAAAAAGGTCTATTAGTATTTGTGAGTTATGTGCCATCAGTTCAAACAGTGCAGAAGCAGACAGATGCTATAAAGTAGAGCTATGGTTGTGAGACTCGATGATGTAAAACAGCACAGCTAGTGGTAAATTACTACCAGCACTGGACTTATTTAGGTCCTGCTATAATATAGGGTATAAAACAGGAGTCTGATTGGAATGATACTCCATCTTTTTGTCAAACATGACAGCAGAGTAGAAGTAGAAAAGAAAGAAAACTAAAGGCAACAGAAGTTATAATGGCAGAATGCAGTAAACTGTACTGACAAATTTGGAGATGTGTAGTTAATTGCAAATAAAATGAGCTCTACAGTAGCCAATTTAATATTGTTATAACTTGTTTATGCATATTTCAGTTGTTAATTTGAGTATAATTACTTGTTAATCAAATTACAACAAGATTGTAAACAGACACGTAAATGTGCATGGTATCTTTTATCACATCATGACTGGACTTATTATTCCAAACTCAGGCTTAAATGGGGTAGACGTGAGTGGTGTGCAGAGTCTCAGTTCAGTAAAACAGCACCACTGTGTGGTGGGTCGGTAGAGGCTTTGAAGTAGTTTCACACACCCACACATATGCGCACACACACATGCACGCACACACATACACACAAGTCCATAAATGCAATAAAATCTTAACAGAAATAATTAAATGCTGTAATGGACCAGAAGAGTTCACCTGTCTCTAGAGCAATTACACAGAAAATTCCCAGTGTTAAATTAACACCCTACAGTGTTTATATTGGTCCAGTTGGTCACAAACAATCTCTCAATGTGTTGAATCAACACTGGGGATTTTACTGTTTTAATACTGAAGAAATGTCAAGAAAATTACATTTAAATAATGAATAATCTGGATGCACAAAGGCAACATCAGTTCAAATGATGTGATTTCTCTGACACTGATCACTAATGTGATCTCACACATAAATTTTTATTATTTACAGTAAATGAAAACTGTTAGTTTATAGTCACTAGATGGTCGGAACGTGCTACTTCAAAGAGCATCAGCTGGATGAACATTGTGTCTTGAGATTTATTAAACCTGATAAATAACGTGTGTGAATGTGTGTATAAATAACCATAAGCATAGCATGTGTTTACATGAAAAAGCGTGCGGGGGATTTGGCACTTACTATCCTGATTAGCACCTTTTTAAGTTATTAACAGGGAAAGCAAGTTCAAATAATCAAATGGCAGCAAGAAACAAGATGCCTGGGAAAGGGCAAAACAAAGCAAAAGTAATCGACTAAAACGGCAAAAAATCTGTTATTATTTTTGCTTGATTTTTGGATTCATATGTTGAGAGAAATAGAATAACATGCATCTAAAAGAAACTGTATTCATCCTGTATGTTCAAAATACAGTAGTAAAGCCAAAAACTAACACCACTTACTTCATGATCCTTTCAGATTGAACAATAAAGAACAAAGCAAAAGTCAGAGAATATTTCATGCATGGTTAGAGAAGCACATTTACACCCTCCAGTTTTGCTACATGCTCAGCATAGATAGATAGATCTATAGGTACAGTAACTCATTTGTTTCCCTTCTCTACCTCCATGGCCCTTTGATTGACAACAAGTAACCCTTAGTTACTGTGATAAACATCCTATCTCCAGCCTGTCAGTAAGATATCCGATATAATTTCTTGCTTTTACTTGTCAGCAGATTGGACTGTGTAATTTTGACCAGTGCAATTGTGAAAATGCCCAGGAGAATAAAGCCTGTAATCAAATCCCCATTGGGGGCCTGTACACTGCAAATTACTTCATGTTGGTGTTGTGGCAGCATTAATTTGCACTCGCTAAAAGATGAAAATACCAGGGCAGCCATTCAGCATGCAAAATGCATCATCCAGGTTTACGCACACAGCAGAATTATTTCCAAATAATCGAACTATAATAAAAACATGCATATTCTACAGCCGCTATAACACCTTGGAAGATGGTGTGCTGGTATATCTTACTGGAACCAACACGGTCAATATCACAGAGCACATAACAGAGACACATAAACTTCTCTGAATCAATTGTGAGACAACTCTAAAGAAAAATCAATGTATGCAATAAGGAGCTGAGGATGCTGGATTATCCAATTCAAAGTGCGTTACTTTAAGACTGTGCTAATGATTTATTAAAGGCAGTGTCACATAAGCCAAACATTATTGTATTACGGATTAAAGATTGTTATGACCATTGTTTGTTTTGTCATTTTTTCAGAAAAAAACCATGTAACAACAACAGTGAGATTTTCCCTTTAAAAAAGATTTTATCTAAAAACCTAATAGTTTTGCATGCTACCTTAATGGGTGTACAGTCTTAAATCAACTCATTGTACAAAATAAGGTCAAATATTTTGACCTTTTTTTTTGCTATACGCCTGACAATCACGTGACCATATGAGCTCCTTAACCATCTCTTTTTAGTCCTCTTGGTTTATTTGTTATAATAACCTCCACTCTTTCACTCTCCGCTCTGCTTATATTTTGAACCATGACTGTAAGGTTTTTTCCATTTAGCCCCAAGACCATTAGTGAGGTCAGGCGCTGATATCAGGCAAGAAGGCCTGGGATGCAGTCTATGTTCCTGTGTATCCAAAAGGTGTTCAATGGTGTTGAGGTCAGCACTTCGTGCAGGGCAAGCAAGTTTTTTTTTTCTACCTTGGCAAAGCACATGGACCTTACAGTACTTTGAACACACACAAAAAATAATGTGGACTTATGTAGATTGATTTAATGTATATTTTACTGCAACTAAATAAGTTTATAAATGTACTTAAAGATAACTGTGTGCTTCAAGGTTTGTAGCAGTAGTTTAGGGGAAGACCACACACATGGATGCAATGGCAAGGTGACCAAATACATTAGTACATATACTGTAATGTACCTAAAAAAAGGAAAATAGTTTAGCTTTAAATCTCAGATCCTAAGGCTTAATTATCAGCACCCCCATGATGCAAGTGAGCGTGAAAAGTGAAAATATTATTCAGTGCTATATTCAGTGCTGAACTTCTATGGTCTACAGAATTTTAGTAGGTAACACCTAATGAATCATTACCAGTGTATCAAGTTCATTTGTGCAAATAATGACTCACTGAATTCACACATGACATGACCGGCAATCTTATTGAGATGCAGTTACTGGTAGATTTTATTTTTATAGATTCTGTCCCTGGGCGTCTTTTACACACGACTCATCAGTTAATTATCATGCACTTCATGAAGCGAATCAGGTGCTTAGATGCAGAAAATACACAAAAGCATGCAGTGTGTGCCCCAGCACAAACACTTATTATTCCTGAATGAGCCCCTTTCCTCTACTCACTCTACTAACTAAAACCTTTTAATGTTAAAATTGTAAAAGAAGATCAACATAACAGTCATATTCAACTACACCATATGCATATTTGTGTGTGTGTGTGTGTGTGTGCACGTAAAGGATAAATGAAAGCAGCATCAGTATATAATAAGAAAATGAATGTGAGGTCATATCGAAGCCTAAATAATCTCTTATCTTGTAGTACTGTGGATAGAAAGAGAGCCCATTTTCTCCGTGCTGCACTTGTACTGTACATCAAAGTACAGTCAGAGTCATGTCTACTATTCTGTGCCATTTCAGCCAAATCACCTTTAAAACCATTTAAAAAAATGTTTTTATGATTTCAACATTTCATTTGGTGGAACACTTGTTAAATTATAAGAAAAACTATCTTTTGTATGTGATGTGGGGAAAATTATAGTTTCTGCAGTTACGTATATAGTTTCAATGCAATGCTATGGAATTTTCTACATTTCTAAGAAAGAAAATCTCCCCTACTTTACCCTGAATATGTGTTGAAGCAAAGTCATTCCAAACCACCAATACCTGGAAAGACTCAATCACTAATAAATATACTTATACTGTAGTATAGTTGTATGTATAGTGTTCATCACTATTTCTATTAGCCTTAACAATCTGCTCTGTAATTCTAACCTTCAGGGGCCTTGATGGGGCATTTTCTAGTTTAGGGGACTGCCTGGACTGAGAGAAGAAGTGGCACTGGCCCTCAACTAACTCTTCTTCTCTCTCCATTTCTTTCTATTTGCTCTCTTTTCTTTCTAAATGAGGTCTGACACATTAATTTTCTTCCTTCCTCTCTGTCCTTCGTTCACTTCTTTCTCTTTATTGAAGCAACACTGCCTCCTTTCAGGGCCTGCATCAGTATGTGTCCTTTATTGCGCTGTTTTCCTGCAGCAAAACAAAAGGATCAGTGCCTGAAAAAAGGCATACCATTTTAGCAACTCCTGTAGTATATGTATATAGTATAGTATAGGATAAATGTGTAATAAATATTACTATGCTGTTACCACATATTAGTCTGGACAAGTTCTCCACCCTTTTTACCACTGGTTGGCCATTATAACTCATGTGGTGAAGAACATGCTAGTACATGGTGGCTGATGAGAAAGAACTTCATCAAGTATATCAACCATATTTTTAAAATGCGAATAAACAAAATAAATAAACAAATCCATAATTAAACATAACAGGGTGGACATATTAT
>JAQMYL010000036.1:19509955-19522057 GCA_030014365.1 Clarias pachynema
TTTTTTGTGTCGTGCTGTTTTGTCTTGTCATTTGTTTTTGTTCTGGAAGCTCTGTCACTAAAACAAATTCCTTGTACAGTACGTGCAAGCGTACTTGGCAATAAAACTCTTTCTGATTCTGATTCTGACATCTAATACTTTTGCAAAGTCTACTTCTTAAAGTCGAAATGCTTTATATAGCTTTTGCTGTTTTTAACAATGAATTCAATTATAATAATATGTTATGTATACAATGATCATAAATAACATTAAAACCACTTAGGTTGAAGTTCCCTATTTCCATCAAAACAGCTCTGACCCCACAAGACTGGGGGTGTGCTGGGATATCTGGCACCAGGATGTTAGCAGCAGGTCCTGTAAGTGCTATAGGTTGCATGGTGAGGTTTCGATGAATTGGACTTGTTAGTCCAGCACATTCCATGGATGCGCAGGATCAGATTGAGATCTCGGGAATTTGGAGGCCAGATCTAAAACCTTGAAAAGTTTTCACGGTTTGAAAACCTGAAAACTGGTGGCAAGGTGGCAAGTTTTTTCAGCAATTTATGCTAATTAATGAACCTTCGGTCCGCACAGGCAAAGATGACACCAATTTACTGGTATATAACTGATCAATTTTATTCAATTCACCTGACTACGGTGTTAGAGTTACGGCTGATCTGTGTTTATAATTTACTATACAGGCAAAAAAAACGCACACACTCTAATATTTTATTGGACTGCCTTTTGCTTTAATCATGGCTTTGGCATAATTTTAATCTTATTCAATTTTACAACATTTATTTCAGTCCAATCCAACCTGGTCATTCAGTACATTTAGGTAGTCAGATGACCTAATTTTTTTTTTCAAGTTTGCTGAACCTAGACCTGACAAACAGAATCAACTGCAGGTCATAACACTGCCCCCATAGGCTTGTGTGGTAGGCATTAGGCATCACTACATCCTCCGCTTTTCCTACCCTGATTTACCCATCACTCTGTAACACAGTAAATATGGACTCATCAGACCACCTGCCTTCCTTCCTTTGCTGCAAAGTTTATTTTTTATGATCACTAGCAAATTGAAGATTTTTTAATGATCAGCCTCAATAAAAAGGATTTTCTTAAAGCTACACAGGTGTTTAGTCCCAATCCCTGGAGTTATGAGTACTTTAAATGCTCTTACTTTTCATATTAAACCGAACTATGATTTCTACTGATGTTATTTTATGATTTGATTTCACTAAGCATTTAAGTGATCTCCCATCACGGTTATGTATGTAAAAATGTTTTTTAATTTATTTTTAAACATATTTCTTAATTTTTTTTATCCATCGTCGAAGACGATAGTTCACCAATATCCTTCCATGTTTTAGTAATACGTTATACAGGTCTTAACAGAATATTACTAGTTTCAGCAACCTACGTAGTTTTTTTTATTTTTATTATTGATTCAACCATTAATTAGGCCTTTCTGAAACAGAGTTACATCTTTCCCACAACCACAGCATATGTCTTTTGACATGGTTGTTTAAGAAGCGCAAAGCTATTCCCTGCATCAGTTAAGGTTAATTAACTTTTTGCCAAATGAACCATATTAATCACTGCAGTAAATATTCAATGGAAGGCTCGTACCTATTTGCTTAAATCCAGTTGCTGAATTCCTTTGGCCAGGCAGCATATATTCACTGGAAGTACATTAAAACAGTATAATAAAACAGTTGTGTCTGAAACAGTGTTTATTTCCCCTCACTGTAATCATGTTTAATGTGAGTCACCTCATAAACTGTGTACTGTATATCAGCTAATGTAAAACGCATGCTCTACATGCTCTACTCATGATGACAGGCAAAGACCACTCGGCATGACCATACACCCTTATAATGTCCAAATTCTCTTTGTAATTGCATTTGTGACATTTTCACCAACAAGACATTTTGACTAAGCCATTTCTGAACTATGCTTCCCATAAGGTAAACAGCCCTGAAGCATTTGATACTAAAAATTCACCTTCAGCAAAATGTTGCACTTGCATCGTGAAATTACTCATGCATTTCTATAACATCTGATCCTTGAACATCTAATAACATGTTTGTGAGTGCAGCCCACACCTTTAACTGAGCGGCAGGGAGAGTACTTGTAAAACCGTAATAAGGCTGAGGAACAGATGGAGAAGACGGGGAGGAGTCTGTTATGTACTAGACAGCAAGGCACCAGTCAAGAGTCTTTGATAGTAGTTGCTAAATTAGGGAAGAGACTGGGAAGTCACTTTCTCACAAATATGTGGAGATGTGAAATGATGGGAAGGGAAAATATCATATGGAAACAGGAAATGAAGAATGCGGAGCATAAGATGCATTTCATTTTGAAATCAGAATATCTTTCGTTTTTGATCATTTGTGAAAGTGTGCATGTTAAAATGCCCTGTTTTAAATGTGATGACAGATAAAGACTCTTGGGCGTGACTGTGCATGCCTGTCTTGTCCAGGATATCTTTGTAATTGCATTTGTGACATTCTCAAATTATTATACGACAGTACGTCCAATCCATGATTATACATGGAAAGCAGTCCAGATTGTACATGCAAAACACTTTTAACAATAAGTAGAAAATCCTAATATATTCAACACACCAATTATACTTAAGTAATGTAATTAGAAAGGTCTTCTAGGGCATGCAGAAAGGAGCAACAAACTTTAACAACAATTTATTTATGCACAAGCAGGGCATAGTCTTGCATTTTAAAAACTGGTACTGTGACAGTAGGAGAGATCTTAAGTGACAGAATTCCAGTGACATTTATTGGATGCAGATTTACCCCACACTTAAGATGTCTCACTAACATGCCCCAAACTGTTACACAAAGAGGTGTTACATAAAAAGACAGATCAATGGCATATTAGCATATTCATATGTTTCATCTACCCCCTACAACAGCCATCAATCCACCAGGAAATTAATCAAAAACAAAATGTTGTTTTCTGGCATTTAACAGACTTTAAAAAAAATTTTTTATTCCTGTCTTATTTTCTCTGCGACTGTGATACACACCACGTATATCAACTTTAAAAGAGATTAGATCAACAAAGACGGAGCTGCTCTCAGTAAGGAAGGAGAATGCAATCTGGGACTCAAATGAGAGACAGATGAAGAAGCAATAAACGCAATGAGAAGAGAGAGAGAGATAAATAAACACACTATGAGTCTTTGCTATAAAGAGAATTTGCACTAAAAGCAGCCTTTAAATAGTACAAATGATTCATATACGGATGATCCTTTGTTATAACAAGTCTACCATTAGCAAGTGTGATACAGATCAGGTCCTTTTACAATATGTTTAATAACGCTATTTACGACCATTTACTGTTTGCCTGAAAGGGCATGCTGTGACATTCTGAACAAATATGGTATAATATCAATATCAAGTCCTGTCTGTCAACAACATAAAAGCTCTGATGTTTGATAGCAGGTTTGGTTGTCAGCGCATTTTCTGATCAATTAACCAATTGTAAATAGTTTCAAGTGTTGGTTGTTAACCTAGATTGATTTTTTTTTTCTCTCTCTCTTTTTGCTTTGCCTTTGAAATACATCTCTTTAGGTCTGCATTCTGCCTCTTCTCTTGAAGTCATTTTTAGACTATGGGATTTCAGCGGTGTTTTAAGATTATTACTTGATGTCCTGTACAAGATTATCCCATTAACATCTTAGCCAAAGTCTATAACGGAATATGTGATAACATCTTGCTTATAACATGCTACCTGATCTACAAATGATAAACCTAAGATTTAAGAAAATCACTATGCTCCACATACATCATCAATCAGGGTGACTGTTTAGATTAGAAGCAAAAACACTATGAGCTTTTAATAAAAATCCTCTGACAGTGCACAAACCTTGATATCATTAGATTTTGGTTATTATTAATCACATTATATATGACATTGTTTCAATCACCACAATAAGATATAGCAGATTTTTGCCATGACAGTTACATTGGGTTGAAAATTGTAAAGGCAGCTTCAGTCTTGCATCTCTGAGCCACCAACATCATCATTTGTAATATGGACATTTCTACAAGCCCTAGGCAAACCTAAAAAGAAGTCATTTGTAAAGTTCAGCTATGCAGTATTTAAAAGGAAATGTCCCTATCCTGTGTGAATATAGTCTTTTTTAACTTTCCCAAAGCTACAGAAGCAATATTTAGAACTGTGTGAAATATTCTAAGTGGGAAATTATGTCTAATCAGTCTCGTGAGGTAAACAGATGAAATGAAATCCAGTCTCAAGGAAAATGTGAGAGATTTCAGATGATTTAATTTTTGAAGCAGCTCTCACAATTAGATGCATCAAATTGAGCATGAAGCTACAGGCCATTAACCCACAGCATGACAGCTGACAGAAAACGGACATTACCAATTATGATAAATGGATTAGTCTTGATGTCTTTCTTTGTTGTCCTGATACAACCCTTACTAGTCCTGCCTCATGATTTGAGAGTGATGTGTTTTCATAATACTGACACAGGCTTTATACAGCAGCTTTATGCGGATTTTGCTGTGTATGTTAATCTACAGGGTATCCCAAAAGTATCCATACTGTACATTAAATGAACACTTTTTACCTTTATTTACACAACATCCACTTCATGATTGGTATTCCCTTCCTTTATAAATACACACTGAGTGGCTCCTCCATTCATGCTCATCTTAACTCATGTTAACACCTCTGGAGTTATACATGTACTGTAAATGTACTTTGAATGTGTGTCTTGTGCAGTGTTGGGGGACGTTACTTTTTAAAGTAACCAATTACATTACAAAATTACCGTCATTAAAAAGTAATCAGTTACATTACAGCGTTACTTTCACATTGCAGAAATGGTACTTTTCCATTGCAGAAATTGAAAACTCCTTTGTGATTCCTCATGCATGTTGTTTCAGTCAAGACCTTTATAATTATTCTAACATCATCACTAAGCGAAGTTTGGCCCCTAATTTGTTAACTACTAATACCCCTATCTCACCTACGCGATTTCACGCGGTGGCCGTAAGTACGGTTCATCATGATTCACAGCTAGTTTTGGCGCTGTGATTAGGATTCCATCTTTCCCCGCGTCATTCTTTGCAGACCTTGCAGAACTTCGCGGAATGTCGGCCGCTCACGGTGCCTAACACCACTTCTCACCACGACTCAAACCGCATAGGCGAGATAGGGGTATAACAGCAGGAATAACAGAGGGGGAGTGGGTTATCGTGGGCAGGGCTTGTAGGACGACTTGCACACACACACACACACACACACACACACACACAACGGAATGACTGCTGTCTGGCTCACGGATTACATAAACTGTCTGAATAACGGATTACATTTTTGAAAATACTGTATAACAAAATAACTGAGTACTTAAATGGCAGACCTAACGCGTTATATTACTCGTTACAGCAAAAAAGTAATCCAAGTACTCTAACGCGCTACACCCAACACTGGTCTTGTGACAGATTCCTGATCCCATCATGATAATAAATTAAAGCTGTTCTTCCTTCTTGCACATTTGCACATTTTTTTTGGCATTCATTTTTTGCATATTTACTGAGTTATAAAGTGTAGGTTTCATCATATTGCCAAATACAAACTGAGCAAATTAGGAATTGTAAGCAATTACACATGCATTATTCAGAAATACAGATACTGTGATGTAAACAGTTACAAATACACATAATACAGAATTTAAATCTCTTCTAGATTAGCCACACCCATTCCAGGCTTAAATCCCAGTACATATATAAATATTTCCAGCTATACATATGCAATTTCATTAAACCTATAGTGCAAAAATATTCAATGTCAGTCAAACATGACTTGACATAACATGAATGTGTTAATTGATACAATAAGGTGACACCTCTCCTGTCGGGGGTAAAAATCAGTGTTATTTTAGTGGTGTTAAGAGCTAAAGTAACATGAGATTGCATGGGTACTGGAGACAAGGCTGCAAAAGCAGAACCATGCTGACAGGCTGCCTCCTCAACAGTCTTCGGACGTACAGGTAACATGATTTATTCAGGATGTCTGGGGAAACCCACAGAAACACAAATTTAGGCTTGACGCTATGAATGGGGACATCAAAATTGATGAATAACCGGAATCCTGTTTAGTGTAGGAGAGGAGAGCCAGAGGAATTGAATATCTGCCATGGAAAGAGAGGTGTGACCAGTAGCTGTGAAGGCAATGAAAAAAATGTATGAAAAAATGTATGGCACTCAGATGAAAAACTGCTGGTAGCTCCCACTGAAATATTATACAGAACCAAAATGAAACACAGTCTGCAGCTGTAAATAGAGACATCTTAGTTACCCACCCCTCCTCCCTCCCAGTGTCTCCGGCACAGAACCCCCACACACACCTAACACCCCTCGCTCTAAAGGCAACACCACTGAGCAGACTTACAGGCAGGCAAAAGAGCTCCAGGAATTTGGACAGAATCATGCTTGAGGTGCGCAAGGCTTAATATAAGCTGATCTGTAGCCAAAGCACGTCCATGCCTCTCGTCTCCTGTCCATGTGACTGGTTGGATGTCAGAGGCTGCATACTCTACAGTGTGTTTTTTTTTATTTGTTGTTGTTCTTATGATATTACACAAGACAAAAGGACAACAATCTGTTGCAGCAAAACTGCAGCTGTACTTAAAGAAAATTACATTCTTACTGTACGCCTGACCCTATAATTTGCAAACAAGTAGGAGTAGAGAAGAACAGTATTCTTCGCCACCATAAACAAGTAATATGAATGCAACACAGCCATTTATAAAAGCAGCACTTTTTAGACAGCTATTTATTAATAATTAAATTCATTACATATATGGAGTTTTATATCTCTTCTGTAAACATTAGTGATGCATATCATCAGCCATTCCACTGGATTTTATTCATTCCACTGGAGGATCTGCTAAACTGTTAGGTAACTGACTTGGATTACATTTATATTTATAGAGCAACACGATGGGACATATCGGCTTATTTGGAAATGAAAATTAAACATGCCATGGCATCAAGATACAACTATTTGGATCAGTAAACAGAAGTGATACTATAATATTGCTTAGACAGTAGAAAAACATGTTTTGGTCATCATTTCCTTGTGGTTGTTTGCATATTCGATCATGTGGTTTTCTGGGTTCTCTTATTTCCCAAAACTTGCCAGTGGGTTGATTGACAACTCGCAGTGGGCCCTAGGTGTTAATTTGTGTACAAATGCATGTGCATGGTGCCTTGTGTAGGACTGCTTTTCTATCCACTGTGTACCACTACCTCAACATGTTTTTTGGGTTTTCTCCAGGATCACCGAAACCATGAACAGGATCAAGAGTGTGCTGAAGATGAATACTGAAATTACTGTTTACTGAAGTTTATGTCACACATAGGCTGTAAGGACTTGTAAAAGATTGCCCAGAACATAAAGCCAACCCAGAAAATAAATAAATAAATAAATAAAAAAGGCATAAGGAAAGAGTTTTTGAGACATTCCTGGTAAACAAGCTAAAAGATAAAAACAGATGACAGTTGGCAATATTGGTCTGCCACTATCAGCATTGACCAGAGATGACCTTGAAGCAACTGCCAAATAATTGTGACATTTAACCAGATTGAAACACATGTTTTTATTTTTTTTCTTTTATCAGCAGAAGGCAGTGATTTGATAAATACAGTCTGTAAAATCAGTCTCTGGTACATGACCATGCATTTTATTTATAAATAATAAAAAAGAAATGATGGAATTGATGAATAAATGAATGTATGAATGATTAAATAATTACAAAAAACCTCCTGCAGTTAATCAGTTATATGGAATAGAACATCAGTATTTTAGCGCATATAGACAGTCCAAAGTTTTATTAGAAACACCTGCTCATTCATGATCTTATCCAATCTGCATTCTGTGGCATGCTTGTTGGTGCCAGGCAAACTGGTTTGAGTATTTTATAAATCACTGATCTCCTAAGGTTTTTATGCACAACAGCCTCTCAACTTTCCCAAGAACTGTGTTTCTTGATGAGGTCAGAGGACTATGTTTCTCAGACTTGTTTAAGCAAACAGTAAGGCTGCCCCCATTACTACTTGTCTATTATAGCAGTGTTGAGCAGAAAACCATCTTATAATGCCGAACACACAAACTTTCAGGCAGACAAACTACAGCAGCAGAAGGCCACATCAGATTCTACTCCTATTAGCCAAGAACATGAATCTAAGGATCCACTGGGCATAAGCTGACAGGAACTGGACAGCTGACAGTTAACCTTCTGGGGTCTGAGCTGTAAACTGAGGAATTTTTCACTCGTGGTCTGCCATTTGTGTAAACTTGGTGTATATCCTGAACCGTATAAGAGTATAATTGGAATAGCTGCTCTGCCAGTGTTGTAAATCAGGGTGAGGGATAAGTTACTGGCCTTTTGTTTGAGAGTACTTGCCAATGACCAATGTATTATGTGCATTTCTGATCCCTGTCCAACAAGACATGTTAAAAATAGTGTAGAAACAAATAAGTATACTTAAGCGATAGCAAAAATATATGAACTATTTCACTATCAAGCTTTACTCTCTGCTCGAGCTCTTAACTAGAACTTTTCCAACACCCAGGATAGCCTTTTTCAAATTTAGTTTAAATATGTTGGCAAGTTATGCTGGGTTAGTTCCTGTATGTACAGTACAGTACAACATGTATGATATTCAAACAGTTGGGTTTAAAGTGCACTCTCAATGTTAAATCTAGTTTTTACTGTATATATTTGATGTGCTCAAGAAAAGTTTAGGACATGCAAGACTAGGATATTCAGGAAAAACTGCTAGGTGACACGTTTTACAACATAAAAACATTTCTGACCATCAAAATGGATTATTTCCTGAGCCTGCTCTATAAACTTGTGATTTTTTTTGGAAAGAAATACTGTACACACATGAATGATGGAGGAAGCAAGCAAGAGAGTGTGGTGTGTATGTTCATGACCATAATGTGTGGGGTGTTAATACTTTTACATTACCTTGATGTATGGTGTATATGACAAATTGCATCTAGCTTTCAGTAACCTTTCTGCAGCCAGTTATTTAATGAGGTGACAGAGATAGGTTCCGATTTACATTCTGTCGTGAACCATGTTCAAAGAGAGTACTGGAATAGCTGCAATGTCAGTGTTGTAAATCAGGGAGAAGAAGTTGCTGACCTTTTCTTTAGGAGTACTTGTTTGACCAACAAATCGTGTTAATGTCTGAGCTTTCTGTGCATTTCGGATCATATCCAACAGCACATTTTGAGAATAGTGTTGGATCAGCAACACCAAATTTCAATAAATAAGTTGACAATTTAATTACCAGCTAATTAAGTATGTTACCCATTAACTGTCTAACAATGTTCATAATGTATGTCAGCCTGTTATGTATAGCTTTCTCTAGAATGTTAATAAGTTATTAAACAGAATAAGAATAAGTTGGTTCAGGATCAAAGACAACCATATTTGTACTATTTTTGACTGTTAGGCATACTGTAGTTCAAATCTTCTAACCAAGCATGCTGTGTCTACATTGGCATTCACGTGCAGTCAATGGATACATAAGCTCCAATTATATTGCATTGTTATTTTTAGCTTCATGCTTGCTAGAGCATGAACGATTGTTGCAATCCAATATGAGTGTTAAAAGAATGCAATACAAAAATCTGTGAATTAAGAGAAAGCCAGCTAAATTAGCAGGGTCTGCAATAAACAGTGCATGGTATGTCAAGGGAAACCACTCATTCATGCGAGCAATGTGTCAATCACAAGGCCACTAGGTGGCTGGTGAGGGGGAAATGGAATATTTAGACTAGAGAAAAAATATATAATACATTTTTGCAGACAAATTGCAAGCAACCTACCAGTACAGTATGTACACTACCAGTCAAAAGTTTAAACACTTATTTTACTCTATTTTATTGTTTTGAGCATTAATATATGAATATTAAATACATTGAAATTATGACAGAACAAATATGGAATTATGTAATCAAAAAAAGTTTTAAATAACCAAGAATATACTGTATATTTTTTTTATATTTCTGATTTTCCAAAGTAGCCACCTTTTGCTTTGATGACAGCTTTACACACTCTTGGCATTCTCATGGCAGCCTCATGAGGTAGTCACTTGGAATGGTTTTCCAACAATCTTTGAGGAGTTTCCAGAGGTGTTGAAATCTTGCTGAATGCTGATCCTTTACTGTCAAACTCTTCCCAACCCATCCCAAATGGATTTAGATCGGGTGATTGTGGAGCTAGGTCACTCCATCACTCTCCTTCTTGGACAAAAGCTATTACATAACCTAGTGGTGTGTTTGTGGGCATTGTCCTGTTGGAAAACAAATGATGGTCCCACTACTGTAAGTGCAAACCAGATGGGATGGCCTGTCGTTGAAAAATGCTGTGGTAGCCATGCTGGTTAAGTGTGCCTTCAATTTTGGCAAGGTCACCAAAAGTGTCACCAGCAAACACTTACACTATCACACCTCCTCCTCCATGCTTCACAGTGGCAACCACACATTCAGAAACCATCTGCTCACCCTCTTTACAACTAACAAAGACATGCTGGTTAGAACCTCTAAAAATCTCAAATTTGAACTCATCAGACCAAAGGACAGTTTTCCACTGACTGAATGTCTATTCCTTGTGTTTCTTGACACAAGCAAGTGTCTTCTGCTTGTTGTTATTCTAAAGTTCCTTTCCAGGGATGGTCCTTATGAGAGCCAGTTTCAGCCTAGTGTTTGATGGTTTTAATGACTGGACTTGGAGATATATTCTTGAGATTTTTCGGATTGAGTGACCTTCCTTTTTTAAAAGTAATGATAAACTCTTTATTTAACTGAATGTTTCTTGCCAAAATATGGATTTGTACAGTACAGTAGTTGTAGTAGAACTAATAGGACATTAATAATTAATTTTTGACATGGCACACCTGTGAATTAAAAATCTTTCTAGGTGACTACCTCATGAATCTAATGAGAGAATGCCATGAGTGCTCCAAACTGTCATCAAAGCTAAATACTTTGGACAATCTAAAATAAAAAACATATTCTGGGTTGTTTAAGACCTTATTGTTTACTGCATAATTCTACTGTATATGTGTTCATTCATGGATGTCTTCAGTGTTAATGTACAATGTTAGAAATAATAAAAAATAAAGAAAACACACTGAAGGACAAGGTGTGTCCAAACATTTGTCTGGTAATGTAGATTCTGAAATGAATTTAGTTTGTGAAATTCTAGACAAGGGGGTGTTTGTAAGTTCAGTAGCAGTTACGATACTAGGAGTAGTAGTAGGTACGGTATATATGCTCTGTACATCTAACTTTGCATCTCTTTACAGTACATCTATATTTCTAAAGATTCATAGACAAACATTTATTGATTTCTTTTGGATTTATTGATTGGCACCGAGGCTATTTTATGTAACCTTATTTACTGTATATTTAATAAGCTGTGCAGACAAAACAAAGATAACCAGGGAATAGGGGTTGGAAAAAAAATATTTTGAACTTCCATCTATTCATTATATATACTGTTTATCCTTTGTAGGGTCTCAAGGGGGCCTTTAGGATATCAAAGTGAACACGGTACAACCTAGTGGGTGCCAGTCCGTTGCAAGTCACAAGCACGCGCGCACGCACACACACACACACACACACACACACACACTGTTGAGTCCAGAGCACTATTTTTGTTGCCGGACAAAATAAATATTTATGGTCAATGCTTATTAAAATACACACATTAACTATGTTGGCTTAAATTCAAGTTACCTGCTTTTAAAATGATAACAACAGATTCTGAGGAACCTCCCGCCCCCGCCCCCTCAATTTAGTGATATTAGCCTTCTTACAGGATAAAGCATAACCTGTACCATGTGTTTAAAATTTGTATGTCCCAGAAGTAAATTTTAAGAGCTCCAGTGGATCTTTGAGAACAAGTAAAAACATATTTGGTCCTAAAGGAGAAAATGTAGATTTGACAGACAGCAAATACTAATAAGCCAGGGGTAGCTCAGTGGTTAAGGCATTGGACTACGGTTTGGAAGATCCCAGGTTCAAACCCCACAACCACCAAGT
>JAQMYL010000036.1:19522157-19551526 GCA_030014365.1 Clarias pachynema
AAGTTGCCACTGTTGGGCCCTTGAGCAAGGCCCTTAACCCTCAACTGCTCAGATGTATAATGAGATAAAAATGTAAGACGCTCTGGATAAGAGCGTCTGCCAAATGCCTAAATGTAATAATAGTCACTTTCAAATATACTATATTAAATAAGTCAACTAAGTATGGTTCCATGGATGATAAACATACAGTATGCATAGAAATAAATGTAAATCTTTTGTCTAAGTAAAGTATAATACATATAATGTGTGAGACAATGTGACCCTCACTATGACATACCACAGACAACCTTGGTGCTTTTTTGAGACTTAAGTGCAATAACTTCATTTAATTTACTACCCAGGCAACCAGCTGCGTTCCCCTGCTCGACACTGTCAGATATATATGGAAACTTGCAAACTCCTTAACAAAGAACAGACTATTGAAAATAGAAACCAGGAACATTGGAAAGTGATCTTTAATTTTAATATCTATTATATTGCCAGGTTTAATATCTGGCTACGGTACTTAGTGCACTTAATATGACTGGCTGATACAAGTAATATATTTTTCTGACAGTTATCATTAGCAAAATACTTTGCCTGGGTAAAATTATTACATGTGAAATCAGACATGTTTTCTACTTTATCTACTTTATCTATCTATTCGTCTGTCTGTCTGTTTGTCATATTGCTGTTAAATTAAATGCGCCCTAATGGGATAAATGTGACCTTGATGCTGATGACAATACGGATAAAAAAAAATTGTTAACTTATTAAATTGTTTTTAAGGTTTTTCATTTTTTTGTAATTAAAAATGTTCCAATTTTCTGCCAGTATGGCTGACTATACAAAAACACAATCAAAGCATGAGTTTTTTTTTTAATAATTAATTATTGATACTGTACTAATTTGCACACACTAACCATGTGCATCTTATTCTCTATCACTCTGTCTGTTTGTAGTATTTCTTTTTTGGAAATTACCAAAATCGTTTATATTTGTATTCAAACCCTTTTTATAATTATAAGACCATTCATTTTTATTTAATTGTTTAAGGTAACACAGTAAAAGTTCCCCACCTCCACATGGTGAAAGTAACGGTTTATGGGCTTCCTCCATTGTAAAATTCCCTGCTGCACAATACTTCCTTCTGCACAATACTTCCCAGTCATTTCACTTCCATCTAAGGGCCATGACCTGTTGATCGTACAATGTCACAATTTAAATCAAACATCATCCACACTTGACCTTTGTCCAAAAGGGCTAGCCAACTTTTCTTGGATCTTCTCATGACTACTGAATGTCAGGGTTATTATAAGTGCCGGGATATCCATCTCAGGTCATCTAAATGTCACTGTCTGTTTTGGTTATGTTCCTTACAATTATTTATTCAGCAAATATGACCCTTACAGTTATCCTTACACAGAATGAAAGAAGAATACTGGATTCTAGTGGCGCACCAAAAAAGTAACCTTAGTTGTTTATTTTATGACTTTTACATTAAGTTACCATATGTACAGTATACAGTAGGTACATACCATAATGATTACCATATGTAAGAGACAACTTTTCAACGGAAAAAAGGCAAGCATTATCTGCAAGAGCAGAGGCAAATACAGTACAACAGTATCCAGAGGAACTGCGGGAGATTGTCCAAGATACTTCGGAAAACCTACCAACCAATTTTCTTTCTAAAACTTCACACAATGTACCTGAGATGACAGATCCATTTTTAATAAGGTTGTCACACCAAAATGTACTTTATAAAATACATTTTACACATTCTACACTTTACAGTTGTTTTTATATGTTTTTTTTATTATTATTAATTTTGAAGCCATCCTTCATGGACAGCATTTATTTTTCTTGTCCCTGAGACATTCTCACAGTATTGTATGAATTGTATGAATAGTTTGGCTTCTAATCAGTTATCATTGTGATGGGCTGCAGTGAGAGATGTGTTTTTTTTGTTTTTGTTTGTGGTTTTTCTTCTCTGAATGAATCTTTAGAAATATAGACGTACTGTAAAGAGTAGTGTACTGTAAAAGAGAATGATTTTTAATTCACAGGTGTGCCATGTCAAGAATTAATTTGTGACATTTCTTGCCTTATTAATGTCCTATTAGTTCTACTACAACTACTGTACTGTACAAATCCATATTTTGGCAAGAAACATTCAGTTAAAGTTGTCTCCTGCACTCACCCTTGACCAACATCCTCTCCCACAATTGCCTTCTTTCTTCACAGATGGATGGAAAAATTAGAGAACTAGTGCTTGAGCGAGTAAAGGAGTGTGAGTGTGTAGTTCGGTCAGTGAGGTACTTTTCAGTGCTTTACCTGTTGACACATCGTAATACTAATTTAGACATTTTCAACATACAGTAAGCATCAGCATTTTCAGAAGCTGAAACATTTAGATATCATACATAATCATGTACCTTAGCATATATACCTGTAGCAGGTTAATTATTTTTATAGGGTTTTTGTTTCCCTTAAACTAACTTACTTGATTGAATACTACAGTCTTACATTTTCACAGCAACTTAATTAACCTTTTTGTCTACTTCTCGGTGTCAGTGTTAAGGTGAGTTGGATCGTGTCTAAATTAGTATTACGATGTGTCAACAGGTAAAGCACTGAAAAGTACCTCACTGACCGAACTGGCAGGATACACACTCACACTCCTTTACTCGCTCAAGCACTAGTTCTCTAATTTTTCCATCCATCTGTGAAGAAAGAAGGCAATTGTGGGAGAGGATGTTGGTCAAGGGTGAGTGCAGGAGACAACTCTCTCTCTCTCTCTCTTGGACACACACACACACACACACACACACACACTGCTCAGGGAATTTATTACCTACACAACTCAGAGGCACACAAATATCAAGGGAGTATAGAGCATTACATTGTGGAGCTGGGAGGTCAGCAAGCAGGACAGAGAACAGGTAGGTTTCCTCCTTCTTCTTTCCCCTCACTGAAAGATTAATGACTAATGCAATTATGATCAGCATAAAAATAATTAAGAAAGTTAACTTGTTTTTTTTAATAAAGTTTAAGGAAATGTTAAATATAGATAGATAGATAGATAGATAGATAGATAGATAGATAGATAGATAGATAGATAGATAGATAAAATCCAATGTAGTACTCAGTTACTAGTCAGTAAAATCTGTTTGGCTATCTGTAGGTCAAATGAATGTTTAGGCGAACTGTTGACAACATTAAGTGACTTTGAATGTGGTGTTGAAGTGAAGAAAGGTATTCCCAAGATTCCATTGCTTTACCCATAGGTATGAGCATTTGTGTATGAGCACATGTGAATCTTGTTAAACCAGCTCCAACTACCCCATACATTTCTGTGGCATTCTGTACAGCTCATGTTTAAATTAGAATTTGATCTAATTTGGTCACTTAGAAAATCATTTAAATTCAAGCCACCAAGTTCATATTCACAGTTCATGTTTCGCGGTGTGAAATTCGAGAGCTGGTCAGCTGGTATGAAGTCATACCAAAGGGTGATGTGGTTAAAGCTAATTATAGATGGGGGGTGACAGATCAAAATGTGTCCCAGAACACAGTTTGGTAAAATTGGAGGGGCCTGAAATGCCATCGTCATGTTTTATGCAAGTTGTTGTGCTGACAGGTATTGTATTTTGTTACACGTGTAAATCCATAATGGATGTCAGACATCCCCTTGGGGAACTATGTTTTACAGCTGAAAGGAGATATCTTATGAATTTACTAATGTGATGCAACCTGATATTTCCACTAATAATGGCTTTAAAAGCCATATGATAAAAAAAAAATGCATGAATAAAAAAGCACATTTTATGAAACACATTTCATGTTAGATTCCTTAGAAGCTATAATAATTAATAGAAACTGCTACCATTATGTTAATCACAATTCCAATTCTAAAGATGTGATTGAACTTTTTGAACACCTTGAACTTTTTGTCATGTTCCTCAAACAATTGCTGAACAGTTGTAACAGGTGTGTGGTATTGCTGAAAGAGGACACTATGAGTAGGGACTACCATAGACATGAAGGGACGTACTTGGTCTGCAGCATTGTTCCAGTAGGTGGTACATCTGAAAGTAAAACCCACTTGAATGCCAGAACCCAGTAAAACATTGCCCAGAGCAAGACTTCATCACAATTTGAGCCTTGTCAAAGGCACTTGGATCACTACACTTGTCCATGTTTCCTGCTTCTAGCACAATAACTTTATAAACTGACTGTTCACTTGCTGCCTAATGAATCCCACCCATCAACAGGTGTCATTGCTACAAGAAAATCAATGCTGTGTCATTATTTTTTGGATGTTTGTTATATCTTCAAAATGTTTCGGCTAAAATATTCAGATCAAGAACCCAAGAAGGGATTAAAAAAAAAAAAAAAACACTTGAATTATTGGTGCATACCAGAGAGTTTCCACCTTATTTGCCTTATTATAGTGCACACCAGAACCTTTTTTATGTATCATGTGTATGTACAAAATGTGTTAATTCATTATGACATCCTCAGTGTTTAGCAATGTCAAAGTTAATCATAACCAAGAGCTGAAGAAGATTGCATTAGTCACTAACAGTTAACCACTAACCTACCCATCTTTAGTTCTTGATTCTCCTGAGAGGATCTGAGCTCTGAGTGTAAGGAGGGGATTAACAAATTATCATAAATCTTTCCTCAAAAATAACAAAAGTGTCACAAACAAACCAATCTAAAGGTCATATTTATACTAGTCATCTATGTAACAGTTAAAAAAAAAATTATTAAAAAGAAAATGATTAAATCATTTTTTTATGTAATAGCTCCCCTTAAAACACTGATCAATGCATGTGTTAGCTAATATTTACTTCCTAGCTTGCCATTTGATTTTTCGCTGAATTACAAGCTTAGAGAGTGAGCATACTATACTTAACGGTTGTATTGATGAACAGGTAGACGATGAACAAACAGAACACACTCAACCAAAAGAAGATCTAGCAGTGTAAACTCAGCATTCAGCATAAAAGACAAGCTCACTTCCCAGCAGAACCCTAACATTGTATGTTGTTATCATATAGTTGTGATTAGGTTGCAATATTACTGTAGAGAACACAAAATTGACCAACAATGGTCTTGGTTTTAAAAGTTTAAATTATTTCAACAAAATGTCATTATCATAACATTTAATAGATAAATTCAATACAATTTTTAATAGATAAATTCAATACAATTACAAATACAAATTCAGAGCAACAGAATATCAACATTGATTTATAGCATTTACACGTTCATGAACACCACTTGCACATTAAAGGAACTTGCCTGGGAGTTAGTGTCACATCTCCTGTCATACTGTACGTCCTGACCTCACTCAAAGCAATTTCTACATGTTTGGGCCATTAAATGAGTTCCTGGGAGACCAGTGTTTCAGCCAGCTCAATCATGGCTTCAGCGTACTGAGAAAACCTTTTACCTTGTGGTACTGTATCCAAAAACCCGAAAAACTGGAGTAAATGAATTAATGTAGCAGGGGATTATATACAGAAATAAAAGAAGTTTTAACTCCCATAACTGTGTTCTGTTATTATGCACAATCAAATGTCCTGGATTCACTTGAACACCTCTCTTAACTGAAAGAAACTGAATTTAAAAGAAAAATTACACTGCACACCACTCAATAAAAAATCTTTCATAACAGAGATTGTGCTACATTCTTTTCCACTGTGCAGATTAATTTGACAGCTATGAGTGGCAAGTCAATGCACATTTAAGGACACTTCAAGGTTGCACTCAAATTAAACTCAAACTACTCTTTAAAAACACTGACGTATGGTTTACAGACCTACAATTTATGTTCTTGATATTGATTATGGGAATTAAACCTTTATTTTTTGTTGTGAGAATGCTGTTGAAACATTACAGTGGCAAAGTTATGGATATTGGAGCAATGCCAGCCAGGGCAGTGAAAGCACATGGAAATGTTATGATGATGATGATGATGATGATGATTATAAATAGTGGGTACCTCGTCCTACATAAATAAACAAATGTGCATGCAACAAAAGACAGGACATTATAAGCAGCAGCAATTTTCTTTTGTGACATCATGAAATACAACTGTAAGCGTATAGGACACGAGGAAGAAAAGTGCTGTACTGGAAAGTAAAACGCATATTTTTGTGTTAAATAATGAGCTTAACACTTCACAGCAACTGACAGTTTAAATTAATTAATATATACTTTAAATTAAGTATACATTATATTTAACTACTGCTTTTATGATGCTGAGTTACATACATGCACTAAACCCTACCATATAAAGGATGTATATTAATATGCCTCTGAGTCACACATACAATACTATGTAAAAACCTTAAATTAGGTTAAATAAAATTAAATTAAATTAATGCAAACAAAGGCTGCAAAGTGCCTAAAGATGCAAATTAAATATTGGTTGTTTATGTGGCAACCTCAGCAGCAATCTCATTTCCCCTCTCATCTGGTCCAACCATTCAGTATCACCAGTATACTAATCAATGATCATCTGTCATCATCTGCACCTGTTTCTCACTAATCCAAGCCTTAAATTATATATTTTTTATGCTTAAATAATTCATAGATCACAAACAAAAACATTCATCTGAAACTGATCATATCCAAGGACTGGACTGAAAATGAGAGTCAAAAATTCCTTCAGGAGGGGTGGGGAACTATTGCTTATATAGTGTGTGTGTGTGTGTGTGTGTGTGTGTGTGTGTGTGTGTGTGTGTGTGTGTGTGTTTGTCTACATACATATATGATTCAGATGGTGGTTAATATATAGTAATATAATAATGTAAGAAATAACAATAATGCAAAGTATTAATCCTCTTAATTGATGACCGTATGGTAAACTTCTAGCATATATGCATTGAAAAAAACAGACTGTGTTGTGATTCTATTTAGCAAAACTTTATAAGGTCATTAGACTTGTGACGTTAAGTTCCAAACTAATTTTATTGCCCAATGGTAACAGCTGCAATGCATACTGATGGGTAATTTAGTTACAAAACATGGCTCACCATAAAAAAGGCCATCTTAGCAGCGAAGCAGATAGAAAGCCAATAATAACAAAGTCTGATTCATCAAGTCATCCTCAATTACATCAAATTAATTTGTTGAATTCTAAATACTCCCTAGTTTTTAAACTAGTTAGTTTTTAATTCTCATTAAATTAAACGAACTGATTACATACTCCTGCTCTAAAAGCAGATGATACTGAGTCAGGTGGTGGTGCTGAAAAGGTACTGTAACAGCCACATGTCTTCCGCGTGCTCAGGCAGCTCAGATTTCAGACTGCTTTACTTGAGAGTGTGAGACGACACTGGTTCATTTTTAGGCACCAGCATTAGCTAAGAAACCTTTACCATTGCTATAAAAAGCATACGGACATACAACTATAAACATCCAAGACAATTGTCAATAATATAATTATCAGTTAATTGAAAAGACAGGAAATAATAGTGTGGTATGTAAATGCATAAATCTATTTGTAATTCCAAAATATTAAGGTTATTATAAAACTTGTATATAAAAGTATAATTGTATCCAATACCATTTTTTAAATATGCATGCAGTTTAGAAAAATTCATGCTGCAATTAAAAACTATTAGAAAACACATTATATGCATCTCCACCATTTATTTAAACAATCCCCTACAGAGACTTTCAAAATAGAGCTGCTAAAAGCATGGGCTTACATTTATGTAAAATAAGGGACATGTACATATACAGGAACAACATGATGAGAAGTATGCATTGTGCATGTTTTATGTGTGTAAGAGAAACCTTAAACAAAATGAGAAATTTGAAGACTTTCCAGGAGTACTGCAGCACAATGGCCTTTCAGTAATTACTTACTAGCATTTAACACTGTTGCCTCACACCTGCAGGGATGGGGTCAAATCTCACCTGGAGGTTGTGTGCATGGAGTTTGCATGCCTTTCTGCCTTTTCCCTTTGTTTCTCCCCAGTCCAAAGACATGTGATTGAAGTCTGACTGGCATTTCCAAATTGCCTATAGTGTATGAGTGTGTGTTCGTCTGTAGGTTGCAAGAAGATTTGGGTCCTTATTAACATATCTTCCCATTACAGGATTGACCCTTGTTTGAAGTCATAGGTAATTATAGCCAACCATCCTAAGAGATGACGGCTTGAACGAATGACATACTTTCTCCAAACGTACTACAAAGAAGATGTCAGTGCTCAAATCTTGTCACCACATGCCAAGAGGGGACATAGTATTTGTGTCTGGTGAAATGTTTGTGCCTACTTGTGCATGTTCGGAGGATATGAATGGCTGGAGCTGCTGGCTTCTGACCAGGCCTCTGATCAAGTTTGTTGGGCAACATAATGTACTACACTGTCACATTCCATCACTCCCACTGGGAATTTCTTCTGTGCAAATATAATGTAAGGGATTTTAATTATATTTACTGTGAAAACATCCTTATTCTGGTATTTGAATGATAAAACAAATTCATTTGACTTGACTACCACAACAAAACCTGAACTGCTTTTTCTGGAGCTGTTAAACATATAATGGGGTCCAAAAAGTCTGAATTTTTTTTTTGAAATTTGTTCTTGCATTTAAAAGTAAAAATAAACAGAAAGCTTTGGAATTCTTAAATATTTTAGACAATATTGGTCAATATTAAATGTAGGCATATTTGTGATATTGACCATGTTTTGTAAAAAAAAAAAAAAAAAAAGATTTTCCATATTTCCATAATCTTTTCTTGGGCAGCACAGTGGCTTAGTGGTTAGCCCTGTCACCTTGTACCTCCAGGGTCTGGGTTCGATTCCCTCCTCTTTATGCATGTTATCCCTGTGCTTGGTGGGTTTCCTCCAGGTACTCTGGTTTCCTCCCACAGTCCAAGGAAGTGCAGATTCGCGTAACTGGTTTTCCCCAAATTGCCCGTAATGTGTGAGTGTGTGTATGTGTTGGTTTGCGATAGATTGGCATCCCGGGTGTACCCAGCCTCATGCCCTAGGTCTCCTGGGACAGGCTCCAGGCCCCGTGACCCTGTATACAGGAAAATGCGGTATGGATGATAAGTGAGTGAATGAGCAATCTTTTCTTTTGAAGCATGCATTCTGACAGCATTTTAATGAATTTGATACAAAATAGATCATAAGGTTTTGACAAGCAAAAAGGTAAAATTACACTATTTAAGAAACAATGCATGTTACTGTAGAAAGTTTTCATGTTCCTCCCAGGAGCTCCTTTAATGGCCCAAACATGTGGAAATGGCTTGGAACAAGGTCAGGACTGTTCGGGAATGTGACTATAGCTCCCAGCTGAGTGCCTGTAATTGTGCCTTTTGTGAATGATTGTGTGTAGAGTTCCCATAGGCAGATTCATCTCTCCCTCAAGCTGGTGACAAGTTATCAAGCGATTTTCAAGTTGAGCTGTCCCACTTGTTGCATGTTCACAGGAATGACTGCAGTGGGCTCCAAGCCACCTTGGCCCGGGATCATCATTCACAGATATACTGTACAGCCTTCTTTAAAATGTTTGCAACATTCAAATGTTTGACTTCAACTGCAAGAGTCTCATCACTGTACTGCATTGGAAGTCTCCTGTAAAGTCACTTGGTTTCATGTCTTCATTTACTGTATGAGAACTTTCATCACCTGGTTTGACTTGAACACACACATATAATTTTTTGTAGTATTCTAAGGATTTTTACTAATAGTCTCAGACTGTTTGACTCCATTACAAAAAGGAGAAATCGTGAACTTTAAACAAGCCGAAAGACATACCTATGGAAATCAATTAATCAACCAATAAAACTCTCTCTCTCTCTCTCTCTCTCTCTCGTTCTGTCTGTCATTCAGTAGAAGTGAAATCTTGACTTACAAAGGAATTTAAAGATGTGGAAGAAATCAAAAGTTACAGATCAAACTGCCACAGAGCAGGGTGGTAAGTACAACCATTCATTCTACAGTAGCACTATACATGCTTCAGATGTATTTAAGCATTTGAACATCATGACAGGAATCTCAATTCAACTATTATGTGTTCCATCCATTTATCTTCTAAACTAAACAGGCGAGCCATTCGATTTTTATCTAAAACTTTTGGAAAACCCACCATCAACAGTTAATTCATCTCTCATCATTAAATTAATAAGAACACACTTTTAAAGAAGGACTGTACTTAAATATTGGATTTACTTTCATGTTGATGCAAAACATTTCGCAAATCAGCAAATAATATAATTAGCAAAATAATAAGTAAAATACAGTTAGTATTACAGTAATTTGAAGGGCTCTGGATTATGAAATCATTTCGAATAACAGAAACACAAATTCTGACCTTTTCAGAGGTTTAGAGACAGAAATCACTGAATCCCTGGGGATAGTTACAGCAATTTAAAGATGAAATTGTTACCAAGATATTAAGATATTAAAGCTTGCTGGGGTCAACAAGAATGCAGCAGTAGTAGTTGGGGAATAAATGGGATTTATTTTATGCTTCACCAGTTCACTCTTCAACCTAGTGTATACTTTGGATGATAGCAATTATGTAAGAAATACATCTGCTGAGGTGGGCTGCTTATAAAAAAGAGTTCTTTAAAGGTGCTTTAAGGTTACACAATGGTTCTCATTGGGAATCCTTTCCTACAAGAAATCAATGTATTGTAGAGTTCTACAGCGACCCTTTAATGAATAACCAAAGAATCCTTAAGGCTTGTAAGTGTTATAAGGGTATAGAAACAGTTGTTCTCTTACCAGGCAAAAATTAAATTCTCATGTTATTGGGAATCACAAAACAAAATTATCTGCACTGTTCCCAGTGCAGAAAAACTTAAAGGCAATACTTTATTCTGAATGCCTTCAGGCATTCACAGTGTCTTCAATGTTAAATAAATGTGCAATAATTATAGGTCTGGCCTGTGAAATGGTTACTTTAGAAACCATCACATATTAATATAACCAGTGATTTATCTAACAGATTGAGTATGTACAGTATAGAGCTGCTGTTATAGATAATTAAAAATCTTCTGGCCAATCAGATTTAAAACTTCAACAATGCTGTGTTATAAATAGCAGTGAATAGATGCACACGGTCCTTTACTCTTTTTCCCCAACGGTTCTTTTTTCTTTTTCCCAAACCACAGATTATGATAATTAATGACTACAATAGATCATATGTATACTTGATGTTCAGCTTCTAACACATGAGCTTACTAATTTATGCTAATACCCAGTATTGAATTATGCAGTACAGTATCAATACTATGCTCTTTTCCTATGTGCATTTTGGCAAAACTCCATTTTAGAACCATAAATTTATCAGGAAGATGAATTCATGTCAAAATTGTAAAGTTGCTGTCATGTCATTCTTCATATGTCATGTGAATATTTTTTTCTTGCTAAACTACAAATTTCTGGAAAAGTTATAGATTTCATATGGCTGTTCCTACAGTAGGTATCAAAAGGCGATCTAAGGTTCCTGGGGTTATGATTACACAGTATGTGGAGGAACTGCCAGAGGGGAAATCTACTCCTGATTTCAAACGCAAACCCATTGCTCTGACTATTCAAGAAGGTATGGATATTGGCAAACTCAAATAAATTAATATACAATATTATATGCACTGAAATACAATTAATCATGAAATCATTCACTGCAACAAGAAAAAAAGAAGAAGAAAAATCAATGAACTAAAAAAGAAATAGTAATACGAAAATAATGGCTGATTCAGAAATGAAACAAGGGGGAAATTATGTCACTGATGAATATGAAAATTGAACAATTTGAACTTTTTTTTTATACAATATATTTATGTAGAAGTACACAATTTAATTTAATTTACTATTATTTTATTGCATTAATTTTAATTCAATTTTATTTTATTTATCAGTATTACAGAAATAAAAATTCCAGATATAAATAAAGAAGTATATATATATGGGTAAATAATTGAAAAAACTATTTAATGCCAATTTGATTTTAAGAATTCTTCACCTCAGTAAACACATTTATATTAACTGACATGTTAGTTTATATTTTAATGAAGGATGTTTTTAATGGTCAGCATTTTTACTTTGTTTTTAAAATGTTTTTTTCCTATTTAAGGTAAATTAGCCATCTTTAAAGCCATCGTGATTGGAGAACCCAAACCCACTGTGTCATGGCAGAGAGCAAAAGGAGATATGAATGATCCAGAAAAGTTCCAGAACAAATTTGACCCTATAACTAATGAACATACTTTAGAGGTTAGAATACTTACCACTTTGGACAACAAGCTCTTTGGGAAAATTGTTTATGGTCTGTGGTATAACTACTTAAACGAGGTGTGTATTTTATCCCTTCACAGATGCCTAAAGTTAGTGGTGAAGAATCTGACACATATAAATGTTTTGCTGCAAATGAGTATGGAAAGGCAGTCTGCACTGCTGTCTTAAATGTCATTGAAGGTACAGTACAGAATTTCAAGTAATATGCAATTTTAATAATCTTGTATTTCAACTGATGGCCATATCATACACTTACCTTTTAATCTTTTAATTAATTAAATAACGAATTAATTTCTCTATTGCAGTTGGATTCAAAAAGAATAAAGCAATGAAAAAAGCAGAAGATTGTATGTTGTGGAGCTGTTTTTTTTTTATCTATGCCTCTTTTATTTACTTACATAATTGATTTGTAAACTAATGATTTAATAAAATATAAATATAAAAATTTAAAGTAAAAAAATCTAGTTATTGTCCAAGTAATGCTGTAATAATTCTCAAATACATTCCATTATTTTCAGTGGAGGATCCAGCAGAGTTCAGAAACAAGCTTCGGAGAAGGTATTACTTTTGATATCTACAATCTACAGACTACATTTTATTACTGTAGCTTGCTCAAAAAAACAAATATAGGTCTGTGTATAGGTCATTTTGCTAAATACTAAGATTCTTTTCCATCTGCAGTGCTGGCAAAAAGGTTGAAAAAAAGGATGGAGAAATTGATGAGGCAGTATGGGATCTGTTACTGTCTGCTGATAAAAAAGACTACGAGCGGATTTGTATTGAATATGGCATTACTGATTATCGTGGAATGCTGAAGAAATTGACTGAACTAAAGAAACAGAGAGACCAAGAGCAGGCCTTGGTAAACTGTATTCTTCTTTTACTGTAAAACACTAAAACGAAGCTCTGGAAAGCATACAGTAGTTAGTCTGAGATGTGCAATATATATATATTAGAGAGAGAGAGAGAGCGTTATTATATTCTTTTATATACAGTGTATATATAATAGTTTGTGTTGTTTTTATTAGTTCATTAAACACATCAGTAATCTGAAGCACATTGAAGTGAAATCAGAAGGTTCTGCAACTTTTGAGCTGGAGCTGGAACTGAATGACCCCAACAGTCGCATTTTCCTCTATAAAGTAATGACCATGTACCAAGTATTTCGTTGTGATCAAATATTATGTCTCTGTATGAATATTTTTAAGTTGAAATGTTTTGGATTTAAATGCTATTTTGTTCAATCAAATTTATCATTTATTTTTAGAATGGCATCATGGTTCCATACAGCAAAGATACGAACAGTGAGATGAAACACTATTTGAAGCAAGTTGGAAAAAAGTATGTGTTTACTGTGAGAAATCTTAGTCCTGATGATGCTGGTATTTATCAAGTGGATGTTGAGGGAATCAATGTCTTCTCAACAGATTTTAAAAGTAAGTTTTAAGTCATTCAAATTCTTACCGGCACATTAACAGTTTGGGGGAATCCAAATGCTTATTGTGTGTCTCTATTTCTGTCATTCAGTTTCCCCTGTGGATTTTCTGGTAAAGATTCAGGAAGTGAAGGCTGAAGAACGGGAAGATGCCATGTTTGAGTGTGTGACTTCCCTACCCATGAACCAAATAACATGGACACTGAAAAATAATCCATTATCCAATAGTAATAAATATGAGATTACCGTTTCTGAGGACAAACTGATTCACCGTTTGAAAATCATTGACTGCATGCCCTTAGATGCTGGAATCTATACTGCTATTGCTGGCATAAATTCATGTAGTGCCTGGCTTCTGGTAGAGGGTAGGTTTCTGTCCACAATGTATTAATCACCAAAAATATTAATGTAATAAACATAGATTAAACTCATTTAATGTGTATAATTCAAAAGAATCTTTTGTGATAGTAACTAGAAGACATTCACATCTGTCTGTAAAATTGTGTCTTTGGCAGCTGATAAAGATCCTGATATGAAAGGCAAAAAGGCAGCCCGTAAGACTACACAGGCTGGTGGCAGTGAAGCTGACCTGGCTAAAATTGCTGCAGCTCAGCTAGAAAAAAACAAGGAGATGGAAGAAGCTCTGAAAGCTGCAAAAAGAGCTAAGTTTGACCAAGATGGTGATGCAGGAAAAGCCAAAGCAGAAGCTGAAGCTGCACTGGCACTGGCAAGGGCTGCTGCAGCTGCAAAAGCAGCAGCTGCTGCTCAAGCTGCTGAGGCTGCACTTGCAGCAGCAAAAGCTAAAGGAATGTCAGACAAAGATGCCAAAGCTCAAGCTGAAGCAGCTGCTGCTGCAGCAGCATCAAGGGCCCAAGCTGAAGCTGAAGCTAATGCCAGAAGGATGGCTGAGGCCAAGGCTAAGGAAGCAGGCTTGAGTGCCAAGGACATTGCTAAGGCAGGAGCTGTTGCTGCTGCCATGCTTAGTGAAAATTTAACTGCAATGGATGGAGTTGGACTAGGTGGAGCAGGCATGGGTAGAACAATGGGGGAAGCAGAAAATACTTATCTTAAAGGAGGTGCTGGTTCTGTAGGAGGTGCTGGTCAAGGTTTGGATTTTGCTGGAAGTACTGGTCTTGCAGGAAGTGCTGGTCTCACAGGAGGTTCTGGTGCTGCAAGAGGTTCTGGCCTTGCAGGAAGTTCTGGTGCTGCCGGAGATTCTGGTGCTGCCGGAGGTTCTGGTTCAGCAGCAGGGTCTGGCCTTGCAGAAGGTTTTGGTACTGCAGGAGGTTCTGGAGCTGCAGGAAGTTTTGGTGCTGCAGGAGGTTTTGGTGCTGCAGGAGGTTCTGGAGCTGCTGGAGGGTCTGGCCTTGCAAGAGGTTCTGGTGCAGCAGAAGGTACTGGCCTTGCAGAAGGTACTGGCCTTGCAGGAGGTTCTGGTGCTGCAGGAGGTTCTGGAGCTGCAGGAGGTTCTGGCCTTGCAGGAGGTTTTGGCCTTGGAAGAGATTCTGGTGCTGCAGGAGGTTCTGGCCTTGAAGGAGTTAGTGGTCCTGCACAAGGTTCTAGTTTTGCAGGGGGTGCTGATCCTGCACTAGGGTCTGGTCTTGCAGGAAGTATTGGTGATGCCGGTGGAGATGTGGGCCGAGCAGGGTTTGATGCCTTATCAAAGAATGGTGCTGATTCTGAGTCTGCATCTGGTGGTAAATCTTGGAAACAGGCTGACACTGTCAAAGGTAAGAAAAACATACAGAGACATGAATGCATTCCACAGTGATAAAGCTGTTTATGTTCTTAACACAAGCATTTTATACATAAGCTCTCATTCAGTCCTATTATGATATGTGATATGCTATATTTGATGGTTATAACTTCAACATTATTATAATTACAGCATTATTATAATTATTATTAATATAAAACATTCAAGTCAGATCATTTTAAATGAAAACTCCTGTGCTTAATAAAGGCATATATTAAACATACAGTATTCTAGCATTTGTAAGCAAGGTTCATACTATTTACTTTCTTTGCATACAGTATTCTAGCTGATCTCTGATCTCCATCACTGTAATTTCTGTCATGTGCCCTTGTTAGCCATTGCTTTGATGTGTCATGTGTTGTACTGCTTTTGCTAAATTTACTGTACTGTACCTGCAGCTGTTGCTGTTTGCAATTTTGTTTGTTTGTTTTTGTTCAAGAAAACGCAGGAAAAAAACTAGCATGACCATGCAAAGTAAAAAAAAAAAAAGACTAAACACATGAAAAATCATTTACCATTTACACTAATAATTATGGTAACAGAACCAGTTTCACCTGATGCTGCCCCAGTTGAGCAAACTGGGCAGCCAGAACATAGTAAGGAACAGCCAGAACCAGCTGAGAAGAAGTCAGAGCATACTGAAGAACAGTCAAAACAGGCCGCGAAGCAAACTCGTGTGAGGCAAGGCCCACTGCTGCCAGACACAGTCCTTGGTAAGACTCTGAGCTGAACATTAACTTAATCGATACAGTAGTAGGACTCAACCGACACCATCATGAACTGTTTAATATATTAGCATGTTAACAGTGGTGCTGAAGTGAATTATGAGTAAATGTTTCAGAATCTTTATTAACTTTAAAGATAAGGTTTTTCGGATTCACTAGCATGCTTTGCTTATTAATCATGATGAGGGCATTTGACAAAAAATGAAAAATAAATTAAAAACTAATCCTGTTAGAAACTGACAGCATTTATACAGGTTTCCAGGATAATCATGCACTTGTGTACTACTGGAATCTCCTCTACTTCTTTTTGTAAAATTGTAATGTGTACACATTGTGGGGGGTATTGGTGTTCTTCTCAGCAATAACACCATCCATCATTTTCCTAATCTATATACAGTATGCACCGTTCTTATCACACTATCCACAGAATTTTGTTCTGCAGTTCTGTCTTGTGCTCTATTGTGTTTTATGTCTTTTATGTGTGCATACTAATTTGCTTTATGTGTCCATTTGTTTGTTCATGTGCCAACCACATGTCTTAGTTATCTGTGCTGAGAAAACATAACTATCACCTGATTTAACTAATTACTTACTGGTAAAATAACCTAATTAGCTAAATAGTTTTGAACAAGTATTTTAAAAAACATTCCAGATTAAACTTTTCCCCTGCTCTAATGGAGCATTAAGAAGTTTGGCAAACTTTTAAAAGAAAAGATTTGAGAACATAATTCCTTTTTCCCTTTTCTATAATTTTTTGACAAGTTTATAATTTGCATAAAAGCACAGTGTATGTCTACATTTGTCATTGTTTTGTCACTGTTTAAATGTTACTTGTTTTTAATGTTGTTTATAATCTTCTCTGCCACAAAACATCTTCTAAATGCTCATCAATAACTGATGAAACAAAATACCTGAAGTTGGAGGCAACCCACATGGTAACCCAAGCAGTAAGGTGGGTCATAATCCAAGTGGAAACCCAGGTCATAACCCAACTGGTAATCCAGGTCACAAGCAAGGCAGTAACCCTGGTCATAATCCTAGTGGAAACCCAGGTCATAACCCAAGTGGAAACCCAGGTCATCATCCAAGTGGCAACCCAGGTTATAACCCAAGCAGTAACCCAGGTCATAAGCAAGGAAGTAACCCTGGTCATAACCCAAGTGGAGACCCAGATCCTAATCCAAGTGGAAAGCCAGGTCATAACCCAAGTGGTAACCCAGGTCATAAGAAAGGCAGTAACCCTGGTCATAACCCAAGTGGCAACCCAGGACATAATCCAAGTCGAAACCCGGGTCATAATCCAAGTGGCAATCCAGGAGATAACCCAAGTGGTAACCCAGATGGTAAGCCAAGTGATAATCCGGCTGGCAACCCAGGGGGCAATGGTGTCAAACCCAAGGGCAGTGAGGGGGCGCCACCTGGTGGAGAGGCCACTGAAGTCACAAAAGACAAGTCAGCTGAGGCTGGCAAGCGTTCAGGCCACACAAGACAAGGTCCCCTGCTTCCCGAGGCAACCACTGGTAAGAAATAATAAAGGCTGCATCAAACATGCATGGGAGCAAAAATTTTAATAGAAGGTCATTTGGGACAGTGGATTGGCCATTGCTTTAAAGGCTATGAAATGTCTATGTGAGCCACTGTTTGGATGTTTGGTATAATGCCTATGTTATGTTGTTTGTCATGAAAAAAATGTCTTTATATGCAAGTGTTTGTGTGTACATTTAGTGTATGTTCTATTACCAAGCTTGCCAAAATATCTATTCACATCAATAAAGAAAATCGCACAGAAGCAAACGAAGCACGTCTGAAGCAAAAGAAGGTGCACGTCTGAATTGTGAATAAACACTAACACAGGACACCACTGCACCCAGCTGAAAATGGAAGCAAGCACACTTCTTTTTCTTTTTTTCAGCATATAGTTTTTTTTTTTTTTTTTGGTTATTAAAGATAAATGACCGTTGAATCCAGTAGTTGTTAATAGAATCTTTTTAACTGACAGACCAGTGATCAAAAAAGGAAGAAACAACAGGCATAAGACAGGACGCATTAAGTGTTGATTCTGTGGTAACAATTATATTTATGGTTAAAACAAGAAAACACAATTTTTAAGAAGAAGAAGAAGCAGAAGAAGTGGTAGGTGGTGGTAGGTCTGGCAGTACAAAAGCAGAAGAATACTGAACCTCTGCAAAAGGAAATGGAAATTATGGCATCTAAGTAGAAAAATCTCTAATGCCATCTCTGAGGAGAGAAGACAGCCTGTCAATACTAGAGTTTGTTACCTTTTTTTTGTGGGGGGCGGGGGGGGGGGGCTTAAATATAAATGTATTTTATGCATTTAGATGCATGGTGTTGGTATAAAAATAAAATAACAAGCTGAATGTATATCATATTTGAGGTAAGTATTATCATATACTACCATTATTACATATTATATGACTTATAAAATGATAAAAAGACATATTCAAATAATTGTAGATGCTGGTGTTCACTTTTCTGCTGGCCTGGAAGACTGCAAAGCTATTGTAGGAGAGTCAGCTGAGCTGGTCTGTAAACTCAGCAGTGAAACTTCTAAGGGGCTCTGGTACAAAGATGGAATAGAGGTATGTTAGGGCTCTCTTCAGATTTAATCTCTCTCTCTCTCTCTGTGTCTCTCTAATATATGAAGGAACCTAAGCCGGGTTAAGAGAGATAAGAATGTACTATACTGTACTTTACTACATCCTTACAGAAGGATTAAGCACTGACTGTATTCATAGTAATGTATTAACCTCATATTCTCATTGAGCAAGATCTAGAACAGTTTAAATGATGAAATTAGAGAAATTTTTTTATTTTATTTTAGATTTCTGGTTCTACTGAGGGTATGACCATCAGCAAAGATGGTGCTACTCATAAACTGAAAATCCACAAGGTATCAGAAGAGTTTTCTGGAAAATATAAATTTGAAGCTGATGGACGTAAAACTGAGGCTATGATTATTGTTGAAGGTGTGTTTTAATCAATTATCTGTTTTTTATATACTGTACACATGAATATTATTTTTTTCTGAGTTCTAAGTAATCTTTATTTCCTAGATCCACCAAGATTTGCTACAAAAGACCTTGAAGAGTTTGTCAAACCAAAAGTGGTGAAAATAAATAATAAAGCTGAATTCAAAGTACCATATATTGGCCGTGAAGCCAATAAAATACAGTGGTATAAAGAAGGAGAGGAACTTACACGAGATGCAAACTGTAGGATTGTCACTACTGAAGGCCACTGCCGTTTGTCTCTCAACAAATTACAGCGCAAAGACACAGGGGAGATTAAAATCAAAATAAAAAATGATTTTGGCACGGTTGAAGCAACTACTAATCTGGTTGTTCTTGGTAAGCCAATTGAATGATTTTATTTAAACCCTACAGTATATAAACTTTCAACAACCACTTCATTAGGTACACATTGCTAGTACTGGTCTTCCTTTTGGCTTCAGAACTGCCTTAATTCTTTGTGGCATAGATTCAACAACATGCTGGAAACAGTCCTTAGAGATTTTAGTGCATATTGAGATGACAGTATCATGCAGTTACTGCAGATTTTTGGTGATAAATTTATGATGCGAATCTTCCTTTCAACTTCATTCCAAAAGTGCTCTACTGGATTGAGATCTGCTGACTGCGGAGACCATTTGAGTAAACTCATTGTCATGTTCAAGAGACCAGTTTGAGATGATTTTAGTTTTATGACATGACAGACCATTCTCTGTAAATCGCAGAGACGGTTGTGCATGAAAATCCCAGTAGATCAGCAGTTTCGTGCAATACTTAGACCAGTCTATCTGGCACAAACAACCATGCTACATTCAAACCATGTCACTTAAATTACCTTTCTTTTCCACTCTTTTCTATATACACACACAGTATACTGTATATACAATATGGCTGTCTGTATGTCTGTCCAGACAGATTTTGTCAAAGCATCATGCAATATATATTTCATAAGTACCCATCATTTATACTCTGGTACATACTTGCTCATAACTTCCATATATACTCAATATTTTATTTATTTATTTATTTTTTGCTTTTATATCTTATATGTGGTTTTAATGTCTAAATAGACAAACCCACTCCACCTCTTGGACCTTTGGAGATAATTGAAGCTTCCCCAAAATGCATTGAGTTCAAATGGCGGCCACCAAAAGATGACGGAAGCTGCCCAATTACTCATTATTTTCTTGAGCGTAATCAAATTGGACGCAACACTTGGAAGAAGATTGGGCATATTCCTGGGGAACCCCATTACAAAGACACAGATGTTGAACATGGTAAAAGGTATTGCTACCGCATTACAGCTGAAAACTCAGAGGGTATCAGTGAGTTAATGGAGACAGAAGATGTACAAGCTGGAACTAAATGTGAGATTCCCATTTACTTTGACACTAAAAATCTCTGAAGGGTAAATCCCTTTCACACATATAAATGTAGGAAGCATAATTTATTTATTTTTTTCATTTTTCAGCATATTCTGGTCCACCATCTGCTCCTAAAGTGGTCAGTGCCTTCAAGGACTGCATCACCTTGTCATGGATCCCTCCAACCAACACGGGAGGAACCGACATTTTGGGTTATAATCTTGAAAAACGCAAAAAAGGCAGCAATGTGTGGAACCTTGTTCATCCACCGGAGGAACCAATTAGAAGTTTGTTGTTTTAATTGGTTTAGGTTTGCTTTGTAAAATTATAGTATTTCATTCTTACCCAATAACATATTTATCATAATGACCTTAAGCTGTGGTTATTTTTATTGCCTTCTACAGCCAAGAAGTATGCTTGTAAAGATGTTATTGAAGGCATTGAGTATGAGTTTCGAGTTTCTGCTGTCAACATATCTGGACCTGGTGAACCTAGTGCACCATCAGAGGTTGTGGCTGCTAGAGATCCTAAAAGTAATGCAAACTTTTCTGCTCAGTCAAAAATAAATAAATAAATAATAATAATTTAAGCAATCTTTTTCCTGAAAAAAGTAATACAGTTAAACACATTCATATTTATTATTTTTGCACTACCTCCACAAAATATATACAATACTGTTTTTTTCATTAGCTTCTGCTATTATATATAAATATTGTTCTCTTTCCCCTTTAGCACCTCCTGGTAAAGTGACTGATTTAAAATTGACTGGCTCTACATATAACACTTTGACCCTATCTTGGACAAAACCAAAAGCGGAAGAACACAATGAAGCAAAAGGATATGTTGTTGAAATTAGACCTGCAGAGAGCACAGAATGGAATCGCTGCAATACCAGTGCTATTATCATGAATACCTACACTGTAAAGGGACTGAAAGCATTGGCCATGTACTGGGTGAGAGTGATAGCTGTGAATGAAGGTGGGGCAGGAGAACCTACGCAGATGAATAAATACGTTCTAGCTATGCCTCCTCCTGGTAGGTTATTAGAGTAAAATAATCTATTTTGCATGTGGTCTCATTATTTATTCTGTTAAACACAACACATAATTATTTTTCTAATTCTTAATATTGTGCTTCCCTTAAATTAGTGAGGCCAAAATTTAAGGATTCCAAAATAAAAAGCTGCATGATAGTCAAAGCTGGAAACACAGGACGATTCAATATTAACTTTGTGGTAAGTATCAATTATTTCTTTCATTGAATATTAATAAACATGTAAAACTAAATGAATTCTCCAATGGTTAAATACATTAAATAATCATTTAAATATCATATAGAAACCACTATCAAGTATCAAGTAATTGGTTCAAATCTAAAGATTATTTTGATGATAAGATGTCATGGATTACTGTTACTGCATGTGTAAAGAGTTTATAATTAGAGTGCCATGCAAAAGTATTCATACCCCTTGAATTTTTCCACATTTTGTCTCATTACAACCACAAGCATAAATGTATTTTATTGAGATTTTATGTGATAGACCAACACAAAGAGGCACATAATTGTAAAGTTGAAGAAAAAGGGTTTTCAAATTTTTTTTTACAAATAAACATTTGCAGTGTGGCATGCATTTGTATTCAATTGCCTTCAGAAGTCATTTTATTAAAAAATAGAGTCCAGCTGTGTGTAATTTAATCACAGTATAAATATAGCTGTTCTGTGAAGCCCTCAGAGGTTTGTTAGAGAACAGTAGTGAACAAACAGGATCATGAAGCCCTGGGAACACACCAGACAGGTCAGAGATAAAGGGAGGTCAGAGATGGCCATTGTTGACAGAAAGCCATAAGAAGTCCAGTTTGCAGTTTGCGTCAAGCCATGTGGGGGACACAGCAAACATGTGGAAGAAGGTGCTCTGGTCAGATAAGACCAAAATTTAACTTTTTGGCCTACATGCAAAATGCTAGGTGTGGCAGAAAACTAACACTGTGCATGGTGGTGGCAGCATCATGTTGTGGGGATTCTTTTCTTCAGCAGGGAGAGGGAAGCTGGTCACGGTTGATGGGAAGATGGATGTAGCCAAATACAGGGTAATCTTAGAAGAAAACCTGTTAGAGTCTGCAAGAAACTTGAGACTGGGACTAAGGTTCACCTTCCAGCATCAAAACGACCATAAACATACTTCCAGAACTACAATAGAATGGTTTACATCAAAACATATTCATGTTTATTCAGTCAAAAGTCCAGAAGTAAATCCAATTGAGAAACTGTGGAAAGACTTGAGTGTAAATCTTGTGCAAATCTGGTAGAGATATACCCCAAAAGACTTGCAGCTATAATTGCAGCAAAATGTGGTTCTACAAAGTATTGACTCAGGGGTGCTGAATACAAATGCATGACACACTTTTCAGATTAATGTTTATATATTTTTTGAAAACCATTTATTATTTTCCTTCCACCTCACAATTATGTGCCACTTTGTGTTGGTCTATCACATAAAATCCCAATAAAATACATGTGGTTGGAACATGACAAAATGTGGAAAAGTTTTCAAATGAATACTTTTTCAAAGCACCGACATTGCTGATAATGCTGTTTAGATGGGTTTAATCACACATATAAAAAAAATGCACTGTGTGTCTTCTCAGGCATCTCCATATCCTGAGGTCATTTGGCTTAAGGACGGCATTCCTGTCTCCAAACGTGTCACTGTTAGCCATACTGAAGAAGGCTCTCAGATCCTAATTCCATCAGCTGACCGGGCTGACAGTGGAATCTACAGCATTGTATTAAAGAATGTTGTTGGCCAAGAGACCTTCAGTGTTGATATTAGAGTCACAGGTACACTTGCAACCCATTCCACAATTCTCATAATTAGCACTGTGGTGTAGTGGTTAGCACCGTGTCCTCGCACCTCCAGGGTCAAGGGTTTGACCCTGGAGGTGCGAGGACACGCACCTCCAGTGTCGAGGGTTCGATTCCCACCTTGGGTTTGTGTGCGTTTGCATGTTCTCCCCATATTTGGTGGGTTTCCTTAGGGTACCCTGGTTACCTCCCACAGTCCAAAGACATGCAGATTAGGCTAATTGGCATTCCCAAATCTGTGTGCGCCTTGCGATGGATTGGCAAGTGCCTTGCGATGGATTGGCGATGGAAGTCTCCTGGGATAGGCTCCAAGCCCCTGCAACCCTGTACAGGATAAGCAGTATAGAAGATGAATGAATGAATAATTAATAGTTTGAGTTTCATATTAGCATATTCTTGATTTATGTGATTTTCTAAACAAGTATACAGCTTCAAAATTATTTGCATTAATTGCAATAATTCACATTTTCTACTATGCATTTTAACATTTTAAGGAAATATGCTAAATTATTCCCATAAGAAAACGCCAAATACATGTAAACAAATTTGCGTTCTCAAAAATATATATATTTTTAATTGCTGTCACTGTCTTACGGCTGTCTGTAAAAGAAATATAATTCTTTTTTCAAAGTGTGCTCAAAGATAATCCATTATTGGCAATGCATATACAGAAATACATACAGACAGAACTAATAAAACTAAAACCAACTTAAGTGTTTTAATATAATGGGTCGCAATAGAGTAGCTTGGTATTGATTTTTTTAATTACACTGGAGGGATTAACATAATGTTTTCAAAAGATATCTGCCCGGTTGGTGTGTTTTTCATAATGAGGGTGAAAAGCTCTGTCTAACATGTCAGACCTAAATATCCCAGACATACAACAACAAAAACAAAAACATTTAGTTTTAAAGAGTTGTAATATAGCAAAGTGCATTACTGTGTATTATCATACATTATACAATATCATTTGGTTTTCATTGAATGTTTTTTTTTTTTTTGCTCACTTTCCTTGAAACCAATACTATTCCCACTTGTTATGGAATTGACTCTTCATTGCTAATACATAATATTTTCCATAGACGAGCCTAAGCCTCCAGGGCCTGTGGAACTCGAACTGAATGTACCAGGGACTGTGACAATCTCTTGGGTGGCCTCACCAGATGAGAAACGAGATGATCGTCTACACTACATGGTTACTAAGAAGGACTCTGTTAAGCAAACCTGGCACACAGTGGCTGATCGCATCTTCAACAACAAGTTCACAGCCTGCAACATCTTGCCAGGAAGAGAGTACCTGTTCCGTGTCTATGCCAAAAATGACATGGGAGAATCTGTTCCCTCTGAATCGCCAAAGTGGCTAATTACTGAGAAGAAAGGTTTGTAATGAGGCTCTGCTACAGTCCTATTTAATTCTTTAAATTGAGAGCATTTTCTATCCTGTCATACACTGACTATTTACTAATTTCCTGTATCAGAAAAGGACCAATTCTCAGAGGCCAGTGCAGATCTAAAAGCTTGCCTGTACTATACTTAAGTGTGCATGCCATGTACAGCGCACTGTAGCCCTAGAACAACAGAAGGTAATCAAAATGCTACTGCTGCCCACAATGCCACAGGATCCTTCTGAAAGGATTCTACTGCAGGGGTTTGGGTACACTTCTCTCTTTATAACACTTTTCCAACAGACAGTGAGGCATGACATGGCTCATCTCAGCAAATTGCCTATAATCCTCCACACAGACACTATTTCCTCCAAGGAAGATGTGACAAACATAAATACCTATGCTGAATTAAGACATACAGTTTGAGTGAGTATAGAAAATATAATATTGTAAAACAACAAGAACTTAAATATGATTTATGTGATCTGAGAAAAATCTTCTATAGGATATAATCTAATGGGCTTGAACGGTTTACCTAGTGCCCTAATAAGCAGTGTAGAAAGACGGTACAACAGATTCACATTTACTGTCTGAGAGTGCAACAAATGTTCCTGGTTTCTTTTTGAATTCATTTCTTAAATTTAAAAATATTATATGACCATGATCAATGCACAAAATAAATACAATTTATATATAAAGTTTTTTTTTAAGCTTCCATGAAGGGTTCTTTGGAAGTAGGAGGTTTTTAACAAAGACCATTCTGTGAGACTTGTGATGAAATTATTTATGAATAAAAGTGTGAAATTTACAGAAGACTGCAAGCAAAGTACAGTGATGAGACTCTTAGCCACAGAAAACATTTGAAGGATGCAAAAGTTTTAAAGAAAGTCATATGTGAATGATGATCCTAGCTGATGTGGCTTGGAGCTCACTTCAGTTCCTGTGAACTTTTCAGCAACTTATAGGAATGTGGCTGATTATTATTGTCAGATCTCCCATATAGTCCTGACATTGCTCCAAGGAATTTCCACATATTTGGGACATTAAAAGAGTTTCTGGGAGGCCAGCATTTCAGACGTAAAGCAGGCAGTGTGTGTGACTTGGCTCCTGCATACTGAGAAATCTACCTTGATGGTATCCAAGCACTAGTGAAATGCTGGGATAAGTGCATTAGTGTAGCAAGGGATTATGTAAAGACATAAAAGTAGTTTCTGCTTTGCAAAGAAAAGCATCGGTTGTATTATCTTGCAGGCTTATTATTCTTTTTTAAGTGGTGCTTGAAAAGCATCACTATTATTATCTCACAGGCTTAATATTATTATTCCCTTTTTTTCTTCTTCCGTACAAAAGTTTTGAGCGGAACTAGTCCCGTAGCGTTTGTTGTAGACCCATGAAAGAGGTGTCAAATCGCGTGGCTTATTCAGGAATGGGTTGCTACACCTTTTCTAATGGGCGGGCGGCAATTTACCACCCCAAAAAGTCCCATAGACTTAACATTCAGGCTAAATTTGACAGATTCTTTTTATGCAGAAAACGAATTTGGTAGATATCTCAAATTTGCCACATTTGAAGAGGCTTGCAAGCTGTGTCAGAACATACCCCGCAGGAGGGTATAAGTTGTACTCCTGGGGTGCAAGAGGTGCCCAAATTTGCCCTATTGACATATAATGGGGAATTTGGCCCGTACTGTTTGTCGCAGACCCATGAAAAAGGTGTCAAATCGTGCAGTTTATTTGGGCATGGGGTGCTTGACATGACTTTTCAAAAATCCCATGGACTTAACAATGAGACCAACTTTGATGGATTCAAGCACAGAGCAAGAATTTGGTAGAAAATTCAAATTCACCACATTTGTATCAGAACATACCACGCAAGAGACTATAAATTGTACCCCTGGGGCACAAGAGGTGCCCAAATTTACCCCATTGACATATAATGGTAACTTCCATGAGAACTTTGACACACAACTTAACTATGGATCTCATTGTCGAAGAGACGTAGGGGAGGGCTCATTAACTTGGGAAACAAATCAATCTTTTCTGTTTATCATGATGCACATACAGTAAGCCACACCCCCAGCAACATAAATTTTGCCACGGCAAGCACCAGTAACATTTTCTTTAGAAAATAAGAGAGGTACATTTTCTTTCAAGAGTTTTACTTATTCTTCCGTACAAACTTTGGCGCATAACTAGTCCTGTACTGTTTTTCGTAGACCTATGAAAGAGGTGTCAAATTGTGTGGCTTATTCAGGAATGAGGTGCTTTGACTTTTCTAAAAATCCCATAGACTTAACATTGAGACCAACTTTGACGGATTCTAGCGCAGAGCAAGAATTTTTGAAGAGGCTTGCAAGCTGTGTCAGAACATATCCCACAAGAGGGTATTAGTTTAACCCCTCAGATGCCAGAGGTGACTAAATTTGCCCCACTGACATATTATGGTGAAGGTACTCCCCATTGAAACAGGAAGTGCTCACAGTTGCATTCCCTGCTATGGTAACTTCCATAGGACCTTTGAAACTGAGCCTAAATGTGGATCCCATTGTCATAGAGACATGGGTGGGCTCATCTGTACTCAGGCAACCAGTCAGTCTCTCAGGATCATTGTGAAGCTATCAAGCCATGCCCTAGCAACCACTTTACAGCACCTTAGCAACCAATCCCATAGACTGTCGTTATAAGAGTTTTGTCACGGTGAGCACCACACACATTTTCTTCAGAAAATGTACCTGTCTAGTTGTGTTCTATTATTCCGCACAATCAAAAGTCCCAGTTTGACTTGAATGCCTCTTGTATATTGTTCATTTATGATGTTTATAGAGCTGGCATTTCTACTTCTAGTACTTCTAGTGTTCTTTTCCCCCCTCAAATTTTCACTGTTTCCAAGGGTATAGCAGCAGCATTCATAGTTAATTTAGAATGGTTTCACCCACCTCTTATTTATATGGGGTGTAAATACATATACATATCTGAATATTTAGATCACTACACAAATTAGCAGACAGCTGCACTTTGTTACAGCCTTACCACCTGACAATCCACTTTCAAAGTTTCACTTTCATCCTAAAAAATGCTTTACTGATGGGAGTGGGCTCAGTCAGAATGACAATGCCCCTGCACACATGGCTCAAATAATAATGAGTAATGTAATGTAAATGAAGCAATCATATACTATGATGCACTAAAGCTGGTCTGAGGCTCTCTGGTGGTCCAACACCTTACAAAAACTTATTTTAATTTTGCTTTATTTTCTCAGCTCTCCTTAGTTTTGACTTTTGGAAATATTTACAGTTGTCATTGCAGGTAGTTTTTTCATTGTAACAGATCACTGTTGGAAATATGGTGTTTCATTTGTCTCCTCTAGAGAAGTACATTTTAACTCTGCACGAGACAAAACCTTGCAACCTGGAGGGGCCTCCTAAATTCCTAGTGGCCCTGAAACAGCATGCTGCTCCAGAGGGCTATGAGTGCTACTTAAACTGTGCTGTGAGAGGGAATCCATCCCCACGTGTCACATGGTACCACAACAACGTCAATATCCACACAGACAGCAACTACTACATCACCAACACATGTGGTGTCTGCTCCATGCTCATCTTAAGGGTGGCTACCAAAGACACTGGAGAGTACAAGGTCATTGCAGAAAATCCATTAGGGAGAACAGAGTGCTCCACCAGGTTGACAGTCAGAGGTAAGACCTTTGAGTTTCCCCTTCATTCTATATGTTACAATTTATGCCACCATGGTCCACTAGAACGACAGCAACTGTATATAAGTAATACAGTAATGAAGTAATATGTAGATTTAACCAGGTAAAATACTATATGAAACACACACACACACACACACACAGTATATATACTGTAGGTACACACACTGGCCAATTTATTAGGTAAATCAGTTTAACTGGTCATTAATGCAAATGTCTAATCATCCAGTAACATGGCAGCAACTCATTGCATTTACTGTAGGCAGGTAGACAAATTCAAGAAAATCCACTGAAGTTTAAGCTGAGCATCAGAATGAGGAAGAAGGTTGTTAGAGTCAGGCTGGTCTGAGTATTTCCGAAATATTGCTGATGCTGTGCTTTCACACACAACAATCTCGAGTACTAAGAATGAAAAAGAGAAAATATTCAGTGAATGGCAGTTCTCTGAGGGAAAATGCCTTGTTGGTGGCAGAGGACAGAGGAGAATGGCCAGACTCGTTTAAGAAGAGGCAACAGAAAGGCAACTGTAGAGAAAGGCAAGAGCAACTGAAATAACATCTCATTACAAGTGAGGTATGCTAAAGAGCATCTCTGAATGCACAATATGTCAAATATGTCAAACCTTAAAGCAGATTGCAGACCCCACTGGGTGCCACTTTTGTTAGCTAAGAACTGGAAATGGCCAGATACCTAATGAAGTGACCAGTGTATATTTGTGTGTGTGTATATATATATATATATATATATACACACACACACAAATATACACTTTGTGTATATATTAGGGGCGGGACTTTAACGCGTTAATTTAGATTAATTAATTACACAAAAAATTACGCGTTAAA
>JAQMYL010000036.1:19551626-19561819 GCA_030014365.1 Clarias pachynema
TATATGTATGTATGTACGTATGTATGTGTACATAGATTACATTGTTCCAAAATGTATATATTTGTGTTGTTGTTTATAATCAGAGCTCTACTGCAAAGCTTTAATAATTATTATTTTTTCTTTCCTAGAATAAAGTCAAAACTGGACAAAGACGGGGAAAAAAAATAATAATTCTTCATCAAGTCTTTATATATAAATCTATTTTTTTAGGTCAGCTGATTGTAGAAGTAACAAATATAATGCCTAAGTATTATTTCGAAAATTCTTTGTTTTGCATACAGTGTATTTCCATAAGGCTGTTCTTGTTGTAGCTAATGATTTACAGTATACAGTATTTGATCTCCACAACTTCTGCTGTTTTGTTTTTCTTTCATTGGATTTCAACCTAAAAAACCTTTGTATTGTTTTGCTAAACATTATATTTGATACTTGCTGATAATGTACTTTTTTAGTTCATAAAACCTAAATTATTATTTTTAATGAACGTCATTTATTTGTTTGATTTTAATTTCTGATGCACTAATGTTTGCTTGTATTTGCCACAAATGAAAAAAGTAGAAATATAGACAGAATTCAAAACAACATTTTCCTTTAAGCCAAGAAATGGAATGAATACAGTATTAAAGTTGATGAAGTGGCATATAACTTATTTACTGTAGGTTACTTACTGTAAAGTACAGTAACTGAATTTCCTTGTAGTATCATGAGTGACTTGTGCATGAGCCAGTATCAAATCAATGCTTTATCTAACATGTTCCTGCTTGTTACCATCGCCAAATACATATACTGTATTCATACTACTGGTATGTATTCTGTCAGAGTAATGCATTGCCACTAATACATGTGCAATAAAATTCATACAAAAAAGCCACAACATGGTTATGCCTTCTTAGTTTTCTGTCTTATAAGGCAAAGCACTAAACATCCTGTTATTTTGGGCAGATACTTTCACTAACATTAACTAGGAGTCAAATAGCCAGCCGTAATGGTCAGCATACTGTATACATCATCAGCTCTGGCCATGTATATGTTATGTGTGTGGTGTCACAGTATGCAAGTGTCACTAAAGCAGCATGATCTGCACTTGCCTCTCCCGGGTCTATATATGGATACAAAGTTGCATTTCATTTACACAGAGCTCATCTACCATGGTTAATACAGTGCCCTTTTAAACAAAGCTTAAGATTCAAAAACTGCATCGTAGTGTGCAACAGGAGGCAACAACTACTACTTCAGTTCCATCAACAAAACTACTGTATGATAAATCACATCTTGTTTAAAACACAGCTTCTATAAATTACTTAATTCTCAAACAAATAATTTTAATATTTCCTTATTAAGACCTGTAATGCTGAGAATATAAATTTTTATAGCTGATTTGTTTTATTAGTCACACTTTATAATTGTTTTATAGATCAAGATACTGTATGCACTCCTGGATGCTACTAAAGCCGCACACATGCATACCTTTTACTGGTCATTTTGGAAGAAGTGATTTAAAAGCCAGCCCCTCATGTTCTTAGTGAGTGGTGAACGTACCCTCTTGGAATGCCAGTGATGCATTTTTGAGGGCTTAGATTATAAAGCCGCTCTCCAGCATTCTGCACTCTGAACCTGAGTCGCTAGCGAGGAGCTACACATTTTCTTTATGCACTGTGCTCTAACCAACAATTTAGGGTAAGTCAATCCCTTATTGATTTTCACCATTCAAAAGTAAAGAATAATGCAGTGTGCTTTTTACATTGGATTTATATCTCACAAAAAATTATACAGTAGGATTGACACTGAAATATCATAAGGAGTTAAACAACATGCAGCTGGGCAAAGATATTGTACACACTACACATAGTAAGTGATCCGCACCTCTTCAGTAGCAGGGGTTTTAACTATTAGTAGAAGACATATTGCTGAAATATTGTTGCTAATGATCCCAAATGTTTCAGTGTCTTTTCTACATGGTAGCAATTAAAAACTGTTTATACAGCATCCCCAGTTCATATTTTCATCCATCTCATTTCACTAATGAACATTATAACAACATTTTAAGTGCAAAGAAATTAAACCTGCCATGAAATAAACAATTTGGTGACTGATTAGAGATCCATTTTAAATGTTTTATGGATCATTTTGGTTTCTGCTTAACTGAAGGAGCATTAGACGCAGAACACAGATTATAAGAAAGTTTTTAGTTAAATAATTAGTCATGGCAGTTTATTTTTTATAAATGCATGTTTCTATATCAATGCTTTATTACTTTATAAGTTTGTTTAAACTGTAATTAAAATATAAACCAGGAAAGGACAGAGTAATATAGATTTCTGCTGAGATACTGTACATAAAAATATCTGAAAAAATAAAATAAAATAAATTGCTTTACTGTGTGTGTGTGTGTGTGTGTGTGTGTGTGTGTGCACGCGTGTGTGTGTGTGTGTGTGTGTGTGTGTGTGTGTGTGTGTGTGTGTGTGTGTGTGTGTGTGTGTGTGTGTGTGTGGAGTTTGGTATGTTATATTTCTAACCACTGACTGACGGATGGGACACTAAAATGAAAAAAAAAAAAGATTATTTAAAAGCTGAAGGGAAAAAGAAACATCATTATGAGTTCAGATACTTACGTATACCATAAAGCAGCATAGTGGAACAGTACTGTATGCACCATTTTCTGGTTCACAGGTCCCCTGGGTAAGATCATGAGTTCAGATTATTGTCTCTGTGGAGATTTTTATGCTCCAAGTGTCTGCATGAGTTTCCTCCGAGTTCCCCTTTTTTTTACCCTGTCTTAAAACCATCCCAGACAGCAGACGACTCCAATCCAAATTCTACTCGGATCTGCTTTGCCTCCGGCAGATCCGCATCACATCCGCTGTAGGATCAGGATCAGAGTCTTCTGCTAGCAATGATGCCAATATGATAAATTGCCCTTAGGTGTGCATTAATATGTTCATAGAGCTGTACAATGAACAAGAATCTCATCTAAGTTGTATTCCAGCTTCACACCAAGGAGGATTTGCAGACACTGTAAGCCTGACCGAATGTACTGTAGCAGGTAATGAAAAGGGATGAATTAATTAAGTACAAATTTATAATTATATACTGTACCTACGCTCTCAGTCAAAAGTTTGGACACACCTTCTAATTCCATGATCTTTCCTGATTTTTATTTCTTTTTATATTGTAAAATAATACTGAAGGCGTCCAAAATATGCAATAATCTCATTTGAACAGTTGATATTGAGGTGTGTCTGTTACTTATGTGTTGTAAAGCCTTCATAACGCCTCTAATCCAAGGTGATGGTAATTGGTGATTTTTGAGGTTGGTAACTCTAAATGAACTTCTCAGAGGTAAGTTTTGGTCTTGCTTTTCATGGGATGGTCTTCATGAGAGCCAGTTTCATCATTTTGCAAATCCACTTGACAATACTGTACTCACAAGAACTATTCCACAATAGCTGACCTCTGTTTATTAAAATAACAACTGAGAGTTGTTGTTGTTACTTAATTACCTAACGCCGTATGTGTTACTTCAAAGTATGAAGATCTCCAGTATTTTTCTAGATGTAGAAAGAACATCCAAACTTATGTCCAAACTTTCGTCCCTTGAGTCCAAACTTTTGACTGGTACTGTATATAATTATATACGTCATGTAAGAAAGAAGGGTGAGCCAGACATGGATGAGAATTCTGACATCGTAAAATATGAGGAGCCCTGGTACTTTTCATCTTAGAACGCATGCACATGCACCTCCTGGGCATATTCATAAATCACTCGCAAAACTATGTTGCTTAAGCATTGCTATTTTTCAACCCCACAAATATGGATATCATGGACAAGAACTATTATTTGTGTACAGCTGACTGGGAAAAGTGGCTATTTTTAGATTAGGGCTGGGGAGAAAGTAGTTTTAAATTCTTGCTGGTACTACTACTACTACTACTACTACGACTACTACTACGACTACTACTACTACTACTACTACGACTACTACTACGACTACCACAACTACTATGACTGCAACCTTCATTACTTCATATTGTTCATTTCCTCTCGGCTTCATGTATACTTGAAAAAAGTTTCCATATTTCCATACCTGCATGCAGCACAAATAAGTTTGAAACACTTGACATTGTGTACAAAAAGCCAAGATTGGCATTAATATTTAAGGTCCAACCTTAATTTGACAAAATCAAACACACCCTCTAACAGGTGCTGTGTTTAGGACAAGCATGTGCAGTCACATACTTTATCGTTTACTGAGACACATTACATCCCACACAGCTTGTCTAAGCTTCTGTCTGTGCTGGTGGAAGTTCATGGTCACATTAACCAGCAGTAATAAAAGATTGCAATACAGCATGGGTTGTCCAGAGACAATTTGGAGCGATTTAGAAACATAACATTATCAGATGTGTTTTGGCAGGCAGCAGCTCTGTCCTCTTTCCAGTAACACTTACCTTAGGGCATAAGAACATTAATTGAACCTTACTAGAATATGAGCTACAGTGCAATTGGTTATAAAATAACTGCTTAAATTGTGATTTTTTAAATCTTGTTCATTACATGAATAGTTTGGATTGTCTCTAATCATTCTTATAGATAACCATTAATTGGTCATGGTGAGTAAAAAAATCAGCACAGGTAGATATGCTATGTGCTTTGACCTTCACATTATACAAAAAAGTTTATTAGCCGAGACAAGAAAAGTCTCCTAGGTACAGTAGGGGAGAATGTTCCTCAGTGAATGCTCTCTGATTGATTGGTTTATGTGGCACATGAACTATCTAAAGCAAGAGCAGGCTAAGTCATTTGACAGCTTCCCAAGTGCATGTGAGGTATTCTGCTATCACAGGGATTCCTGGATTTAATTGCGTTTTAAATTACCACCTTACTAGACAGTAAAACTGATCCAAATCTCACTGTATCATCTAAGACACTTGGTTTTAAAAGAGACATGCTGTTCTCCCTGTACCACAGTAAAAGCAAAGCCTGTGTTATTTTACATGGAAGAGCTAGCTCCAATTTCATCTAAATCATTTGACAAGTCTCTAACCTGTCAGCAAGTTATTTACACTTGATTCGATCAGTAGAAGAAATATGAATTAGTTGCTAGTATGAAACATGTCCTAAACGAAAGCTAAATACTGTAGGAGAAGCATCTTTGAGGCCTTATCACATGATCTTTCTCTCTTTTTGCTTTATCACTTAATTTAACAGAGACTAGGATATGTTGAAGGTTCACTCAAAATATGTCAGTAACACATTCCTGCTGTGGACATGCAATGAGGTTGCAGTGAAGTGTAAATGGCACCCCTCCTAACTTGATTGGCGGTGCTGTGAATTATATCCCAGCCAGATGGAGTTTCCCACAGAATTCTGACAGGAGCCTATTTGCCACATTTGAAACTCACTGTTTCAGAGGACAAACCCAACACTGTAAACATTATAAAACTTATTTTACTCACCAGACAGAGCTCTAAAGACATAAAGTTAGTCAAAGCAACTGTCTACACAGGGCGTCATATTTAAGGTGGGTTTTTTTTTTTTCTTTTTGGCTAGTTGCTATTTTGGTTGAGTGCAATACATTTTTCCACTTTTGTTGCTATTTACAGTTGCTATTTTCATTTTAACAAATTAACACTTTGTATGAGTTGGCTATTGTAAAACGAGGTGTGACTTTCTACATCTGACAGGAAAGAGGAATTTTCACTTATTGTGGACTGAAAGTAATGCAGCTTCACACAGCAAAAAATATATTTATCATATATATGTTTTTTATGAATATATTATATATATATATATATATATATATATATATATATATAGTCATAACTCATAACTTTCATAACAACTACATTGTGTAAAACCGCAATGCTGTGATTTTCTTGCACTTTCAAAGATGTTGTGAAACTGCTTATGTGAATAAATGTACTGACTTGAATTCCCCTGCAGAATACAGTTTTAATTTGTTTTCTTTTTTGTTTTTCAAAAACCAAATACGAGTTTGCATTTTTAAATTTAAAGTAACATTTTTTCTTTCAAATCCCCTCCTACATTTTTAATACTCACTCATGACAGTGAGAATTTGGAGATTATAATGTTTTGAAGACAATTATTTAATACGGCTGATATATATTTTTGATGTTTCAAGCCTAAATTAACCATGGATCTTGTATTTTATAGTGTTCATAGTAGGAAAACATGCTGAGTGACAACACATTCTCTGTGTGTGGTAGCAACTTGCATCTTGACAACTCTGTGTCATTTATTTGTCATTGATATTCTGCATGTTTTCTGTTAAATATTTTTCAGGCCATTTATTGGGGTAATACAGTATTAAACCTTTTCATTATTTTGGACAGATTTCACTGAAAACAAAGTGTGCATCTCTATTCAAGTCCAAATACACTGTGACAGAGAGAATATAAATGCCTATATCCTAAATGCCTACATTGAAATCTTTTGTAATTTCAGTCAGTCTGCAAATTATTTCTGTCAAAAAAAAAGAATATCAAATACTTTAATATCACACTCAATTTTATGAAGAAAAGCAGATGATTTGAAATGACTTTGTACAAATGCATATTCAAACACATCTTATAAGAATTAATTTTTTTTTACTTTTGTATTCCTTGAGAATTAATGAAGGTAATTTGTAAAAATGTAAATCTTGTTCATTTACATACCCTGTGATCAGGAAAATAACTTTAATATATTTATCACTTACTTACTTTTGTATATAAAACATTATTAGTATACTGTGCAAATGTCTTAGGCATCATATAGGTTTTGAAAAAGGAAAAAAACAAGTGTGACAAAGATACCAGAAGAACTCCAGCACGCTCAGTAAAACCTACAGTAACAGCTGTTTTACTTACAGTATTGTGGAAACATCTGAGGCACATACAAAAAAAAGCAATGCCATAAGAAAATGGCATTGCTTTTTTTGTATGTGCCTCAAATGTGAAAATATGAAATAAGAAAATATGCCTTTGAATTTTTTTGTCAAAAACTTTTCTATATAAAAGAAACTTCTATAGAGAGCATTTAAGAGTAATAAAATGCGCAGTTTGCCTGAAAATTCTCACTAGTGGTAAATGTGTGCAATATTATAAGCAAAAACTGCAGCATGCACAGTATAACAGCTGGGAGCTTTTACTGAGCATGCTGAAGTATATAAGATCTCCTGGTAACTTTGTCACCTTCTTATTTTTATGCAAAACCCAGGAGCCTACATTAGATTTTCTTTAAATCTGAAATCTGGTCTGTTGTATGTATGTAATATGTTGCCTTCTTTCCAGGCATGCAAATATTCTTCTGTAATATTACTTATTTATTACTTTTTAAGTTGTTTGGAAATATTTTTTAAACGTTCCTATGGATTTTTCTTTTTAGGGCTTTTTTTTTTTTTTTTTTTTTTTTTTTTTTTTTATTTATTAAATTTCTTATTTTAAAAAATAAGTATTCCACCACGAAAGTAAAAGATACAGAGAAATATGTGTATGCCAAAAAATAAAGAAGAACATTATATAAAACAACCACTTTTTTATACAAAAGAAAAATGGAAGCTGCTGGATTTTGCATGAAGCAGGTACAACAGTCACAGTCCTCAAAAGAACTGTTGGTGGACCTCAGTAAAACTTAGTAGCCAATTTCTTTATAAAAATTGTTCCTGAGATTAAGGGTCCACAAAGTGTTTTTGTTTGTGATACTGCATTTACTTATGACTGTGATGTGTATAGTAGGGGAATCTTGTATGAAAAGATGAAGTCAAAGGAGGAGGAGCCCACTGCTCCAGGGCAATGTAGGTCTCACTCACAATCAAGAAATCCATATCCAGTGCTGCTAACATTAAACATTTGTATTGTTCCACAGGTTACATCCCTTATATTTAAATAATATTATTTTCCTTTTTTTTGTAGTAGCCATTAGGAAAAGATCCACAGTTCCTGGTGTGATGATCACTCAGTTTGTCAAGGAAATTTCTCAGGGTAAAAGTCACCCAGACTTCTCACGCAAACCCATCGCCCTGACTATTCAAGAAGGTAAAACTATATCAAAGTTAATTTCTTTATTTCAATGATAATAGATAATAATCCATCAATAATCCTGTGATGCAGTCTTGGAAAACATTGTTGACCCTGGTAATTTTATTCCAAAAGGGAAGTTAGCTGTTTTTAAAGCAATCGTCACTGGGGATCCAACACCAGCTGTAAGATGGACTCGAAATAATGGTGAAGTTTCTAATGCAGAAAAATACATCATTGTGTATGAGCCAGTCACCGGAGAACACCAGCTGCAGGTACACCATCCCATTTGAGTAGTTAACATTATTGTGTTGTGTTCATGGTTTTCATGGTACCCAATTTGTTGTCATATATGAATATTGTACTTACTAGATGCCTAATGTATCTGTGGACCAAGCAGGCACCTATAAGTGTTTGGCAGAAAACAAGTTTGGTTGTGCTATTGTTACTGCCACACTTAATATAATTGAGGGTAAGTAGCATCCAAGAATTCAAGTCACTTGTGTAAAATTTAAGCTGTGAAATGTTAGAAAACCAGGACATACTGTACCTTTTAAAATGACCTCTATTACAGTTGGATTCAAGAAGAGCAAGGAATTGCAAGAATCACGAACAGGTTGGTCTGCCCAACGTCATGTACTTTTTCATTTAAATTTATTAGTTATAAGGGTTATAAGGGTTATAAGAGTTATAAGGGTTTTTAATACATCATACCTTGCATGCCATTCCATTCATTTTTTCTAGCTCAACGTGAACAACCAGCTGATTTCAAAAAGGTCTTAAGGACTCGGTATGATACTTCCACCATGATGTGGACAAAACACTTTTTTCCTGTCAGTCCGTCTAGATTCTGTATGACACTCGTACAGACTGGCTACATCGGCCACATTTTTGTGTCCTTTGTTCATACAGAGCTAATCGTCCAAAAGAGGAGCGAAAAGATGGAGAGGTCGACGAAAGGTTCTGGGAGTTATTGTTGAGCGCTGATAAGAAAGACTATGAGCGCATCTGTGCTGAATATGGAGTGACTGACTTCCGGTGGATGTTGAAGAAATTAAATGAAAAAAAGAGAGAAATAGAAGAACAGCAGGCACAGGTAAAATGTCAGGCATCTCATTTAAAAGTCTTCCGTTTATATTTGCTTAGACAATAATGAAAGCGTTTTAATGAAAAATCTTTGCAAAGTCTATGAAAGATATTGTATTCATTTATTTTTAGAGATCTGAATTTCCCTTTCTTCCAACAGTACATTGAATACCTGAGCAACCTGAAGCATATTGATATAAAAACTCCTGGTTGTGCACAGTTTGAATTTGAAATGGACCTCAGGGATCCCAATGCCAAAATCTTCCTTTTTAAAGTAAGACGTTAAGTAAGAGTATAATTTTTCACTTACACCTGTTGCTAAATAAAAATCATGCATAGGCAGAAGTTAATATGATGCATTGTTGGTGCTACAGGATGGTGAACTGGTAGAGTTTTCCTCTGATACAAGTCAGAAGCACAGGCTACGTCAAATTGGCAGACGCTTCATCTTCACTGTCGATGGTTTGTCTCCAGATGATGCTGGACTCTACCAAGTAGATGTTGAAGGGGTTAACATCTTTTCGACAAACTTAAAAAGTAAGATTTAGTAAAGAAAGGAAAACATAATACTTATAAACACTAATGCATGTTTTGATTTATACCTATTCATAACCTGCTCTATGTGCTTACAGTTCCAAATGTGGACTTCTTGGTAAAGATTACAGAGGTAAAAGCGATGGAAAGAGAGGATGCAGTCTTTGAGTGTGTTCTGTCTGCACCTCTTCCAAAAATCACATGGATGGGAAAGAATGTTTCACTGGTTCAAGGCCAGAAATATGACATTATTGTGTCTGAAGATATGTTGGTGCATAGATTGGTAGTTAAAGACTGTATGCTGGTGGATAAAGGCATATATGCTGCTGTGGTTGGAATCAAATCATGCAATGCCTGGCTGTTAGTGGAAGGTAGGTGCATGTTTGACCATATTTGTCTTGCTATTGAACTCAACACCTTAAACTGTTTAGTGCATAAATGAGGAAAATGTCACTGGCATGCATAAGTTCTAGATTTTATATATATATATATATATACAGTACAGGCCAAAAGTTTGGACACACCTTCACTCATTCAATGTGTTTTCTTTATTT
>JAQMYL010000036.1:19563227-19575786 GCA_030014365.1 Clarias pachynema
TAATTGCAATGTACCTTTTTGTTGAAAATGTCTATTTCTGATAATTTTCTTCCTGTTCACAGAGGTGAAGGAAGTACCTCTAAAAGCTGGGAAACTATGTGATGGTTCAGGGCAAGCAGTGGAATGTGAACAGAACTCAGAACAATTTAGTGAGGTACAAGGCGAGGACAGAGACAGGACAGGGCCATTGATCCCTGACATTGTAACTGGTATGTCACCTGCATAGCATCAGAATGGATAAAGCATTTTTTTAAATACACTATCAAAAAAATAAAATTATAAGCATTAGTTATAAAAATAGATATAAATTATGTAATGCATATAAGCTACCAGAGTTATTATTACAGTTACGATGTACTTTCTTGTAAAAATTATGCATTTCTGTTGCATTCTTGTTCACAGGGATGGAGGAAGTACCTTTAAAAGTTGGGAAGAGAAATGATGGATCAGGGCAAGGAGTGGAATGTAAACAGCATTCAGAAATAATTGGGAAGGAGCAAAGCGAGGATAAAGACAGGACAGGGCCATGGATCCCTGATACTGTAACTGGTAAGTCACCTGCACAGCGTCAGCATGTATAAGGTAAATATTTTATACCCTATCCAAGCGAGATTAATTAATTATTTATTAAAAAGCATAAGTATACAGTATATATATATATATATATAGGTATAAAATACAGTAGGTATAAATTATATATATTAATATAAATGCATGTAAGATACCAGAGTTATAAATAATAAAGATGTTCTGGTCTGATACATTTAATTACAATGTATTTTCTTGTTGTAACTCATATGAAAAATTGTGATAGACAAAGCTTTCAGCCAGTCAAGCTCTTGTGCAGACCAAGGGGTTTACTTCACTAGTGGTTTACAAGATGTCAAAGCCATTGTGGGCCATTCAGTTGAGCTGTTGTGCAAGATAAACAATGCAAACTGTGATGGCGTGTGGTATAAGGATGGGAAAGAGGTGGGTATGTCCACATACTGAACACATGTAGGCCATAAGCAAGAGCTACAGTAGCTTCATAGAAATAAACTCAGTGGTCAAAAAGTCACTATAGTGTCTGCACAGATAAAATCTACAGATGACCTGATGACTATCAAAGATGGAGTGTTGCACAAACTGGTGATTAATAATTGTACAGAGGATGATAATGGAAAGTATCGCTTTGAGGCAGCTGGGCGTAAAACAGAAGCTATGCTTACTGTGGAAGGTACATGAATTTAATTCAATTCAAAATAAATTTAAATTGTTTAGAACAATATTCTGCATGCTTTAGTCCACTAATCATAATACACATGTTTACTGGTTTAGATGAATGTATATCATACTGTATATGTAATCTAGACCCACCAAGTATAAATCAAGATGATTTGACCAAGTTCTCCCAGCCTGTAATCATCAAAGTTGGCCAAAATGCTGCCTTCAAGCTGAGCTTTATGGGTCGAGAGCCAATAAAAGTGCAGTGGTACCATGAAGGCGAGGAGCTGCTAGATGACATTAATGTCAAGATTGAAAAGTCCTTCAGCAACAGCTGCCTTCTCCTCACCAAGTGCCAGCGCAAAGACACAGGAGAAATCAAGCTCAAGCTAAAGAATGAATTTGGGATTACTGAGGCTTTCTCTAAGCTCATAGTCTTAGGTCAGTAATGTTTAGATCTGTTGTGTATTATCACTTTTTTGTGGCTTAAATATGTTTCACAAATCCACAATATTATTCCTCTTATTAAATATAGGTAAACCTACCAACCCATTGGGCCCTGTAGAGGTAATTGAGGCCTCGTCTTCATGTGTGGATTTCAAGTGGAGGCCTCCAAAAGATGATGGAGGTTCTCCTGTAATTCACTACAACCTGGAACGACAGCAGATTGGGCGGAACACTTGGACGAAAATTGGAAATACGGCAGATGAGGCCCACTATAAAGACATTGATGTAGAACATGGCAGAAAGTACTGCTACCGTATAAGGGCTATAACTGCAGAAGGCATCAGTGATGTGTTTGAGACAGAAGACATACAGGCTGGCACTAAAGGTGAAATTGCTGCATGACTGCTTGTTGTGTATCTCTCTCTCTGTACCTGCTCCAAAACAGTTTAAACAGTTAAGGGGCTTGATTGATTACACCAAGTGTATCAGAACAGGAAAAACACAACACAGTGATGCAATTTTAAAAAGGAGCATTTTATAGAGCATTATAACAAGTGACAGCAATTCCATATTCATCAAAATGAAAGCCTCAACGCATTACGTCTGCAAGAACACACCATCAGCCCATATTAGTCTATACAGAAAAGCAGCTCAGGAAGTTTTTGTGCAGAACTTCATTAGTGTATCTGAAGGAGATATCAATTATCCATAATATTGTATAAATAAAGATAGCCTCAGCAGATAAATACAAAATTCACAGGAAACATACTCCAATTATGCATACTGTAAATTGATGGTCAAATGACACGATTTTTATCAGGTGCAAACAAAAGAAAAAATGTGTACCAATTTGCATGGTACGTGACATTTGTAAAGTAAACGTCCCAAGCACAACCTTTTTTTATTTCAATAAAACAGAGCAGCAGTTTATTGCAGAAAATTACATTATTGTGTAAAGCGTTTTATTTTAACAGTCATTTTGATGGAGATGAGCTGCAGGCTGCAAGATCCACAAACATTTTCCTCCACACATTTTCATTGAATTGCTTGCAATATTCATTATGTTTATGAAAACCTTGTTATATGATCTAGCTAAATCTTCCTAGTGCCAGTCTTTCTCACTCTTGCTCTTTTTCTTTCTTCTCCTAAACATTATTCACACTGATTCTAGAATATTAGCCTCAATGTGCCTTGTTGGCGGTATGGTTTTTCCTGTATCTTCGCTTGTCCTCTTATGAATCAGACTTCATTCAGTTTACAGCTAAGGCTACATTAATTGGTGGGGAAACTGTCCCAGTTTGCCATCTGTTGTGATCGAAGTCTGCACAGTTTGAAAAGGTTTCTGCTTCAGTGCTAACTCATATGCTGAAAATGTCTATTTCTGGGAATTGTCTTGTTGTTCACAGTTGATGATGGTGAATGAGTGGTGCCTGTAACTCAGGAAAGAAGCATTAAGACTCAGCTTGGAGAAGGGTTTATGGACCTCTTACTTTTTAGCTTGATTCATTAACAAGACAGGCGATTTAAAGTAGCTCATGTCAAGGGGCAGTCTAGGTTAGACTCCATGCCCTGTGTGACAGCGTTGTTAGACCATTGATCCAAGGCTGTGAAGACAGTGGCATGGCAGGTGAATTGATCCTTCATACCATGGTTCTGGTCACTTTAGTGCCTTTATTTTACTGACCACTCATTTGGACCATTATTTTGTTTACTCCAGTCTAACACAGTATTTACTATTAAATCAATCTGTGCCACTGATTCTGACCTTTAGTCAAGTCTCTGCTCCTGTTTTTTTCCTGATCCTAATCTCAAGCATCTGCTTCAGGTTGCTGTTTGTCTCCTGTGCTATACGATGAATGGCAAAGGTTTTGATCTCCATTTGGAATTCTCTCGCTTTATTCTGACTGACCACTCTCCCTAATCACTGTTTGGTCCTCTTTCCTTTTATTAGTCCCATTGTGACTCATTAGCTTTGCTAAGACTTGCACAAGCAATTATGCTTCTGTGTTTTGTGCTAATGCCGAATCTATTCACAACCATGACCAGATTTTGCTGTTGATTATGTAAAGCGTAACGTTAAATATAATAAACGTTAAACATCCATGTTATTGGGGTCTAGCATATAATGTCCTGATTATACTGTGGATGCTACAGTGGAACCGAGCGTTCTGCAAGCATTTTGCAAGACAAGCAAAACTTTTTAATACATTTCAACTTGATAAATGAGTGGGGTCTTGATATATGAGTAGTACACATACCCTTTGTCTGCCAAGTGTCACATGATCACAACTGAGCCGATGGTTCTTCTCTCTCTCGCACGCGCTGCGGGATTGTTGGGGATTGTCGTCTTCCATGCTCAGTTTCAGTGCACGTGCGTCACTCGTATGGTCAACATTCGTGCATGCGTCTACTGTTTATTATAACATTGTGACCACGGGTGTGTGCGCATAAAGCAAACGCATGTGTCATTAAAGAGGTTCCTTGTTGAAGATCCAATTTCCAGAGTCCAGAGTTCAGTGCAGGTTAATTTATTTAAATTTATTATGTATTAATAATTTTTCCATTTCCACAAAAGTTTATCGCAGTTTGTTGCAGTTTGCTTGGAGAATTCAGGTGTGTGTTAACACAATTTTTCCAAAAGAGAAATAAAGTTGCTTCACATAAATCTGGAAAGGGTTATAAAACCATTTCCAAACATTTTAGAGTTCAATGTTCTACAGTGAGAAAGTGTTTTCACAAGTGGAAAGCATTCAAGACTGTTGCCAGTTTTCCCAGGAGTGGATGGCCTAGCACATTCACCCCAAGGTCAGATCGTGCAGTTGTCAGAGAAATACAATAAAACCCAAGAGCTACATCAGGTCAATGATCTGAAGCACACCAGTAAATCTACATCAGAAAAATAAAAGAGCCAAAGTCCAGACCTCAACCCAACTGAAATGCTGTAGTGATACCTTAAAAAAAAGCTGTGCATAAGCAAATGACCAAAAACATCAATGAACTAAAGCTATGTTGTAAAGAAGAGATAAGGTCATACAGGAAAGTATTGCTTTTAAAGGTGGATCTACAAGTTATTGAGTCATGGGAAGTACTTAGTGTTGCCAACATGTTTTGCTTTTTTTGCTTCTTTTTTGGTAAATAAACTAAATACAGTATGTAGAATTAAAAGAGAGGCCAATAACTTTTGAACATGATTGTAACAGTTCTCATGATAAAAAAGCATTTATACATTTTACATTTCTGGTTACAGCATTTCCTGGACCACCCTCCACACCAAAAATTGTAAGTGCCTTCAAAGACTGCATCAACTTGTCATGGTCCCCACCAACCAAAACTGGAGGAACCAACATTGTGGGCTACAACCTGGAGAAACGCAAAAATGGCAGCAACCTGTGGAACCAAGTTAACCCTATAGGGGAGCCAATTAAAGGTTAGAATTAAGATTAAACTTCTACCAATGTATTAAAAATGTACAACTATGCAATAAAAATCTAATTTTGCTTTGCCTACAGCCAAACAATATGCAGTCACAGATGTTGTAGAAGGGATTGAGTATGAATTCCGTGTCATAGCCATCAACTTCTCTGGTGCTGGAGAACCAAGCTCTCCTTCTGACTTTGTGATAGCCAGAGATCCTAAAAGTGAGTCATAAAAACATGAACTAGACACTAATACTTACTACTGCTTTCATTCGCTAAATGTTAAATAAACTTTAATAATGATCATTCGCTTTCGCAGAGTCACCTGGTAAAGTTATTGATCTGAAGGTGTCAGATTCCACATATTCTTCCTTGTCCTTGAGTTGGACTAAACCAAAAGAGGAAGAGGGGGTGAAGGATGAGGCTAAGGGATATTTTGTAGAATTAAGACCAGCTGAGAACACAGAATGGACTCGCTGCAACTCCCATGCAATTATCACAACCTCCTACACAATTCTTGGTCTTAAGTCCATGGCCATGTACTGGGTACGAGTGGTTGCAACTAATGAAGGCGGAGAAGGTGAACCACAGGACCTGGACAACTACATCATTGCCATGCCTCCACCAGGTTAAATGGATCCATTAACTATTCTAACTTCTTATTCTAATTTATTGGGTTTTTTTTGTACACTATATATATTCCAATGAGATATGAGTAATGATTTGTAATATATCCAAAACGGTACTGTTTCTTTTTCTAAATATCATGTACAGTGAAACCAAAATTTACTGATCGAAAAATGAAGAGCTTTATGGTGGTAAGAGCTGGACATTCTGTTCGGGTCAACATTAATTTTGAGGTATTACAAGATTTATACAAGCCATGAAAATTGTCTAATAAATGTGTCATTCTATAATCATACTATAAACATACAATATATAATGTAATACTATAAACATATACAGTATAATGTCAAACTTTTTTTAATTATTTTTTTTTAATGAATGGCAGGCTTCTCCAATGCCCACAATAAACTGGCTCAAAGATGGAATGCCTCTATGCAAACATGTGACTGTAAGCAACACAGAAGGAACATCTAAGCTTCTGATTCCATCTTCAGAGCGTTCTGATACAGGAGTTTATTCCATCATAGTCAAGAACATGGTCGGCCAGGAGACTTTCAGTATTGAAATTAGGGTCACAGGTAAGACACCAGAATGAATAGGCAATAGATTGATTAAATCAGTTAATGGCAGAAAAATGCCCCTTGCTAAGGAAAGACTGAAATCCCCTTGTTTTTAAAATATCCAGTAATGGTCAAGGGTAAAAGTCAGGAGATTTTAAGTCCAACAGATCAATTTGCCTTGCTCTTTTGGTGAGATGAAAGAAGTTACTTACTCATCTTTCAATGAGGCCATTTATGGGCATCTATGTGCTCATGCATGCTTTTTTACAACTCATTACTGGGTAGGAAATATATTTAAGATAGTTAAGGCTGGCATGTGTCTAGGAGACAGCAAGTGCTAGTCTTCACATGCGAGCTAGCTAGTTGGTGGTCAAAAGAAGTAGTATGTATGTAGCATGATTGAACTGACAAGTCTAGTGGTAGTAAATGATGGTGACTGGACTTGGTGAGAAGGTTAGTCAACTGTGGGGAAGATACGCCAGTGGCGGCTCATCCCGAGAGGCAGGTGGGGCAGTAAATATCTGTTCAACAAATATTAATCTTTATAAAGTCCTCATTCACGACTCAATTCTGTTAAAATGCTGATTGCCATTTTGAGTGACTAACAATTAAAAGCAATGAATGTTTCTATTTGAAAGATACCAGCTGATATATTTTACTGATTTGCTCACTCTTCACAATGCTGTTGCATATACAGTACATGTGGCAGCTCTACAGAGTAAATATTGCTCCTATTGGTTAAAAATGGGAGTTGCAAAAGAGCTCATTTGGCGCACAAGTCATGCTCCATCATGCTTGGTGGAAGAGTAGCTGCCAAAATAGTTAATGACAGTGTTGCCAAGTTTGCAGTTTTTATTACAAATGGAAGTGTTTTAAACATACTTCAGATCTACCCATCCAAGATCTTTTTTTTTTTTTTTTTAAACTGTGAGTGTATACAGTGGTTTCAAGTTCCACGGGACAATTTCTATTGTAAGCTACATTGCAAAGATTAGGTGACAGAAAGAGGGATCATAGAGGTATTTCAGTAACCATGCAAAAGGGGAAGAAAAAGAAGTTTTCCAGTGCCCAGGTTATTTGGCCTAGTTTCAGGTTTTTGTGTATGGGTTTTGAGATATTGTTGGGCTGGGAATTTTGCCCGAAACCTGCACTGAACACAGTTTAACAAAGTCTAAGTCCACTAAAAAAGAAAGAAAGAAAAATTTAAGAGTACTAGACTGTATGTATGTTGTTTACTTTCAACAGTCAATTACAAGGTTACTCTGAATAGCGATTATATAGTAGCATCAGTGAAGTGTAATAGTCTCTCGGGTCGATTTTATTTCAGTTTGTGTTGGTATGCATTTTGTCTTGCCCCACCAAACTCTATGGTCACAAGCTGGTGCTAAGATCTGAGATCTGCTTTAATTAGCAGCAAAATATCTTCCAAGAATGTAATCTAATCTCTTGATTAGCCTTGGCTTACTCCCACATTTCAGTTAGGATAACTTTTGTTAAATGTTTTATGGCATATCTGCTCAAGGTGCCAATGCATTTTTGGCTTTTCTAAAACATTTACATGCACATTCTCAAGCAATTTCCAGAGAGACACAGGAACATGAAGCTCACACTGCATGAAGAAGCATGAATACTTTAAAGAAGTCAGAATTCAAATAAATGAAATCAGGATGGCTTAGAACAGACTTGGGCTGCTCAGTGAATGTTAGAAAATCCTGTCACACACATGTGTCTGTCACACAGATGACCCAAAATCTCCTGGGCCAGTGGAGCTGGAGGAAAATGTTCCTGGTACATTAACCGTCTGTTGGAGCCCCTCTCCTGATGAGAAGCGAGATGACCGTCTGCACTACATGGTGGCCAAACGTGACTCGGTCAAGCAGACCTGGCAGACAGTGGCTGACCAAGTGTTCAACAACAGCTTCACAGTTGCCAACATCATGCCAGGAAGAGAATATAACTTTCGTTTGTATGCCAAAAATGATATTGGGATTTCTGAACCTTCTGAGTCCCCAACATGGGGGCGAGTGAGGAAGAAAGGTAAATTAATTGCAATGAATTACTAATTTAAGATGAAGATGTCATGATTAACACATGTAGCTAAACGTTTATGTACATGTTTGCTGCAGAAAGGTTCACCATCAGTGTGCCTGAACCCAAGACCTTGAACTTTGAATCACCACCTACTTTCACTGTCCCAATGAAAACACATACCTGTCAAGAGAAGTATGAATGTTACATGAGTTGTGCTGTGAGGGGCAATCCCACCCCCTATGTGACCTGGTACCACAACAACATCAGTCTCAACGCAGATGCCAATTACTACATCACCAACACGTGTGGTGTCTGTTCCTTATTAATACTAAGAGTGAGACCTAAAGACAGTGGAGAGTACAAAGTTGTTGCAGAAAATTCTTTAGGCCGTGCTGAGTGCATCACTCAACTCAAAATCAAAGGTATGTTGTGTGAATATATAGCGTAAAAACAGGCTAGGTCCAAAACATGCATTTGCATCTTTCAGTTTATTTACCTCAATATATGCGCCATATACTACAGCATTTGGTTATTCAGTGCCAGACAATGCTTCAGACATATTTACAGGTTTTTTTTCTTTCTTCTTTTTTAACTCTAGAATGAAGAGATGCTGCCTTGGATATGTTCAGAGCTTTCTTAAGGTTGATGTTACTTATAACCATTCAAGTTAGGTTTAAGTTGTGCCAGTATTATTTTATTTAATAGATTCCAAATAAAAAATAAAAAATAAACATTTTAAAATGTTCATGATTTTGATCATGGTATAATACATGGATGGAACATTATGGTTAAAACACAAAAAGATATAATATAAGCAAATTACTTTGTTCTGAACCTTATAACACAAGGTGTAATAATGCAATACTTTCATGGCCCATATGAAAGGATTGCATTATTTATTATTATTAAAATAGTTTAAGCACATAAGCCTAAGACATAAAGTCACAAAGTGATTTTCAAAATATAATGTGAATTATAGCCAAATACTGTATAAATACAGCTAAATAGCTAGAAGAAAAGTTTGCCAGTTGGTCATTGTCAATGTATTGAGCTCAACCTTTAACACAGATTCAACTCAAACATATTCATTTTTTTTAAGTAATGTTAACATGTAGTGTGCATTGATGCAATGATGTAATCTGTCTATGCCCCATACAGAATGTCTTTTAAAAGGTTAAAAACACATTTGACACTGGACATTGCACTCATTACATCAACCATGGCTACAGTTTACAGTCTTCCATTAATAACCCTGCAAGGGAACATGACCGTATGTTGATAATAAAAGAGAAATGCAGTTAGGTGATAGTTGTGGTGGGTGTCAAAAAGAGGGAGATGAACTCTGAAGATAGAGAGAGACTATAGGTTTTTGCATAAATGGAACACCTCAGATGACCAGAACACCCACAGATATTTACAAGGGTCTAAAGAAAAACTGGATTGCTTTGTAACTGGACTGTTAAAAAAAAAATAAAAAGTAAAAAAAAATCTAATAAGTTAACTATTAGTCTTAGGCACCATTTTTTGTGAAAATATTTTTTTTAAACATTTATTTGATTTACTTTTTTCATTAAAAAAAATAACAAAAAACAAAAAAAAACTTTAAAAAACTTAAGAAAGTAACATATCACTTTTCTGGAAAAAACAACTGGAATTCTGTCATGGATTACCTGAAGCAATAAAAGAAAGTGGGATAGTTAAAAACACATTTTATAAGCAACGTGTTATCAGGTATTACACAGTCCTGTACATTGTTTCATGCTGTATGCTGTGTATACAGTATATACAGTATACAGTATATACAGTATACAGTATCTCTGCACACAAAAGGCCTCCTTCATGTTTGCCTGGAATGTCAAGCATATAAAACTAAAATAAGTGTCAAAGCATCTCAAAGCAAAGTGTCAAGGTAAACTCCATTGATGTGATAACGTGGTCATTTAGTACATTCAGGTAGTCATCTGAATTAATTTCATTCCCACGTACCATAACTGGGCCTAGACCTGCCCAAGTGAAGCAACTGCAGATCATAACACTACCTCCAGAGGCTTGTACACTGTGGACCATGCATGACTTCGTGTGCTCCCCAACTTACCCTGGCAGAAACATCACTCTGGCATAGGGTCAGTCTGGATTCATCAGACCATGATCTTTTTCCATTGCTTCAAAGTCTTATGTTCATGCTCCCTATAGGAAACAGGTTTTGGCCACACAGCTGTTTAGTCCCAATCCTCTGAATTCTCGTCACTTTGTGTGTGTGATTTTACTTTCACTATTAAACATAGCTGTGATATCTACTCTTTTTCTACCCCATGCATCTTTACTAAGCATTTAACTTATTTCGCTATCTCAACTTTTTACAATTTCAGCATTGAATATAAGAGCATGGAGGGGATATATACAGTTTATGCCATCGTCCTTACATTCAAATAGTGCTAACTTCAGGTTTATCGACACTCTAAATGAATATTCACTTTAATGTGTTTGCATTAATTATAAAGGTCTAATGTTTTAAAGACAAGGCAAATGTTTCCAGTTACTGTAGAACATTACATCCAATAAATACTCTATAAATACTCCAAATACTCTACAAAAATACTAGCAAAGAGCATCATAGTTACAACCTCTGTTATATTTCTACACAAAACAAAATTACACAATTCAATTTTATTTAATTTAGTCGTATCTAATTCCTACCCGTCACTAGGAGGCTCCCACATTAAGGTTACTGCGACCAGTCCAAAAAATATGGAAATGAGTTTGAAAAGTGTGAGAATACTTATGAATGAAAAATTATCAGTTTGTCCCTGGTGATTGTAGCTTTCTTTAAAATCATGTTGGAACTGTAGAATTTCCTGTATTAATGTAAAATATAGTATAATACAAAATACTGTAGCAGCTTGAAAGTAAATTTTCCATTTTTCTAGTATTTGTGATAAATATCATATATGATAAACTTTAACAGTAAAAACAATTGACACTTATATAGCACTTTACAGTATGTCTGTATTATCCCTCTTGGACCACAGGAGTTTTTATTCGCCCTGGCCTTCCATTTCCACTGCCCTGGACACTTTGGTGGTTTTCCCTTCTAAGTCACTAACAAAAAGAATTAGCAGACTTAAAAATACCCCCATGTGACTCTTCATGAGCAGGATTTATAGGGTATCACTACTTTGTGCATGGTGTGATCACTAAATGATTTTAGATTAGTTTTCTGTCTATAATAAAACATTCTTACTTCTACTGGCTTTCCATTAACTATTTACACAACTAGCATCCTTTCAGATAGATCACCCAGCCTATAATTTAAAAGCCTTATTCTTGCATTCACTGGGTAGTAAAATATTGGGGTGGAGAACTGGCTATGGCATTTGCAAAATGATTTATTAGCCTTGTGGAGGCAGAGGAAACATTGGACTATTAGGCAGAGCAGCAGAGTACTAAGAGTAGAGAACATCATCACACTAAGGGTAAGTGTATTATCAGACCGCTGTGACTTAGACCTATTAACTTTGACGCTTTTATCCCCTCACTGTTTAATTGAGTTTTGATGGCAGTTTTATGTTCACCCATACTCATTTTCTTAGCATCCATATTTTACAAAAATGCAAAGGAAACACTTCTTTTAATGTTTAAAGTTGGATTTTAACACTTTAAATTTAATACTAATATGAATTAATATGACATCTTTAAATAATTAATTCTTTTTCAAATTAATAAGTTCAGTCTGGAAGGTTTATTGTCTTAGAATAGGATATAAGTTGGTAAATTGCACATTGTATATATGCATGTTTCCTAAGGCACCTGCTTGAATGAGTCTTTTATTTATTGACGTTAATATAGCAGGAAAGCCATTAAATTATATAGTGCAGAGACACTAAATTAAGGCTCATCTCGTAAAAATTAGTTTTTAATGGGCAAAATGTGTAGTACATATTTTTTAAAGCATTGTTTTATTAGCTACAGAATCCTTATATGCATTAAAACATTCAACAACATGGCGATATTCTCCTTTACCATAGGATATTTTTTTACTAATCAAATTTAATTTTGTCCCTTTTCAAGTCAATAACATACTGTAAATTAATATGAAGACTTTCTGTTAGCAGAACATTTCTAGGAACAGCCTCACCTGTGACTATTGGAAAGACCTTTCATAAATGTCTCCAACTCTCCAAGGTTATATATTTTATTACACACACACACACACACACACACATGCACACACACACACACACACACACACACACACACACACACACACACACA
>JAQMYL010000036.1:19586750-19598088 GCA_030014365.1 Clarias pachynema
GTTTATGTTCACATACAGCTACATGACACACTGCATGAAAGATAATATTTGAAAAAGCATAATAGGACCTCTTTAAGCAGTGGTTACTAACAGGCCCTAACCATGTAAAGAAAACCTTCCTCACATCATTAAACCACCTTCACCACCCTGAACTGATGACACATGGCAAAATTGGTCCATGGTCCATCTGTGTGGTTCTACAGAAATCAAGATTTAACAGGCCAGGCTGCGTTTGTCTAGTCTTCATCTATACAGTTTTGCTGAATCTGTCCCCGACGCAGCCTTAGTTTTTGTTCCGGTCTGACAGAAGAGGAACCCCACATGGTCTTCTGCTGTTTTGGCCCATCCACCCCAAGGGTGTGCACAATATGTTTAATTATACAAAATGTGTTTAATTACACAAAATACTCAAGGCAGCAACAAACAATCAGTAACCAACAATCAGGTCATGGCTAAGATGAATGAGATTTAATTTCATGATATTTGTATGATTTTATCAATTACTCTGCTGCCACATGATTAGATAACTCCATGAATGATGTACAGGTGTTCCTTATAAGATGCTCTATGAGAGCATTCTGTTATAGCAATATTGTTTTACACAGAAAAAAGGATGTTCTTTAGTAGTGTTTTAGTTTCAAAATATAGCCACTGCCCAAAAATATTTGATGAAATATACATTTACTTAAAAATGTAGATATACCCTGGATATAAGATCATGACTTAATTTTTGTTTCATTTTGGATTTGTTTAAACTTGCCAGACTTCATTTTAAACAAAACAATGAAAAATAACAAGGATCTTGTATTGAGTTTGTATTTTCTTTAAATGTTACTAAATTTAACCACAATGAATTCCCCGAGCAAGTGGGCCAAAATGCAACCTTCAAGATGCCACCACAATATTCTCTGGAGATCAAATAGTTTTCTGAAGGTTCTTAGCTGATGGAGTTAAAGTGGACTGTCTGTAGTCAGATGCTGTATAAATGAAGAACCAGCTGAAAAACATTTCTGGCACTGTTGAGCCTTTTTCAAGGTAAGGCACATTGTCAAGATGAACGCAATATTATTTTCTGGTTTGTTTATTTATGCTAATTATGGTTATATTTGTTCATTCACAGGCACACCCTATCCACCAAAAAACTGATGTATTAGAATTGACATTCTGTGTAACTGAACTCAGGTGGAACCCACCAAGTAATGATGATGCTCACCAGTGAAAAATTACATAATTGAAAAGCAGCAAACAGGCAAAAATTATGGAAAACATTAGGGGAGGTCTCGGCTGATCAAACCAAAACAGGACAGAATTCTGAAGATGACGGTTGCCAATTGGAGACAGACAACATTGTGGGCTTTAATTTTAAGTAAACTGAATTGTCAACATATTTTTGTATTAAACATGAATATTTTATGGTCATAAAGTCATGGATAGTATTCTATTCTAATACACAAAAAAACATGAGTACACAAATAATAATACCTCCTACTGTGTTGCAGTACTCTGACCCTTCAGCTTCTCCTAAAATTGTTAGTGCCTTTAAGAACTGCATTAATCTGGAGGGAGCTCATTCAGAGAAGAATAGAGGAACTAAATCCTGACCTACTAACTGCAGGAACAGAAGAAAAACACGAAACAGTGGGTGGCTTTGAACTCCATTAATGATCTTACAATAATGAAGATAAATTGCAGTTTTGATATTTGTTCAGTCTTGACACATTCATTTTGAATATTCAGTGATTTCAGGGCACCCACACATGCTTTAACTAAAGTAATCAATGTATTTAATATGCATGAAAATAGTCATTCGTCTGCCCTTTTTCAGCCTTTAAATATTCTGTAAAGTGTCAGAAGGATTGCAGTATGAATTTAGAGTTCTCAGCACTTAAGGAACTGAAGAGCCCGGTCAACCCTCTTTGATGGTTTGTGCTAAAAGTCCCAACAGTAAGCAGTTTGCACATCAAAACACAAAATGTCAAATCATTCATAAATATAAGTTTTATAGTTAGGTACTAAAATATATTTCTGTTCATTGTGGATTTTTTGGTGAAACTGCATTTTTAAGCATAACTGCGTTTTTCTGTACATAACAGCTTTTTGCAAAATATTTTTCAAGACATCCCCTACCAGGTGTGTACATCATCATAGCTAAAAGCTAAAAATTATCGGATTATAGTTGGTCATGGCAGGTCTTATTATTAGGAAAATACAATCTTAGACAAACAAAAACATAATTTTGTTCAACATTTTTTATTTCAATGGAAGTTGCTTAATATGCTGCTAATTATCAGCGCTTGACTAATTGATCAAGTAAAGTGATTGATCAGCAAGTGATTGAATTGCTGGTGTGGTCTGTAAAAGCAGGTAGGTGTCCTAGGACATTTACCCCAATGTTAAATGATCAGAGAAATACAAAAAAAAACAAAAGCTACATCTCAGACCCTACAGGTCTCACTATGCTGAAGTCCATGACAGCACAATTAGCGGAAGACTGACCAAGTACAGTCTGTTTAGAAGGGTTGCCAGGAGAAAGCCATTTCTGTTTAAAAAGAACATCGAAGCATGACTAAGATTCAAATAACTGCACATGAACAAACTACAAGAATTCTAGAACTTCCTATAAACAAATGGGACCAAAGTGGGGTTGTTTGGTATTAATGTCCAGCAACATGTTTTGCAAAATCCAAACGCAGCATTTCAAAAGAACCACCTCATGTCCACTATCAAGCACTGTCTTGCCCAAGCAAGTCTCTCCTGCTTGTTGTTCTTCTGAAGTAATGGTTTCTTTGCTGCAGTTCGACCAGGAAGGAATGACTCACACAGTCTCCTTTAAATATGTTGCCTTTTGAAATTCAGAGAAGCATTTCTGTGGGCCATTTCTGAGGCTGGTAATTGTAAGAAACTTATCTGCTACAGCAGCGGGAGCTCTTGGTCTTCCTTTCCTGGGACAGACATCATGAGAGCCAGGTTCATCGTAGTCTTTGACAGTTTTGGGGATTGTACTTGGGGATACATTGAAAGTTCTTAATATTTTTGAGATTGACTGATCTTCATTTCTTAACGTAATTATGGACTCTTTTCTCTTTACTTAACTGAGCAAAGTTTCTTACCATAATATGGACTTGTACAATAGCTGTAGTAACACTAAAAGGGATGTTGACTCTGTACCCGCCCATCCTTCCTCTGCACAAGACAACTGATGGTCTAAAGCACATTAAGAAGGCATACCTGTGAACTGAAAACCATTCCAGGTGACTACTCTACCTTGTAGTGGAAATTAGCATTTCCAAAATAGCCCCAACATACAATGTACAAATGTGTTCAACCTCTTGACGCAAAGAAGCATATAAACATATAATCATTTCTAAGTTCACATATAATAATTTCTAATTTATTAAAATAATTTATTAAATCTAATTATTAAGCAATGTCCTAAAATGCCAGGCATAATTTACAAGATTTACAGATAGAAATATCAGTGCCATATTTGATAGAAAGTTTGTCAAGTTTACTAATAGGATATGAGGAGACTGGCATTTCATGACAGGGGACACTCAATGAAATATTGCTGTCAGATGAAGTTTCACATTACATGTTTACACACAAACAGAGTCTCTTGGAGTTCAGCTCTTGTGTGTGCAGTTACAGTGATTCATGATGAATTATACAAGAGTTAGTTCTTAATTAGTACCTGAGTGAACTGCAATTACTATTAATGAGCAGCACTCCACATAACAGGTGTAATAACCATTAATTACACTAAAAGTCAGATGCCAGCTTTGGTGAAATTAGGTTGGTATAGTCCCTGTGGTCCCAAGGAGAAAGCAGCTAACTGCCATAGTCCATGTTTAAAACGAAAACACTATCAACACATCTGATAAAGTTATGTCATCTTAAACAACATTTTGTCTCCTTGGTAACTGATTCTAAGTTGTTCGGAATTGCATCTGTATTGTTTTATTTACTGTACGCCTAAGGCAAGCTAAAAAGCTAACTAACTTTTAGCACAAGGCTGAATCCCTTCTAATGAAGAGCACTACTTGGTGAGTAGAACAAGTGATTGTACACCTTAGCACACTAGCTTTGTATTTAACACTATTTTCCGAACCTGGAAGTTAATGTATCCACAATGTTCTAAAGCAGGATAAGTAGAAATAAAAAAAAAAATAAAAAAAAAAAACTTATGAGATTTACAGGACTGCGCACCACCTACGTAGAATAATGGCTACATAGTAACTTTAATAATTCAAAACTACTTTTAATGAATTAAAAGTTGGTCGCTAACTGTGAGCCACCAGCTTCCTTCAGTCGCGGTTAGTAATTTCCGGCAGTAGCCATATTATAATCTATTGATAATAAATGGTGTTTGTGGAACTGTTGTATAACTTACATGGGTAATAACATGACAACTGTGTTTTTTATTGCCAGTGTTTTTAATTGCCATTTTAGTTCCCAATATCTTTCTAATAAATATCAGTCAAATTTGTCAATAACTCATCTTCCCCAGCAGCATACTTTGGCTAAAATCAGATGCAATACCAGTTGCAGTAGCCTGTAAGCTCATTCTAAAAATTATCCTAAACACATTTAATGGGCACACCTAGAAGAGGTACACATGCTTATTAATGCAATTAGCCAATCATGTTTTAGTAGCAATATTAGAAAAATATCAGGAACTGAGCAGTTTACACTATTAGTGAAATATTGAAACTAGCCTGTACTAACAATTATACCAACATCAAAGTCATTGAGATCACAATTTCTTTATTGTAATGTTTCATGTGAAATGACGTTTTTTAACCTGGATCTGCATACATTTATAGATTATGCTGCTTCCAAATCATTTGGATTATTGAATGGATACATGAATGAGTTGGCAGTCCTATGAAAGTGGCATACATAAGAAGAGGTATGGATTCATAGCTTTTAATATTGTTGACATTGTAAAGTCATTGTCAAGTAAAGATGACAATGAATTTGGACTTGTCATTGTCAAGTAAAGAAATCCTGACAGTTGGAGATGATTCATCTCATCACTCTTTAGGGACGGCTTTCTATTAGATTTTGCCTGGGTGTAGGGATTTGATTTGTGCATGTTCGCCTACAAGAGTGTAATTTAGGTTGGGCAATCATGTCAGGTAAAGAGGCCTGGCATGCACTCAGGGTTTCAAATCATCCCAAAGCTGTTAAGTCGGGTTAAAAGCAGTGCTCTGTGCAGGCCTCTTGAGTTTTTCCACTCCACCCTTGGCAAACAATGTCTTTATGGACCTCACTTTGTGCATAGTAACAGTGGTTGGGCATGTTAGATTATGTAAAGAGATGTGCAGAAGCTACAGTATACAATGACATTCTAGAATTGTCTGCTTACAACATTCTATGTCACATATCAGCAATAATCCTTTTTAACGCATACCTCCACAGGAATTTTATGTAACACAGCCATACTTGCTTATATTGCAGTGTTTCTGTTTTCTAATGAGGAAACTTTCAGAATTTTCAAAAAAAATAATCTAATTATTATTTTATTTATGTATTTTCTTTTTACTTCCGAGGTCAAAACACTCATAACATCCAAAATTTTACATATTTTTATTTTAAAAAGTTTATGCTACTTTATTATCTATAATTTTTTAAATTCCATAATCATATTCATTGGCTATTTAAAATCAAATCAGCGTGTATACTGAACCATTTAGAACTAAGCTTTTTACTGAGAGATCTAGCTTTAGTTTATGATAGTAGGCAGTTTCATTATTCATGTCTGCAGTGGTCAAATGTCAAATAAACATCAAACATGATCCTTTACTCCACTGCCCAATATTTCTTGTGATACTTATATTTTATTGTCCTGCCATGCTAAAAGGAGTTTTCACAAATAGGACACACAGGATGTTGAGGTTTTAAGAGAAACCTGTCAGTGTAGCACCTGTTAATGTGAAATATAACCCTGTTACAGGAGGATTGCCAAAAACAGCCCATACTTATTACTTTTCAAAATGAGCTTTGGGATTATTTCAACATTCAACATTTCAACAAGCAGATTTCAAGCATTGTTTTTATAAAAGCTTTATATCCGACACATCTGTGTTGTCTTTACATCCAACACAAGGTGTTGTTTAAGATATCCTTTAGTTGTCTTATAAACATGGACCACAATCGATCAAATTACATGACGTTATATGCTGTAAATGGGACATCTTATCCAGTGCTGTTGGAATCACAACAGTGAGAAACTGGATACAGCATGTTAATACATGACACAGAGATGAGGTTAGAGACCTCATAATACTGACGGTAAGGACTCGTGAAGCTTCCTTTTTTATCAAGTATATTCTGCACACAAGTTACTCTTATGTAAAGCGGACTTTTTCTTATTTTTTATTTTTGCTTTGACACTATTCAATAATAATGAAAACACTAACATTATGAAATACCACATATAGAATCATGCAGTGGTCAATAAAAATAAAAACATGTACCAAAATACAAATCAAATCAATTTTATATTTTAACTCTCAGTGAGCTTTATGACAGAGAGTCATCTAGAATTCTTAGGAATTTTTCACTGTTTATATATTGTCTTTGAAACCACGATATATTGCTTTTATACTATATCGCTGCTTTTATAATATGACTTTACTTGGCAGTGTATGGTATATATTTTCACCATCACAGGATGTGACCATGTTCTCTTTTATGATAGAAAAAGCAAAAAGGAAGGAAAAGGCACCAAATCATCTTGAATTTTGATCTCATTCTGAAATATGAAATATGAACAGACCACATGCAGGACCCCCTCCTTAATGTGGGCCTCTCCCAAATAAAAGCTGTAACACTCTTGACAGCTGAACGACTTCACCACCTATGAAGTTGCAACATTCGACCTAACATAATTTTATTGTTGTAAGAGGAGCGATTACACTAAAATCCAAGAGTCAAAACTACAGTACAAAAATCTGAAGGTAAGCACAATAGTTCTTATATATAACTTTGCATTTAGGATACTTGCCTGATGATCTCATCACATTTCCTGATCAAAATCTTTACATATGCATCTTCCATGTGTTACATACTGTAAACTGGGTTGTCATGCAGATTTATGAATGGCTGACTTACTAATGGAAAAATAAATTGGGATATCTAACCTAGAACAGGAGAAACTGCGTACCGCTAGCAAAGGTGTAAAAAAAAAAAAAAAAAAAAAAATCCGGGGGTAGCTGTGTGGGTAGTATCAAACTCAGTTTTTCCATATTGTCTGTGTATTAACTTTTGATCAGGCTACTTATGTTAAGAACTAATACTGTATTCCAGTAGTTGAGATGTGATTCTCATCTCTGGGTTCATTCATCCACAAAAACAGTAGTTAAATAAAATACACCTATAAATCCATAAATGTTTTTTATGTTGGACATAAGAGTTTTCTTTCTTTTTATTCTTTCTTTCTCTTTCTTTCTTTCTTTCTTTTATTTCTTGATGTATTTATTTATATTCCTGCTTTAGCAGAGCTGTCATGGCAGCCAGCATGTCCCTCATAGCTTTACTAGGTATGTGACCTATCAAAAGCAGAGCCTAAATAGCTGCTGATGCATCAAGGACGATCTCATAACTGTAGAATGCCATTAAAAGCTTTATCCTCAGTTTCATATTACTACACATGCAGCATAAATTAGATAAAATCCTAATATATCTTTATTAGAATTATTTACACTAAATTATTAAGGTCACAGCATAAAAGTTAGTTCTTTTTTGTAAAAAAAAAAAAAAAAAAAAAAAAACTGGATGTATTTCTTTCTATACCTTATTTAATGCCTGTTATACAATATAATTTCCCACAGAAGCTTTTTAAAACAATTATGAAATTATTTTAAAAGAATGAAAAGGAATGCACTTTAAAGTATCGATAATTTGATTACAGCAAGAGTAGATCTTGATTCATAAAAAATATTTCAACATCCGATTCCTGGAAAAGAAAGATGGCCTGGTTTATTATGTGAATAAGAGAGGTTAGATCACTATGTCCATGGGGTTGTTGGTTAAATTCAGCTCACTATTACCCTGCCGTCATCACTCAAGCATCTAACTCCGAGACCAACTCAAGGTCCATCTGAACATTAAAATAATAATAACTGGATTTGTAACTATTTATAATGCAAATGCATGCATAAATGGAAATATTATTTTATAAAGGAAATATTTGAAAAAATGTGATTGAATGCTTGCTTAAATAAATGTATTAAGTAAATATTACTATGGAGTACTTTGCCAATCTTTTTTCTTTCAGAGCCAAGCCAACTTGATAAACAGGAAAATAAAAAAACAGATTTTAGAGATGTCTACGGGAGGTAAGTCTTTTTTTCTTTTTTAGCATTATGTAACTGACAGCAAACCAGTACAGACCAAGCCTGGTACCTCTCGTCTTGCACATTTGAATATTTCCCCTGCTCTAAAACAAGCACTCTAAATCAGGAAAAACTGTTAATTATATGATTAGTTGAATCGGGTGCATTGGGAGCCCCTACTAGTGACCTACTGCAGTCTATAATTTTCAGCACTCAGTATAAGACTGAAGGACAGAATTAAGGATTGGGAGTAGATTGGGATCTTTAACTGTGCATCAGCACAACTTATACTAGCTCAGATGAAAATGAACTAAATAAATAAATTTTGTTTTGTTTAATCATTTCTGGCAATTTTAAAAGTTTTTTTTCTTTGCTATTCTTCTAATTGTTTAGTTTTTACAGTTGGTTAGAATGTTTACTGTAGCTAACCTGTCAAAATAAGAATATTATATGTCTCTTGCATTGTACCTTCCCCTCAAAGACTGTAAACTCTAGAATACCATTAAAACATCTATTAAACCTGATATAACCTCAAATAAAGGTTTTAATATATCCTTATTGGCAACTGAAATAGATTTTATATGAAAAAATGTGGAGAATGTGCTAAAATTCTTGACAGAAAAACCTGACAAATAAGGTACACCATCCTGGAGATCATTTCATGAAGGGACTCAATAAGCCTGGACCATGTCAGGTACATTCTGAAAGCTGGTTATAGATTTTAAAGAAGAAATTGTATTGGCCAAGACTTGTTTTGTTATAGTTTTATTACACTAAATTTTATTGAGAATGCTCAAAAAGTGCTCCACAGTAGTGCATACTGAAAAAAGTGAATATGTGGTTAACCCTGGTGCTGTACATGATAAATAGATTAAATTGTTGTTTCACTACAATTTGGTGTCCTTCAATCATTTTCTTTTAAGATTATGTAAATGAACTCAATTTAATTTAAAAACGCATCCTACATTACCCTTACCTATTTGCATTTGATTTATATGGTGTTGGGTTAATTTTGACCTGATGGTAATAGATATGGCAAACAGTCAAAACAGAGAGGTCTTGGTGATTAAACACAGAGACAGAAACACACATACACACACACATGATCATGCAAAACATACCTGGTGTTCCTGAGTTTTTGTCCTCACCAGTCTGCAGTTGGAAAATTCTATACATTCTACATTCTATCACTATCTCACATACAAATTGAAAGGAGAGGGTAAAACCCTTTTAACGGGATGGTTTTGAGACTTGCATTGGTACAGCAGGCATTGGTGGCTCAGTGGTAGGCTTCCCCAACCAATGCCCCATACCTAGCCACTGGGGTTGCAGGGTACCATTAGTGACAGTTACAAGGCCAGGTAAAAATAAGAGAGAAATTATAGAAATTATACAATAATTCATCACAATCCACTAATTTTATTGTTCAAATCCAGTTATTAATTATGTACGTTCTGAAGGTAATTGTTTGGACTAAATAAAGTTTTTTTGCACGGTTCATAATAAAGCGGGAAACTACATACTTTTACGCACTCTGAACTAGTCCATTACGTAAATTCCAAATGAAATTTCAGTTGATTCCAGGCTGTAATGTAACAAAGTAGTAAAAACGTCAAGGGGTGAATAGTTAACTTATAAAACATACAACATAATATATACTGTACCTAGCAGCCTCAGATGACTGCTGAACTAAGGAAACTGGGTGTTTACAATCCAACACTAGCTAGAGCTGATATGATTATTAACTAGAGATGCTTTTCTGCAAGTAAAGGTGAAGTGTGATTGGGCAACAGCAGCAGAGGACTCTGTAGTTACTTTCCTGTTTTTCCAAGGCAAAAACAGCTTGTAAATATTTCAGAATTACTGTAAACCTCGTCCACTTGTTCCAACACTATCCACAGAACTACTTGTATTACTACATTATGTGACATAAAAGAATTTTTAATAATAGACAGATACAGCCTCACACCATATAATTAGCATGCATGTACTGTAGCTATGCAAGTACACTATTGTTTTATTCTTCATTAGTTTGATCTATTTGTTTTTATTTCCTAAACCTTAACTAAAAGATTGCAGCACAAACCTGACAGTCTAATGTCTATAGATCATAATTACAGCCAGTGACTTTGACAGATTAATTATGTACCTTGCAAGTTTACCTAGCAATTAAAGTACCTTATTTTCACCAAATGCATGAATATATAATTTACTTAATTTTAATAATGCATTGTATTTTTTGTGTACATATTATTTTAATCTATTTATTTTCAGTGTTAGTTTTTTATGTAATACAGTACTTTCACACTACACCTTTCACACTTAACAGAGCTGCAATGAATTTCTCTCACTACAGTTTCTTTCCCTACAGGCATAGTTGCAACAAACATTAAAAAAAAACTGTTGACATTTGCCTCCAGCAACTAAATATTGACTTTTATATCTACATCTGTGTTTATGTGCACCCATTGCCACACTTTCTATTGAAGATGACTTGCCTTTGGGTTAAGAAGGAAAAAAAACTAACATCCCATTCTTCTTTTAGTGTTAATTAAATAGTTAAAACTAGATACTGTATGAATCATCCATGTATGTAAGAAGAGTTAACCATGCAGGAAAACAGTTAGAGTGTTTGAATAAACTTATGAATAGCTTCATCTGTTGAGCATGCTGAAATATAGGTAAACATATTTAATTTAGTAAATCATTTACTAGCTATTAGTTAGAAGTTAATGTTAATTAACTGTGATATTAAAATGATTCATATCCTGTGGGTGTGAATTACCCATAACTCTAGCAATTTACTGCCTCCTTGTGGCTGACTGGACAAATTATAATTTACAATGTATTATGTTTCAAATATAATAATTTTAATTAGAACGCAGACACCTTGTGCAGGTGGCATATTACTAACACAAATTCCTTTTAAATGCTAATTACTTTTCTGTGTATATATATATATATATATATATATATATATATATATATATTTTTTTTTT
>JAQMYL010000036.1:19606336-19632627 GCA_030014365.1 Clarias pachynema
TGTGTGTGTGTGTGTGTGTGTGTGTGTGTGTGTGTGTGTGTGTGTGTGTGTGTGTGTGTGTGTGTTTGTGTTCAGGACAAAACGAACCTGAAGACTTCAGAAAAATGCTGAAGAAAACAGTGTATAGTATCACAATCAAATAATTAAACGATCTACATTTTTCACAGTTTTTTTTTTCCATCTTATCTATTTTTACAATTAATATGTATGAATAGAAAGCCGCTTTCAAATTTTAAGTGTAAAATATCCTTACCACTTTTGCACAGAGTTGGGAAAAAGGCTAAAGCAAAACCCATGAAAGAGGGTGAGGTGGACCCAAAGTTTTGGGAGGTATTATTGAGTGCTCAGAAGAAAGACTATGAGCGCATTTGTCGTGACTTTGGGATTACTGACTACCGATGGATGCTAAAAAGACTTAACCAGATGAAAAAGGAAAGAGAGGACGCACAGTCGAAGGTATGAACACCTTCACACTGTTGCAGTCAAAGATGAATTTGAAGTGTTTACCATGTATTTTTGTCATTTTTTCTTATTTTTCCATTTAGCTAGATTTGTATAATTGCAAAGCTTACACATTGTACCTTATTTACTTCTGTTTTCTTTATTTTTCCCAGTATGTTGAAAAGGTTGAGAATATGAAACCAATATTGCTCAAACCAAATAGAAAAGCTCAATTTGAACTTGAAATGAAGCTCAAGAATCCCAGTAGCAAAATTTATCTTTACAAGGTGAGAGCCACAAGTGCAACTGCAGTGATATTTCTATATGTAGATATTACTATATCACTCCACTTAGGTGGCCATTATCTAATTAAACTTATTTCTTTTCTTTCCAGGATGGTGATTTAATTGACTATGGTGATGGCACTAAAGGTTCTTTCAAATACAATCTGAAAAAAGTTGGCGATAAATACACATTTACCATTAATGATGTTGACCCAGAAGATGCAGGTCTATATCAATTGAATGTGGAAGATTCAAACATGTTTTCAACTGAATTGGAGAGTAAGCCTAAGTTTGAAATTCAAAAAGTCTAGAGTGCATCCAAAGTTTGGACTGTAGCAGCACAGCCAACTTTGCTTCCATCTTTTTCCTCAGTTGCAGATGCTGAATTTGATAGCAGTCTGGAGGATGTCTCAGTGATCAAAGGCAAAGATGCTTCTTTTGAATGTGCATTATCTGATCCTGTGTCAACCCTTACCTGGTATGCCAATGATGCTTCCATTGAACCGGGGGATAAATACAATATAACCGTTTCAGAAGATATGCTTACTCACCGATTAGTAGTAAAGGACTGTGAACCAGTAGACAGTGGTACCTACACAGTTATTGCTGGAATCAACTCATCCAAAGCAGTTCTGAGTGTGGAAGGTAAGTTTTTTTTTTTTTTTTTTTTTTTTTTAATAGTGCCATTGGTTTAAAATAAATATGTGATTCTACATATTTTACATTTACTATGCTTTCTTCATATAGAAGACCCAAATGCCCTTCGGAAAGACCAGAGAGGTACAGATAGTGCTAAAAAGTTGGGTAAAGAGCAGGCCTGGAAGCTGCATGGCACAACAGCCAAAACAGACAGAGGAGCTGGTAGTGATGAATCTAGCATGGGAGATGGGACTGGAAAAGATGGAATCATGGGAGGTGGAAGTGGGAAGGGGGGAGGTGACTTAAGGAAAGATGGGTTGGGGGAAAATGAACTTCTAGGAGATGGTTCAGGCAAAGGTGGATCAATAAAGGCTGACGTATCTGGTATTGGGTTGGAAAAAGATATATCTGGAAAAGATGAACAGTCAGTTGGTGGATTATTTGGTGGATCTGGAAAAGATGGACTATCAGGTGATGGATCTGGAAAAGATGGACTATCAGGTAATGGATTAGGAAAAGATGGAGTAAGTGGACTACAGAAAGATAGCAGAAGTGAGGATGGAGCAGGTGGAGTCATGACAGATGGGGATGGAACTGGAGACATGAAACATAAAAAGCACCTAAGAAAGGGTCAGTTGGTTCCTGACACAAAGAGAGGTATGTTTAAGATCTGGTCTTAATAAACAGAAATGAATTGTGTATACCATGGTAGTAATCCAAAAATTAATATGACCATTATACAAAAAATAGTCAACCTTGTTTCCTCTGTTCCTGTGTCCAGAACCAGAGGTCCACTTTCTTAGTGGACTATCTAATACTGCTGCCAATATTGGAGAGACAGCAGAATTATCTTGCACACTCAGCAGTAAGGACTCTGTTGGAATTTGGTACAAAGATGGTCAAAAGGTAATCCATTCTAACAGCCAAATTTTCATAAAGACACAGCAACATTTGGACATAATGTGTACCCTTTGGTACTCTGTCTTTACAAAACTGATTTAATCAATTTTAATCTGTTTTTCTTAAAACAGCACAATAAATGTTTTTACTAGAAACATTTCACATGTACTTTATTTCCATTATGTTTTGTGGGTTAGTTGGAGTCTATGAACGGGATTACTATTTCCAAAGAAGGGGGCATTCACAAACTAAAAATAAGGAATTGTGAGCAGGGCAATGCAGGAGTGTATAAGTTTGAAGCAGAAGGACGTAAATCAGAGGCCTCATTAATTATTCAAGGTAAAAACATCAGATAATAATTTTCTTTTTTATTCCCCTTTGTAATCAGACCACATAAACAACCATATTCATTCTACATAAGTTAACTTATCTCTACCTTCTCCATTCATACTTAGATCCACCAAAAATTGATGCAGATGCCATGGCTAAGTTCTCAAAAGGTGTTGTCGTAAAAGCTGGTGAAAATGCCATTTTCAAGCTTCCATTCTCAGGAAAGGAACCAATCAGAGTGCAGTGGTTAAAAGATGAAGTAGAGCTTTTGGAAGGCCATGGTGTCAGAATTGAGAGTTCCAACACTAAGAGCCGACTACGTTTAAATAAATGTCAGCGTAAAAACACAGGCGAAGTCAAAATCAAACTTAAAAATGAATTTGCCACCAGTGAGGCAACATCTAACCTTACTGTTCTTGGTATGTTGTTTTTTTCAACCAGCATTGTGAAATGTGGTTAAGACAACTAAAAAGTAATAAACCTTTTGATGATCTTTATATTTCTTGTTTATTTAGACAAACCAACTCCACCACAAGGGCCTATAGATGTTGTAGAAAGTTCATTATCTGCTATTGAAATTAAATGGAGGCCTCCAAAAGATGATGGAGGCTGTCCTGTAACCAACTACATCCTGGAGCGTCAGCAAGTGGGACGCAACACCTGGACTAAAATTGGAGAAATCCCTGGACAACCTGAGTACAGAGACACAAATATTGAGCGTGGCAGAAAGTACTGCTACAGGATAAGTGCCAAGAATTCAGAAGGCATTAGTGACATCATGGAAACTAATGATATTGCAGCTGGCATATTGGGTACATATTTAAATATGTAACCGTATAACCTTAACCAAACTATCCATTGGGGTGTTATCCATTGGGGAATATCACAATGTGGTGTATCCATTGTTATTTAAAAAAATAATAAATAAAATTGCAGCACAAAAAAATTAATATATGTTCTCAACATCTTATGTTGCTACTTGGATAAAGTTGATGCTCAACCATTTCATACAACTGTCTGTTTCCTTAGCTTTCCCTGGTCAGACTGCATGTCCTAAGGTGGTCAGTGCTTTTAAGGACTGCATTAAGCTAGCATGGGCCCAGCCAACCAACACTGGTGGGGGAAGTATTATAGGCTACAATCTGGAGAAACGCAAAAAGGGCAGTAACACCTGGAGTCATGTGAACCCTCCAGATGAGCCAATTAGAGGTTTTTCGTCCACTACATGTCTTATACATAACTTGTACTTATGTGCAATCAGTTGCTTCAAATCTTTCATAGTGATACAGATGTTACTAAGATCAAATAACCTACGTCACAAATTTTTACCTTTGTATTATTTTTAGAGAAAAAGTTCGCAGTGACAGATGTGATGCAAGGAGCGGAGTATGAATTCAGAGTGATTGCAATTAACACGTGTGGTCCTGGAGAACCAAGTGTCCCCTCTGAAAGTGTATTTGCACGAGACCCCCAAAGTATGATGCAACATATTATGACAATTAGATTGGTCATATTTCCTGTCTAGGAACAGATATAAATAACAGTCTAACTTTTTGATATTTGATGTGACATTTCTTACCATAGAGCCTCCTGGGAAGGTTAGAGATCTCAAGGTAACTGGCTCTAGTTACAACACTTTATGCCTGGCTTGGACTAAACCAAATGTGGAGAACGGAATGGAAGATGTAGTAAAAGGGTACTTTGTGGAAATCAGACCTACAGACCAGATCGAGTGGAGCCGCTGCAATACAAATGCCATTGTTCAGACTTCTTTCACTGTAACAGGTCTGAAACCCTTAAACTCCTACTGGGTAAGGGTTATTGCAACCAATGAAGGAGGAGAGGGACCTCCAAAAGTGTTTGACAACTACACTGTTGCCATGCCTCCACCTGGTAGGCATAAATATTGTTTTGTTGTTGCTGTTGTTTGTTTAAAAAAATGTACCATAATTTGACATTTGCAATCTAATTTGCTTTTACAGTGAAACCAAAATTCACTGACCGCAAGATGAAAAATTTAATGGTTGTAAAAGCTGGAAACACAGTTCGGGCCTCCATACCTTTTGAGGTACTATAGTTTATAGACAGTCACTGACAATTGTTTAAAACCTGTAAAGATCCAGTGTAGGTTGAAAACATACTGTATATTACTGATACATTTTGGTCTCTGTTAGCAGGGTTACATACTGTACAATTTATAGAAATTATCATTAAAATGGGTGCATTATTGAATTATATTATTAAAGTTTGCTATTGTTATTTTTACTTGTAGGCTTCACCTTTACCCGACGTCATTTGGCTGAAGGATAATGTGCCTGTGGCTAAACATGTGACAATTACTAATTCTGAGAAAGTTTCCCAGCTGCTAATTCCGACATCTGATCGATCAGACAGTGGCATTTACACTATCATTGTCAAAAATATGGTCGGCCAGGAAACGTTCAACATTGATATTAGAGTCACTGGTAATATAAATAGTATCATATAATGTGTATGACTACTTTACATTTTTATTTAAAAATGTAGCCTTTATCAATTTTAAGCACTTCCAGCTCTGTAAATTGAAAGGGGTTCCTTTATTCCTGGTATTTATTACTTCCCAAGATTTAGGCTTGGATTTATTCAATAATAATTCAGTATCATTAAAATATTCTCAGATGAGCCCAAGCCTCCAGGAGAAGTGCAACTTGGGCAGAATGTTGTGGGAACTTTAACCCTCACCTGGACTCCATCTCCTGATGAGAAACGAGATGACCGGCTCCACTACATGGTGATGAAACGAGACTCTGTGAAACAGACCTGGGGGACAGTAGCAGACCACCTCTTTAACCACAGATTTACCATCGTTATTATAGACGGTAGAGAGTATAAGTTCCGTGTATATGCTAAAAATGATATGGGGCTCTCTGAACCGTCTGAGTCTGCAATATGGGGAGCTGTTAAAAAGAAAGGTTTGGACATACATAATTTCACAAAAATATTTTTCCACACCCTGTCTTTTGTCTGTATAATATGAATGATATCTTAAACTAGTCCTTCTTGTTTTATGAAATCTAATTTGTACACTGATCAGTTATAACATTAAAATAGTCACATTAAAACCCCCTATATTTTGGGTTACCCTTCTGCCACCAGGGTTGCTCTGGTCCCTCAGGGTGTGGACCCACATTACCTCTTAGGGAATCATGTGGTGTCTGGCACCAGGACATTGGCAGCAGATTCTTTGGCTGCTATGGTGTGTGGTGTGGCGCCTTCACACATTGGACTTGTTCGTCCAGTGCTTCCCATGGGTGTTTTACTGGATCATGATCTGGGGTGTTTGGAGGCCAGGTCGGAGACCTTGGGCTCTTTGCCTGCTGGGTTATGTGCGCAGTAGGCTGTGGTGCATTGGATGTTTTGGTGCCTTTCTAGCACGGTTGGCAATTTTTGGTGATTTGTGCTGCATTGGCTTTTTTATGTGGGATTGGTCTTGACAGGCTGGCTTTTTTATCCTTGTGGCCATGGGTGCATCTTGCTGTTTCATGGTCATGTCACCAGTTTACTGGTATTTAATTGATAATCCATGTTATTCAAATCACCAGGTGACCGTGTTAATGTTATGGCTGATCAGTGTATGTTAGCCCCCAACCAGAAAGTTTTAACACCTATACTGCATCTGATTTAGCCCTTGCTTTCACAAATCAGTTTAGATTATTAAAATGTCCTACCAACAGTGGCAGAGGATTAATTTATATACCAAAAACGATGCATTTTTTGTCTTTCCACATAATCGGAATCATGTACTAAATGCTGTTATTCTTCTCTCAAGGTAAATTGATAATAAACCCACCAGAACCAAAGAAACGGAACTTCCAGGCAGCTCCCAAATTTACGGTGCCTCTGAAAGTACATATAGCTCCAAAGGGCTATGAATGCTACATGAGTTGTGCTGTAAGTGGCAATCCCACCCCTCATGTTACCTGGTATCACAATGATGTTAATATCAACACAAATATCAATTACTACATCTCCAACACATGTGGAGTCTGCTCCCTGCTCATCCTGTTGGTGGGCCCCAAAGACACAGGAGAGTACAAAGTTGTGGCAGAGAACTCTCTGGGCCATGCTGAGAGTTCGACCAAGCTGACAGTGAGAGGTGTGCATTTGGATTGAAACAGAACAGAAGGCTATTTAAAACAAAGTTTATTTTATTGATTATTATGTCAAGTGGCAGTGACCAAGCTAAGTAATATGTTCATTTTCTTTTCCCAGAATGAAAGAAACTACCTATTGCAAAGTGGAAAAACAACAGCTAGAGAACCTGGATCAAAGCAAGCTGTATGCTATATTTTGTGGAAAAAAATCCATGTGTGGATAAATGTGTGCTTTAAGTATTGACATGATGTCATTTTAGCGAATTACTCAACAGTAGGATACATATTAAAATAAACTTTTATTACACGAAATTGGAATAATCAGCTCATTTTGATTTGCATGGTAAATGACAATATCTCAATCAGCCTTAAAATACATTATTTAGAATTTTTTGAATGTTTTATTTTATTATTTTGAATGCCACTCTCTTATTTTATTTCAAACCAAAATATCTCAATAAATTAAAAAGTCAAATCTCCAACAACAATCGTATTGTGCCTTGCAGCATTATGAAATAAAATATTTAAAAAAACTCAGTAGATGACATTTTTTTTTGTGATTGTGATAATTGGCTTCATATTATATAGTGGTGTTACTGCCGTTCAGTTGCAGGTTTGATCCTGCACTTTGGTTTCTGTCTGTGCAGAGTTTAGCATGTTCTCCCTGCCTGCATGTTTCTGTAAAAATACAATAAAAATATACTGCTGCCAATCAACAACAGTGTGGTATAATTATGATAAATGTATATCAGCAGAAGAACACAGTGATAAAACTCCAAGGTGTTCTGAAGTAGTTTGCATAGGCCGCTAGATAGCTGTTTTTCATTATCCTCCAAGATAAATTATCAAAATCAATAATTTTCACTTGGCTTACACTTGACATATTTTACACCTGTTTCTTTGTCTCTTTCATTTCGTAGCAAAACAGCCCAGGAATACTGAGTTTGTACTGTAACTCTCTCTCTCATTCTCTGTCTCTCTCTCTCTCACTTTCTCTATTATGTCTGTGTCTCTAACTCACGCACGTATTTCTATTAATGTGAGAACCTTCCAATCACATTATCAATGCAGATAGTTATTGCTAGCTACACCTAATCTTAACTCTAACATTTAAAAGGATGCATGTAGCGTCTTTTAGATTTTGTAATTGTGCATAATTTGCATCTTTATTCCAGTTTCTCTGGTTTCTTTTATCTTTGAGAAATGTAGAAGTTAGTTTAGTGGTTCTCAACTCCGGTCCTGGAGGACCACCTGCCCCGTAGATTTTAGTATTTTATTTGGGAACCAGTGATGTAGATCAAATAAAGATGCATACCAATGAACATATTATAGCATTTTCAGTCATCTGCAAATACTCTTATTCATTAAATGCTAAATGAAACACTAAATTCATGTAACAAATCATTAAATGCATTTTACTTCAGGGCTCTTAAGGGTAATTTATTTTTCTCTACAGAAGGCTGATAGAACAAAATGTTGAACATGCATCCATACAAATTTCTAGCCGGAACTCTAATGCAGTCATATACGTAGTTGTAAATAGGTTGCAAACTTGACCATCCAGAACAACCCAAAACACAATTTGCTTTTGATCGTTAAAATGACCTTGATAAATGATGTTGGAATAATGCTCATGGTCATAAAATAATACTGCAAATACCACCTCAAAAACAGCAATATTAACATTTGCTTAGGGTAATTATGTTGCTTAACATCCATTTGCACAATATCTGACTACGTTACTTCTGTGATCCCTTCATTTTCTAACAGAGTGAGAACCGCAGGCAGTGTGTATGCATCTTGTGTGTCTTGTACACAAAGCTTGATTGCTGTAGCATTATCTCTATATTTAAATTCCATTCCAAAATATTACAGTGACATGCATCATGGTCCCAAATGCAGCAAAAGCAGTTGCTAGTGACATGGCTTGATACAATATTAAACACCTTTAAACTACTGCTGCACCCTTTAAAAACTGCAGGTTTATGTGATGTAAAAATAAACCCAGGATAATCATGTCAGAAATGTTCTACCTTTTATGTAACTTAATACAAAATAAATAGAAATACATGGGGGACTTAGGGTGTATTAAGATGGTTGGACAAGTGTGTACACTCTTTAAACATTTTACTAATACTTTGTTAAAGCATGTTTTGCCTGCAGGTACTGGGCAAAAATATATACAGTAAGTATTTGCTGTTCTAACTAGAGAAGAGCCCCAGTCCCAGCTTAAGAAAGGCAGCCTCGTAGCATGATGCTGTCATACTCATGTTCCACTGTGGGCAAATTTATCCTCCACCTTACTACTTTTTTTGTATTACTATTACCAGATATTCCTGCAGCTCCTTTAATGTTGCTTCATGTAATTCCTTTAATCTTTTTGGCAGCTTATCTAATACATTTTTCTGTTGGATCTTTCATCAATTTTGGAGAAATATCCTGATCTGGGGAATGTCACCATATGCCTCATTTTGTCCACTTATTGATGATGGCATTTACAATATTCCATGGTACAGCTAATGTTTTTTGTTTTTTTTTACTATTCGATTCCTGTATATTATTTACTTACTGTACGATGAATTTTAAAATAATCCATTAATTTCTTTTAGCACAAATCATATATATTCTTATGCCACTATGTTGTCATATTTTTTTATGGGAAAAAAAAGTTTTTAGTTAATTTTATTCTTATTTCTTAATTTTTGTTATTTTTCACTTTAATACTTGGTTGCTTTTTAAAAATGGCAAAAAAAATTAACATGATTTATCTTGGTTTTATGTTTTATATAATACATAAATATTTCAAGTCATTTTGTTTTAATTATAATGATTACATCTTACAGTTAATAAAAATTAAAACCCAATATCTCAAGATTAAAAAAAAAAAAAAAAAGTCTTATAAAAAATAACCTTTCCATTCAAGTTGACAGATCATCTAGTAAGTTATGTTCCAGTTTCTGTTACTTGACTAGCCACTTCTCTTCAGGATAAACACCAGGGTAAGACTCATAGTCAGCAAAAGGTAAAAGTAATTTTCTCTGATAGTTCCCCTTTCCAGTTGCTCGGGGCATACAGAAAAATGCTTGTCCGGAGAAGAAAAGGTGACACTATCAGAATGTGTCATGCTAACAGTAAAGCATCCTGAGACCATTCATGTGTGAGGTTGCTTCTCAGCCAAGGGAATGTACGTACAAAAACATTCTCCAAGAGCAACTTCTTCCAACTATCTAAGAACAGTTTGGTGGTGAACAATGCCTTTTCCAGCATGATGGAGCACCTTGGCATGAGGTAAAATTGATAACTAAGTGGCTCATGGAACAAAACATCGAAATTCTGGGTCCATGGCCAGGAAACTCTCCAAATCTTAATCCCATTTTGAACTTGTGGTCAAGAGGTGGGTGGACAAACTAAAATGCACAAAGTGCGCTTTGATTATGTAAGAATGGGCTGCCATCAGTCAAGATGTGGCTCACAAGTTGATTGAGAGCATGCTACTGTAGGAAGCAAATTGCAGAGGTATTGAAAAAGAAGGGTCAACACTGCAAATATTGACTCTTTACATAAACTTTATGTAATTTTCAATAATAGCCTTTGACACTTATGAAATGCTTAAAATGTAACTTCATAGTGACATTTGACAAAAAGAAATTGAAAAGACCACTGAATTAGCAGACTCTGTGAAAATTAATATTTGTGTCATTCTCGAAACTTTAAAAGATACTGACGGAGCAAAAGGTTGAAAATGTCAGCGTCACACAGAAGCTACGACTCGCCCCCACACACGCGCGCGCACGCTTGACCTTGTAACCACCTGCAGTGCGCGTGCTGAGCCGCTGGAGGACGATCTCCACAACAGGGGCGCTTATTCCGGGTGATCGGGTCACGGGTGTAAACTTTTGCAGCTCTGTGAGGAGAGCGATGGCGAGACGCAGAGGAAAGAGTAGCAGCAATAAACAGGATGATAGCTGGTTACCTTTAGAGCCGCCTGCGGGACATTCGTCCCGAGGATTTAGCGAATATGTAATCCCGGGTGTTTTACTGCTGATCATCGCTGTCGGCGGGTCAGCGCTCGCCTGGGTCTGTAGTGATCACCAACAAACCATCGACAGTCTGTCGGAAACGCTGGCATCCATGCAGGCGAGAATAATCAAGCTGCAGCAGCAATTAGAGCCTGATGACGCAGCACAGGTAGGCGCAAATGTTCGACCTTTACCTGCGGGGGAAAGTAAAAATCTTATTTAAAACTATTATTTGATGTCGTAGAACAACCATTAAATAAGCTGTGGTTTTTATAAATAAAAACAAGTAAACAAAACACACTTTTTAACAGTTCTTATGTACAGAAAGAGCAAGAGCTGACCAGATAGCACATGGCCTGTGACTGTGTTGAAATCCCCAATGTTTCCACCACCTCAGGCCATTAATAGCTTCACTAGGCCAGTTCAGAGTAGTGTCATGTTTCTTGTACAACACTGCTTTTGAGAGCAGGTGCCTCTGCTCTTATATTCCCTGCCTCTTGTGTTTAAAAAAAACTAAGTTACCAAAATTCCATAGCATAGATAAGTGCATAATATATGCATGATATGTGTTACATTTATTTTTAATTTGACAAAAAACAAAGCTAAATTATAAAACTGGCCATTTTGTCTTTGCATAAGCATTTCATCTGAACACTTTTAGCAAAATGTAACCTCATTTATGGAACACCCTCTACATGATTATCATTTCTTAGTAAACACACAGTCATCGCTCCCACTCATGATGACATGTTAAACTGGTGTTATTTATGTAATTGTACTTTGTGTTCCTTTAAATGATCTTTGTTCTGTAGCTTTTCATGTTGCAATTTTTTTTTATATTTATTTGTCAAAGGTATTCTTATTGGCTATCTTGGGGCTCTCAGTACAATGTAAATACCACTTTAGATGGGCATAGTTAAAATTGTGAATCATACAGAATGTGAACTATTTTTCATTTTAACCACACTATGTTTACACTGGGGTTTTTGATTTTTGTTTCTTTTATCAGCTTGCCAGTGACGGTGGTTTTGAAGAACGCCTGGTGGCTCTGGAAGATGCCTATGCTAAAGCACAGAGACAGGTTGAACTTGCTCTTGCCACATCTGAGCAAATCAAGTCCAAAGACCTTCAAAACAAAGTGTGGTCCCTGCAAACCGAGATGAATGACAAACTGGCAGAGCTCCAGCAGAACACAATCTCCATCGCTGCCCTAAATGCAATTATTAAGAACAAAAGTATTGAGTTTGAGGTTGTAAAGCAGAATGTCAACACCATGTTGAGTACTAACACAGAGCTATCTCTTCAGATGTCTGGGTTTTCTAGCCAGCTTTCAGTCACCAATTTGCGATTGGACGAGCAGATCTCTGTTGTCGATGGTCTGATGTCCCGGTTAGAGGGTCAAAAGAGGGAGATCAATGAAATAAAAGATTTATTTGCAACCAACCGGGAATTACTTGCTACAAATACACAGGAGGTTATTGATATCAAGTGAGTATAAAAATGTTTGTAGTAATTCTTTTCCTGTAAGTCCCAGTGGTGAATGTATGATAGCTGTGGTAAAAGTTTTTGTGGATTTCAAATTTGTATTTGTGAATTTCAAATACTTAAAAAAAAAAAACATAAAAAAAAAACAGCTCTAGTCAGAAGAATAGCATATACTTTTAATCTAAATGAAAAGCATGGCTTGCTTTTTAACCACACTGTTTTTCCTCTCAGGGAGCTGCTGGAATCTGAACAAATTAAGCGGACTCACAAACTTGAAAGACAGCTGAGGTCTCTATACAAGCGTCTGGAAGATCTTCAGACGAATACCGACAAAATTCATGTCCACCTCACAGCTCAGATGGAGGCTTTACAGATCCAGGTACAAGCAGGGCTGACAACAATGAAATTTTATTTGTATGTCATGTTCAAATGTTAGTCCCCCCCCTCTTTAATTCTATGTGTTTTTGTATAAAAACATAACAAAAATCATCAGTGATCATAGTGGGTTTAGTATTAGGCAAATACAACCTCAGAATCATATAACTTTAAGATGAAAATAAAGCCAAAAAGAAAAAACATGGGCAATACTTAAATCAAAGTATTCCTGCTTCCTCAGGATTTAAGAGGGTAATTTGCAGCCAGTTGCTGTTAATCATCAGGCCTTGATCGATTAATTCAGCAGGTGTTCCGATCTCTATAAAAGCAGTTTTGGCAGTTTGTTATAAGGAAGAATAGGCCAAAATTCCTCCAAAACAATGTGGGAGACTGATAAAGTTATACAGAAAACTATTCAAAGTTATTGCTGCTGTAAATCTATAAAGTTAGATTTACATTGAATCATGAGTGGGAGGGTACTTAGTATTGGCCACGTTTTTTTTTTTTTCTTTTTTCTTTTTGACTTAGTTTTTGTTAAATAAGTAATTTATTTGGGGTGGCTTAGTGGTTAGCACTCTCGCCTTGCACCTCCAGGGTCGGGGTTCGATTTCTGCCTTGGATCTGTGTGCATGGAGTTTTCCCGATGGGTTTCCACCCACAGTGCAAAGACATCCAGGTTAGGCTAATTGGCGTTCCCAAATTGCCCATAGTATTTGAATGATCGTGTATGTGTGTGCCATGTAATGGATTGGCACTCCGTCCAGGCTGTACGCCACCTCGTGCCCTACTGTAGTATTTGTGTGTGTGTGTTATAAAATTAAACACTTAAGGTGTGAGCTAGGGAGGGAGGGTTAAATTATGCCACAGCACATACTGAATGCCCTGAACCACATGCAGTGGCCAGGGACAACCTATACATGAAAGTGATTAGACTTAGCTTACCTGCAAATTTTATTGCCCATTTGTAATCACTTGCTTGTGTCATGTTTTAGTTCCTGTCTGAAGGTCAGCAATCTAGCAGACCTGAAGAAGAGGTTCACATTGAGGAACAGGTCACCACATCAGACAACAAAGAGAGAAAAACACTGGAAAATACTAAAGAAAAAGACAAATTTAGAGAAGACAAAGAGGTTAAAGTGGAAGATGGAGAAAAAGAAGATGATTTATTTAATAGGAAGCAACCAGTTGCTGAAGAAGTCGAACCACAGGAATGGCCTGTGGAGGAGCCTGTAAAAGAGAGCCAAACTCCTTCAGATGAAGTGGGCACAGAAACTGAAGACGGGGCTACTGAAGAACAAAAAGAGCTGGATATTTCAGAAGAGAAAGAAACTTTACAGGAGGCACACACAGTCACAAATGAAATGAAGGAGACTGATGATGATGAGCTGCAGACAGCTTTGGAGGATTCAGATCAAGTGACTAATAAAACAGGGGAATTTGTGGATGAGAAAGTGGAACTAAATGAGGAAGATATTAGAATTCATTCAGAAAAGGCAAACATTGTTACAAGTGAACCAGAGAAGCAAATAGAGGTGCCTGATGCAAATCAGATTAATTTAAATGATTCAAGCACCACCCCTACTGAAACAGAGGAAACTGGTGTGGTGAAGCAAGAAGATTTGACTTCAGCACAGGAAATGCAGATGGGTCCAGAGGAAACAGACATGCCCACACATATAATTGATGAGGTTTTTAGTGAGGAAAACGTTGATCAGGCTGTAGAAGAAATCCACAATATTTTAAATGAGATATTAACTACAGAAATAAAGTCCCAGGAAGATGGTAATGCAGAGCAAGAATCTGGGACTGTGGTGGAGGAGATTCCGATTTCGTCAGATGAGACAGACACCGCAACAAATGGGAATGTAGACGATCAAATGAGAGACATTATCCCGCCTGAGCAGGAAGAAGTGGAGGAGCCTATGGCAAAGTCTGCTAAAGAATCAGTAAAAGAAGAGTAATGGCTTAAGGAGAAACATGTAACTGCATATGAACTACAGTATTTCTCATGTTAGTTTCTCACTTTAAGTTTTAAGGACCTTTGTGTGAAAGTACAGTATGTGATCTTCCTATACTTGTGAGACATTTTGACCCCCTTTGATTAGACCTCTAAAAGAACAGTTAAAGGCTTTTATAGAACCCTTAAACACACACTTTATATACAATTTATTAATTTCCCAATTAACCTTTACGTACAGTGAAGAACCGTTTGTTTGTTTTTTCTAAGAATGTTCTTTGCACTGATATCTTGATTAAAAAGACTGTTTGAGAATACAATTCTTTAGTCCTGCAGTCTTATGTGCAGTTGTCACATGAAAGGTAACACCACACATATTTACAGCATTAAGGTCATGGGGTTGGTGCCATATCCAGAGATTGCTCTAGTGCACATGCGTCTCATTTATGAGTTTCAGAAATCTTCAAATGTCATTCATAATGGTCATTTTATTTACAGTACACAATATATTTACCAATTGATCACAAGTACCAACTGATCACAAGTGCAAGCTCATTAATCTAGCTCTGGTGTCTGATGGCATCTTTGTCACAAAAGCTTAAAAACCTCAAAAGGTTTAAAAGCTACCAATGTAGAGACAAATAGGGGGGCGGGGATACAATTGATATTTGGCAGTGTGCACAGAAAGAATGTATTCATGGGGACTTCGTTTTTTATGCCTGTAGAGGCTGCTATAAGCCTTTCAAAAATGTGTCAATGAACCAGCATGGCTGCATTTCCAGTAGGGCCATGAGCGGTCGCACAGCTTGACGCTGCTGGGTTTGATCTGGGCTCGGGTTACTCTGTGTGTGGAATGGAAATTCTCAGTGTATGCACGGTTTAATTCAGACTTTCTGGTTTTTTTCCACTCCCAATTGAGTGCGTGAGTGAGTGAAAGAGAGGGCCTAGGTATTTTTTGCAGATGATTATGTAATAAAAGTTGTCAAATAATTGCCTAAAATAATGTATTTTGATGCTGCAAAGAAATTATTCAACACTAAGATGATCATTGTTTCTATCTGATCATAGTCATTGCTTTACTGTAGGTGGTGTTAGCGATTGAAAACTCCAAGTGATTCCATCTCTTATGGATTCATTTAAGGCTGATATCGTATTATGCACACAAGGGGTACAGCTGACCTTAAAGTCCAATATGTTTGAGTATTTTGAATATTCTGTACCATGCCCAGGCAGAGATCAGCAAACCTGATTTGAAAATGGTGGTATGGTGCATTGGGGCATGGTATGAGTCAGGTGTGAAAGTTAACCACTAACTAACATCAGTGTGGAGCATTATTTAGAATCTTGTCAGATATATCATCATCAGGTCTTTCTTGACTTTGTGACCAAAATATCAATAATAGTAGGCATAGTGTAAAAGTCAGCTTCCTTGTACACATCTTCCTCTGTGTTATTGGTGGATCACACACTACTAGCTGCATAGTGCCACCCACTGTGTAGATTTGCAAGTGTTCTCTGGCATGACACAACATTATTAATATGAAAGCCAAATGCCAGGGGGAACAACACTCGAACAGTATGAAGCAATCGTCACTAGTGTAAAACAGCCCTTTAGCTGATTGGCATCTGGTTATGATGTTCTGCTCCTTTGAGAAGTCAACCAATCATCATAAACAGAAGCTGTGCATCAAGCCAGGACAAATAAAAAAGCACCCTGTGCAACTGAGATGCCCATGTTTAGTCACTCAAAAGTGCATATTAATCTTTTGTGCCATTAAAACATTTAAGCACATTAATGCATTTAAGCAGTTGTCCAATGTGGGATCAGCACAATGCATAAAATTTTGCAGATAGGTTCAAGCACTTTAGTCAATGTTCACATCAAATATAATTTTTTTCCTGTAATTTTAACCATGGCATGGTTTCAGGTTCCAGATGGACTGGTTTGAGAAAAATTCTGAAAAACTGCAAAAATTAATCAATACTTACACCTGAAGTAAAAACATCGACAGAACACATTCCAAAGATTAATGAGGTTATAGTTTCATGTCCTTGAGGTTGATGACCGATGATGTTTTTAACTCCCCTCAGCCTGTGCTACAATGTCCCAGCACTTTCCTCCCTGCTGTGTCCTGTGACTACATTTTGATGAATTGAGAGGAGCAGATACAGAACAATGGGAAAGAAACTGAGGATTTCTTTTTTTCATTAAAATTCTGTTAATTCCGAGCAAAATAATGTTATATTTTGTATGGGATATTACATATGAATTGATTAAAATGTAATTTTACTTTATTAAATGGACACAGTCTGGGTTCGATTCCCGGCCAGGCTCGATTCCCGTCTCTGTGTGCATGGAGTTTGTATGTTCTCCCCGTGCTTGGTGGGTTTCCTCCGGGTACTCCGGTTTCCTCCAAAGATATGCAGGTTAGGCTAAGTGGTGTTCCCAAATTGCCTGTAGTGTGTGAATGAGTGTGTGCGTGTGTGTGTGTGTGTGTGTGCCCTGCGATGGATTGGCACCCTGTCCAGGGTGTAACCTGTCTCGTGCCCTAAGCCTCCTGGGATAGGCTCCAGGTCCCCACGACCCTGAATATAGGATAAAGCTGTATAGAAGATGAGTGAGTGAATGAGTAAGTAAATGGACACAATAACCAAACACTGCAAAAAGAGTTTGTGTCTTTACCATTGCTTTGTCATCCTCATATCACACGAACAGTGCTGAAAGTCTGTTTGCGGAACTTGCTTGTCATTTGGGTTGTTTAGTAATTGCTTGTATCTGGCTCCTTCCTCCTGCCTGACACCATACTCATATTGCTGGGATTTTAGTATAAGAAACAACGGAGGACCAAATGATTTAGGGTCACATATTGGGAAAAACAAGAAGTATAGACATACTAAAATTAGCATGCAAAAAGCTGTCTATTGTACCTATACTTTTTCACTATATTTTACAAGGTAGAACAATACTGAAGTCAAAACCCAAGAACAAAAAAGTGTGTAAAGTTGTGGCGGGCTGAAGCCTATCCCAGGGGACTCAGCGTGCAAGGAGGATACAACCTGGATGTGGTGCCAGTCCATTGCAGGGCACAAGCACCCACTACTGGAAATTTGAAAATGGCACTAAGAGATATTAGTTTCACTGAGATACAGTATGTCAGAATTATGAGTTAGGTCCCCTGTTTTATTTTCTTGTGTTAATGTAATGCGTTTCCTTAATACCATCGGTTTGTGTGTATTACGTTTGTGTACCTTTAAACGTCTGAATCGTGATATCACAGTTCAATGCGAACAGGATTTATTCCCGTGCACGTTTGCGTCGTCCTTCCACGACGCATGCGCACTTCACTTTTTGCGCGCTTCACTGTCCAAAATCATATTTTATTTATGTGTTTACCAGAGACTCTCAAATGTAACTGGATTTCCAAATGATTTCCTATAAACGAATACTATACGGGGCATGAAGGTAACGGCTTGTACGTGCGCTACATGTACACCGGCGTGTGTATTCGGCCTGCAGTGTTGCTAGCTTCACACTGTGCGTTGTGTGATCATGTGAGTGTGTTCGAGCAGGAGCTGCTCTTTCGCCTCACCGGTTTACCGGCAAGCAAAACTATAAGCTCATGATATTAAGGGGGTCTTTATTTCTTTGGGGGGGATTTTGCGATATTAAACCAGTGGGCTTTCTTTTTGTAATTGTGGAATGAGCGAGGAGAAAAGCCCGGACAGGAGAAACTCTGGGTGCACCAGGTAAGCTTCTGTTCAGACTGTTAGCCTGTTAGCTTACATTGGTTCGCTAAGGTTGCTAAGCTAAGCTAGCATTCTATTGGGTGTATAATACGTTTATTTAAGTTACTGCAGTATGGGGAGAAAGAAAAAAGGATATGTAATTGCAAATGTTATTGTTTTACTCTTTTACTTAACACATTTTCCCATTTTGTTAAGTAGCGTTTTTATTTTCATATAAATGCTAGTATGTTGTCGTTAACACAAACAACAGTAATATACTTATCGTTAGCTTTATTGATAATCTGCTCATATCAGCCAGGCTGTATACTGTGTTGACTGAATTGAGATTTATTAAGAGCTGATAAATTAAGTGTCAATCACGTTAGTCTGATTGTGATTGTAATTAATTACTTATAATAGTAAGCGTTAATACACATACACACACAGGACTGTGAATTGTTTGCAGATGGTGGTAGTACATTTGTGCTCTGTAGTGATATTCCTCTATCGCTCTCTTTCTCTTTGTCAGTGTTCTCAGTATAGAGCAAATGCTGGCTGTGAATCCTGGGAAGACGCCCATCAGTCTGTTGCAGGAGTATGGAACGCGGATAGGCAAGACACCGGTGTATGACCTGCTGAAGGCCGAAGGTCAGGCCCACCAGCCCAACTTCACCTTCCGCGTGTCTGTGGGAGAGATTAGCTGCACAGGCCAGGGCCCCAGCAAGAAAGCTGCTAAACACAAGGCCGCTGAAGCCGCTCTCAAGATGCTGAAAGGAGGGATGCTGGAAGCGTTAAAGGGCAGTGTGATGGAGGGAGAAAACTTTGAAGACATAGACATTCCCTTGGAGGGAGACTGGTAAGGATGTTCTAAATGTGTATGGATTATTATTATTATTAATGTGTAATCAGAAAGCACCATTTATTTAGTGTCTCCTGCAGCTTGTCTGGCTGTTATGGTTAGTTGTCATTATATGCAGTAAGTATATTGCTCTTCTTTCTGGTCATGTTAAGTTGTATCTTCCAGCAACAAGAGAAAGTGCTGCTTTTCTGAGAATTCTGACAGCTGCTGAACTATAGATATGTAGTAACTTTATTGCTGACAACACAGCTCCATAGCATCAGCCAACAAACATTTATTTAACCCTAAAAAAATAGCTGATGTGTGATCTGACTGACAATGGAAGGGTTTTTACTAGGCAGATTAATTATTCCAGATAGACCCGGTGAAATTAAGTACAGTGTAAAGCCACAGTATAACTTGATCACCCCATTGTAATTTTACTTGGTGGTATGAGGAAAGAACACAGAGCGTCCATACCAGAAGGCCAACAACATGCTCACTTTTTGTCAGGGTCCTAAACACAAACACATTTACCAGAAAAGCATATGGGTCATTGCTACAGACATTTTTTTCTTTCATTTTATTAATGCACTTAACTAGTTGACTAATTGTCATTATATCGTTCGTTGCTAGTTTTCAGACCAGTCAATTATTTTTAGGCATTTGGCAGACGCCCTTATCCAGAGCGGCGTACATTTTTATCTCATTATACCAATGAGCAGTTGCTTAAGGGCCCAACACTGGTAACATGGTGGTCGTGGGGTTTGAACCTGGGACCTTCCGAACCGTAGTCGAATGCCTTAACCTCTGAGCTATCTGCCCTAATTATATTTCCATGCTACCAAAATATGGGTCTAGGCAACTAGACAAGACCTAAAGACAAGACCTAAACAAGTACTTTAGGGTTTGACTGTATACTGTGTTGACTGAATTGAGTGTTTCTTACAGCTCCCAGTCAGAGATTAAGTTATCCAGTTCTAGCCAACAAGCTGAATGCAATCCAGTTGGAGCTCTGCAAGTGAGAGACAGATTATTTTCAGACTTTCGAAGTTAATTTTGTTAGTGCATAACAACAATGTAAAATATTTATTTATTTTTATAGGAACTGGTGGTGCAGAAAGGTTGGCGTTTACCAGAATACACAGTCACACAAGAGTCTGGGCCTGCACATCGCAAAGAGTTCACAATGACGTGCAAAGTAGAGAAATTTGTTGAGATTGGTATGTATGTTCTTAAGTTCATTTTAAAATTAGATTTCCTGTAAATGGCTTTCAGATAGTACAATTAGAGAAAACTATTGTGTGTGTGTAAAGTTCCTACAGACAGATGTGTCTTTTTCGGCAAGTTGGTGGCAAGTTATCTGGTGATTTTTAAGGATCAGGAGTACCACTTCCTGAATGTTCATGGTAACAAATACAGTGGGCTCTGAGCCACCAACGTCAGGATTGTCATTCACAGATGTACGGCTTGTCTTCAAAATGTTTGCACCATTAAATCTTTTACTGCGGATAAAAGTTTAAACGCTGTACTATAGTCTTACATAAGTGTCAATCAGTTTTACATGTTCATTCATGAGATTTCATCACAAGTCCTGGTTTAAGAGCCAAAGGTTGCCACCCCGACCTCTAAACTCCTCACATCCCAGTGGACAAACAGGTCCAATTCCCCCATCCTGAAACCCACAGCACCTAAATGATCCACTGCCAGGATCCTGGTGCTAGACATTACTAAGTGCTAGACTGGCGTTTAATGTTTTGTGTTGTAAAAATTGTTTTTAAAAAAATCATGACGTTTACTTGACTTTCACAGGTAGTGGTACATCAAAGAAGCTTGCTAAGAGGAATGCGGCGGCAAAGATGCTTTCACGGATCCACGATGTTCCTGTAGACATGCGCAGTAGCCATGAAGCAGAGGTGGAGGATGATACTTTTAACATGGTGAGGGATGTTCGCACTTAAAATATGGGTGCATCTCAATAAATAAGAATATCATTGAAAAATCTATTTATTTCAGTAATTCATTTCAAAAAGTTAAACTCATTATATAGATACATTACACTCAGACTTGTATATTTCAAGTGTATTTCTTTTCATTTTGATTATGGCTTACAGCTATTGAAAAGCCAAAATTCAGTATCTCAGAAAATTTTAATATTGTGAAAAAGTTAAATATTGGAGACTCATGGTGTCGCACAGTAATCAGCTAATTAACTCAAAACACCTGCAAAGGTTTCCTGAGCCTTTAAATGGTTTCTCAGTCTGGTTAAGTAGGCTGGCTTATCACAGAGTGCTGTATCCAAGCACATTAATGGAAAGTTGAATTGAATGAAAAAATGTGCACAAGCAACAGGGATAACCACATCCTTGAGAGGATTGTGAAATACTTGAATTGCCATTGAAGAATTTGGGGGAGATTCACAAGGAGTGGACTAGAGCCGGAGTCAATGCTTCAAGAGCCACTACGCACAGATGTATTCAGGACATGTGCTACAACTGTCACGTTCCTTGTGTCAAGTTACTCTTGAACAAGAGACATTGTCAGAGGCTTCTTATCTGGGCAAAAAGGACTGGACTGTTGCTCAGTGGGTCAAAGTCCTTATTTCATATGAAAATAAATTTTGCATTTAATTTGGAAATTAAGGTCCCAGAGTCTGGAGGAAGAGAGAAGAGTCACAGAATCCACGTTGCTTGAGGTCCAGTGTAAAATTTGCACAGTTTGTGGTGGTTTGGTGAGCCCTGTCATCTACTGGTGTTGGTCCCCTGGGTTTTAGCAGATCCAAGGTCAGTGCAGCCATCTACCAGGAAGTTTTAGAACACCTTCATGCTACCCTCTGCTGACCAGCTTTATGGAGATGCCGATTTCATTCTCCACCAGGACTTGGCACCTGCCCTTGGCACCTGCCCTCAGTGCCAAAAGTACTAATACCTGGTTTAAGGACCATGGCATCCCTGTGCTTGATTGGCCAGCAAACTCGCCTGACCTAAACCCCCATATAGAATCTTGTGAAGAGGACGGTGTGAGACACCAGACCCAACAACACAGAAGAGCACAAGCCCGCTATCAGAGCAACCTGGGCTTCCATATCACCTCAGCAATGCCACAGACCGATCACCTACATCCCACGCCGCAGTTATTCATGCAAAGGGAGTCCTGACCAAGTATTGAGTACTGTACATGTTCATTCTTATCAGTAGTCCAACATTTCTGTTAAAAATCTTTTTTTTTTTATTGGTTATTAAGAAATAGACACTTGAAATTAGTCTATGTAATGAATCTATGAGTTTCACTCATTAAATTACTGAAATAAATCAATGTTTTGATATTTTAAGTAATTGAGATGCACCTGTACGTGGCATAGTGACCAATGAAAAATACCTTAAATATATATATATATATTTTTTTCTCCCATATGCTCTCTTTTTAAGCACATAGGTGGCAGGCTAGAGGGAGGGAAATGCAAAGGTTTTGGATGTACATGGGATTCTTTGCGCAACTCTGCAGGAGAAAAGATACTGCAGCTGCGTAGTCACCCCCTGGGCCTGCCCAACTCCAACTTTTGCTCTTTGCTTCACGATCTGTCTGAAGAGCAGCGCTTTGAAGTCAGCTATTTGGATATAGGTGAGCATGGAAAAGTTCAGAATCTTAAGTAGAAGGTCCAGTTTAGTTTTACACTTCAATGGACTTCATATAATGGTAGTCATCACGATCCTGAACCAGATTTTACGTAACAGTTTTAAAATTTTAATATGAACACTGTGTTTAGACTAATTGGTGCCAGATTAGATTCCATACTCCTTTTATTAAATTCTTATAATTGTCCTGTTTGCTGAGTTTAATCCAAGTTGTAATAAACAAAAAACAAGCAGGCTTCTGTTTACCCATTGCTATCTCTTTTCTATTAATGGAAAATTGAGAATAAAAAGTTACTCTAAACAGTAAATTCAGTTCATCATTGAACAGAAGATGCTGTTGTCTATTGTATTTGAGAGTGAAGGTACTCCTCTTTAAATAATTCCTGATTTGATGACAAAAATCTAAGTGAGAGTATGTGTGTATTTAATTTTTTATCCAGAGGAACAAAGTCTGAGTGGCCTGCACCAGTGTCTTGTGGAATTGTCCACGCAGCCCATCACTGTGTGTCATGGATTCGCCCCTAGTCAGGGTGCAGCAAGGGCCAGCGCAGCACACAACGCACTCCAATACCTCAAGATCATGGCGGGGGGGAAGTGAGTGTGTGCTCTTCACCAGAAACATGGGTTTAGAGACAACAGCACTGTCGACTACAGTACTGTAAACTGGGGGCTTACTGAAGGTTATAGGCTCATCATGTTGGCAAACCATTCCTCATGCCCCAAAGACACTTGACTTCTCTCCATGAGCTCTAATGAAAGATGAACTGATCTTTTGTATCCAAAAATGTTTGAGGACTGATTTTTATTGAGGGCCTTGTTTTTCTACTCTCCCTGTGATGAATTCATTTGTGTCTTGTTAAATTATCCATATTTTTTCCCTTTGACCTTTTAAAAGTAACATTTCCCTAGATTAACTTTGTATTTTAACCAAAAAAAAAAAAAAAAAAAGTACAATCACATCTACTTCCATATTTATTTGATTGTTGGATTCACATGTTGCAAAATTTCCCTTTCCCCTTTATGATCAATTATGATTATACAAGATCATGTGTGCTGTATAATATTAAAATTTTAGTAGTTTTTATTTTTTTGTGCAGAATTAAACATTTAACTAATAAACATTTTTAATTCAGTGTTCCATGCTCTCCTTTTTGGTACAACCAGACCAAACATTAAAAAAAAAAAAAAAATTAAAAGGCATTTGCTTTTCCATTCAACTAATTAGCATTGATGTGCAAATAAATAATTTATCATAAAACAATAAATATTTAAAACATGTACTTACATAATCCTAGAGAAAACCACATTAACAAAAAAGTTAATGTAATGTTAGTACTGCTTCATTGCAATACATTCAAAAGGGCCAAATGTTTCACACAGCCAAGTGATTAAAAATTTGCCTATACACAGTAGAAATATCTGTGCCTTCTGCTGCAGTTGGAAGGCCATTTCAGCTTCAAAAGCAAAACAAATAACTTATGACTGAGAAAGCTCCTATGCATTTTCTTATAAAAATATATTTAAAAAAAAAATAGATTATTAGGGATGTGTGAAGTGTGGGGTTTGGTCTTCAACTATTCTCTCTACTAGGTGAAGTGACTGAATTCTGTGTGTCCTCTTCAGCATAGCCACTGCTGTCCGACTGGAAACTGTCCCCTCTCAAGGGTGAACCTGACAAACAGTCAATGAATACATGAAAATTAGTTCATTAATCTATTGCAGCAAGTGCTTTCCTGTTACTCTCTGCTACTATGCAAATTTCTGAGAATGTGGCTTCCTACTCTCATGGTTTTCTTCATGACTTCCTGTAAGATGCCATTTTGTTACTGTGTGTGCTGGTGTTAACAGCAACAAGTCTGTGTGCATGTCTCGATGTTAACACCAATAAGGCCTTGTCCTCATGTGTGGTTAATTTTTTTAACACGAATATACAGTTCACAAGTTTTTTTTTTTCTGCTGAGAGAATTACAGTAAATTCTGTCTAAGGAAGAAATGGTCTAAAGTAATCCAATATGCAGGGAAGCCTTTTGCAAGTCAGTGCTATTAAAAAGAAAAAAAAAGAAGAAAAAAAAAGTGTAACTTGTATGACTCACATTTCTGATCTGTAAATGTCATGACTGACAGGGTGTATGCACTACATTGCTCCACTGATGAGTTCTCCTCCTCTCCCACACTCTGCACCTAAGCAACAGATTAATGATTATTCAGCATAGACTGAAGTAATGAACTTTTCTATAGAAGCATGCTTAATAAATGCCACTGATTTGGGCTGTAGCATGTAAGAAGATTTCTATGGACATTTATATTCTCTGCTTACAAGTGTATAGTATTGATTCTAAATACAGTGAGGATAAAGATTGTGTATTAAGAGATTTCTCAACTGCCTGCACCTCCCATTTAACTAATCAGCTAATTAACAGCTTTATTGCTTTCTCTCAATTGAAGGTGTGTGCAGGAAAAACACTAAAAATGTGCAGGGCAGCTCTAGGAGCACAGTTGGGACGTGCTGTCCAGAAAAAAAGGGGGGGAAAGTATATATATATATATATATATATTAGTAGTAATAATAATAAAAAAAATAAAATCAGGTTTATAACTTTAGAACAATTCTATGACCCGTATCAAGTCAAGATAACTAAGGAGATTTCGAATTATTGGAATTGGGTTAAGAACTCTAACATATTACAACCTAGAGGAACAGAAGAAATGTGATTTAAAAAAATCCATGAATGGTGATTAAACACTCTGAAGTTGCATCATAAGAATAAACACTAAAAATCCCAGTTATGTTTAATAGTGTAATAGCATTTCCAAATACAATGGTGAACTCAGGATTGGGACTAAATAGCTGTGTGGCAGTAAGAAAACTAATGGTCAGTGATGCTGATCAGAAAAAAGGCTTCAGTTTGCTAGGGAGCATAAAGATTGGACTTTGGAGCAATGCAAAAGTGTCACGTGGTGTGACGAGTCAAGGCTGACCCTATTCCAGAGTGATTTATGCGTCAGGGATAAAAGGGGAAGCCCATGAAGCAATGTTCCCATCAAGCACAGTGGCCACTGTACAATCGTATGGGGTTATGATCTGGGGTTGCTTCTGTTGCTCAGTAACGTTATGTGGCAATAAAATTAAGTTAGCTGTCTACCTGAATGCACTGAATGACCATGTTGATGATCCCTGATGGCACAGGCAGGATTTAGAGAGGTACTGGGAACATGAAGTTATTTTCACACATGAATTGCCAAGCACATTATGTGCTGTTAATGGCACTTTCCCTTGAAACTGGGCTCCCTTCTTCCATTTTAATCGGCTTTAATCGGCTTACAACCTTTCATAAATTGTCAATAAAAATACTGTTAAAAAAAAAAAACATAATTCAAACTAGATTTTACATAATGAGCATGGACAAGCAGAGTGATGCAAACAATGAAACGTCCCAATATTTTTCCACTAGATACAGTGGTGTTCAAAATAATAGCAGTGTGTTGAAAAAAAGTGAGTAAAGCTCCATATCCATATAATAACTTTTAA
>JAQMYL010000036.1:19643863-19654558 GCA_030014365.1 Clarias pachynema
CACACATACATACACACACACACACACACACACACACATACATCTCAGGAAATAATGTAATATTTTCAGATACTGGCTTTAATTTCATAAGCTCCTAACCCAAACATAAAAATTACAACATAAAAAGACATAAAAAAAAAAAAATCACTTGTGAAAAAAATAACGTAATAATGTTATTCTGATTTATTCAGCTGAACTGTAGACGCAAGAATCACAAGCAGGCCTACACAAACATCTGTGCATATAAAATTTCACAATTATACCCTGGTCAGGATTTGCTTACAAGCAGCAAGACACAGCACACACACACACACATTTGGGTACACCTCAGCCGAATAATGGTACAGTACATCGCAAAAACTCATGCTGTTATTTCCCAACAGTGTGCTGTTGGCCCATACAACTAATGTTAGCTACGTGAATCAGCATTGCATAGATAGATAGATAGATAAACAGGTCGAACTAGAATGAGTCAGAATTTGTACCTTACTATTTGACATCTTCAAATCAACACATGGGGTTTATAAAATGAAAAACAAACAAAACAAAAAAATCCATTACGATAGCATTAGCAAAGCATTAAGGTAAATTACAACAAACAAAAAATATGATATGGTTATCCCAGGTGTAGCTACAGCACACACAATCCCCTGGTGCTCTGAGGCACCAGAAACTGAAATCTCACCTTAAACTACACTTACTGTATGACTGAGCTACATTAGGTTACATGGTACCAAGATATTACCTGCAAATCCAGTCTGTCTCTTCCAGCCATAAGATTTATTTCTCTACTTCTGCTTTTTAGTGCCAGAATTAGTTACCAACTGCCATCTGAGACGTAAATGTCATTAAATATTAACTTGACCAGATAAGTTTAAAAGCAACAGGTGGTAGAGTATTTGAGCATAGACCCATACGTCTCATTTACCAGCTATGCCTGATAAGGCACACAGACACACAAGTCTCAGTGTAAGAGAAAATTGATTTGCGGGAGGAGATATGATTTTCTTCACCTGTCCACTGATTCATTCAGGCGATTAACTAATCAGCCAATCAAGTGGCAGCAGTGCAATGCATGAAATGCAGCTACAGGGAAGGCCCTTTGGGAAAATTTAACATCAAACATCATAAAAGAAGGAAAAATAATTTTGACTGTGGTATGATTGTTAGTGACAAACAGGATGGTTTGGGTATTTCTGTATCTGTGATCTCATGAGAGTTTCATCCACACAACAAGAGAAAAGTCAACAAGGAATAATCAGACTTGTTTGAGGTGAAAGAATAACCACTCTGTACACTTGTGAGAATGAAAGCATCTTAACATATGCAACACATTAAAACTTAAGCACTGGTGGTTGAGTGGTAGGTTTCTTGCCTGACATGTACAATGCCCAAATCCCAGCTACTGGGTGCAGTGCTAGTCCCAAGCCAGAATAAAATGGTAGAGTTGCGTCAAGAAGGGTATCCGGTGTAAAACCTGTGCCAAGTTGTGTGAAGATCAGATAGTGGTGACCCCTTGACGGCAGCAGCCGCTGTTGAAACTTAAGGATCAAACTTTTGACTCATCAAAACTGGAAAATGTAGTCTAGTAATCTTATTTTCTGCTGATGCACACAGATGGTAGGATAAGAATTTGGCAGCAACTACATGAACCCATGGACCCAACCTGCCTTGTGTCAAGAGTCCAGGCTGATGGAGCTGATGTAATGGTGTAGGGATTGTTTTCTTAAAATGTTTTGACTTGGTTATAGCAATCACTAATCACTTGAACACCACAGCCTATTTGAGTATTGTTGCTGACTGTGTACATGCCTTCATTAAGCCTTCAGCATAATAATGCACTGTGTCTCAAAAGACAATTGTTTGAGACTGGTTTTATGAATATGACATGGTGTTATGATCCACAATGTGCAAGTATGTTTTGAATCCCATGTCTGTGTCTCTTCTCCTGTTGCACCAAGGACACACAAATACACATTCCCCATCACATCACCTGTAACCCCGATCCTTAACTCATGCTGTGCGGCCCGACCCTTTATTGGGTCGCAACAATAGCCATGTCTTGAACTCAATTGTGCCTTTGGGATATGGTAGAAAGTGATATTTGCAGCATGAAAATACAAATGAAAAAATATACAAGAATTGTGTGATGCAATCATTTCAACATGATACTGTAAAATATAAAAATATTTAAAATATTTCTTACATCTTCTGGAATTCGTGGAGAAGGGAAGGGAGGCTTAAACAGTATAAATATAGTGTTAATAACTTCAGTCAGTGGATTTTTTTATTTTTTTTTTTTTTTTACCAAATGCTCATTGGAACATAATTTGATCACCCTTGGTGTTTAATTTCTGCTTCATAGCATTGCAACTTATTAAAAACATGCATTTGCTCTGAATTGTATTGTTGCGATTGCACATGCAACACATGAGTAAGACTATCACACATATGGTCATGCAGATGGTGTAAAGGATTTGAATGCATAAATACAATAAGTTATCATATTTCAGCTGAGCCAAATGCAGGAACCAAACTCCATGTAGATATTTGATCGTTTTCTGCATTCCAGGGATTACTTTAACTGCTCTCCTCTATTATCAGTTCAATTTCTCACTACTATTTTCAACAATTTCAGCAATTGTTATGCTTAGTATTTGCACACGCATGCCGACACTTAAATTAATTATGGGGAAAAGAAACTCTGTCGGCATGTGTCTCTGTTTGTGTGTTTCATAGTAGGACCAATTCAAGCATTTATGCAGGACTAATTTGATGGTTGTATTGTTATTCTTGGCTGTGGTGTTTTAGACAGCTCTAGTTACCAGTCAGTCTGGATGACTTGGCAAGTTCACAAGGTTTGCAGGTATTTTGGTGTAATGCTGTTATCAAACACTAGATGGCAGGACAAGATACTTTGGAAACGAAAGGACATCCAGCTTTACCAGACCTTAGCAGCAGAGGATGCTAATCATAATTTTTCAACATAGATCTAATTTTCACTGTTGAGTTTATCCGAAAACATAAATTGGTTTTAAAAATCATATTTTTCACAAGATCATGTACAATCATCTTTGACCTTTTTAGAAGATGATGAGATGAAAGGTGATCTTTTAACGTAGGGATAACTATTTTACAATTTTCTTTTCATTTGTGCTTTTTAAACATACTTGTGACTCAAATAAAACATGCACAAAATATTTTTAACAGATTGCAATACTTTGTGCTTCAAGTGAGAGTTTTGCTGTCAAAATGTTTATATATTCTAGAGTTTAAATCGAGCCTTAAAATTGTTGGGGTGTGTGTTTCAGGTCCTGTGGTGAGTGTTTAAGTGATGACTGATGGGAATGGGAAGTTCAGAGGATTTGGCTTTGAAAGGATGTGCAAAGCATAAGTGTACACTGCAGCCAAGTTTACTAGAGTACAATTCTCTGAAAATGTTCCTTACAGCAGGATAAAAGCAGGAGTGATTCATGTTTAAAACACACACACACACACACACACACACGCACACACAATACTGACTCTGCTCTCTGCTATATGCTATATGAGTCATAAACTGATTTGTAACCATAATTAATGGAAAGGCCACTTACAACTAATAATTCCTACATTTTATTTCTTTGTCGATAACCAGTCCCCACACCCACTTACAGACTCTGTTTGTATGTATTATCAAAATATTTCATAGACAAATTCCATATTCCTAAACAACTTACCACCTAGATACATAGATTTTATTTTGTTTAATTGTATTATTTTAAGAAAGAAAGATTTGTGCCAATATGTACATTCTGTGGCTTAGTGGTTAGCACTGTCTTCTTGCACCTCCTGGGGTCCTACCACGGTTGAACAAATGAGAATAAATTCAATGGCCACCATTGGCCTCCAGTGGTCACCACTGGCCTCCACAGTCCCTAGTTGGACTACAGAGATTCCTAGATGAATGGATGGATTTACATTCTGTATGTGTTCAGAAAATTATGGACAGTTAGATACTGTACTTCCTCCAAGGTTGTACAAGTTTCTACATAATGTTTACAAGTCATAATAAATTTATTTTGCCTCTTTTCAACTGTGCTGAAAATCTACCCAAACAAAATCTTTTTTGCTGCTGCTGTAAACATTTTAGCAGAGCTTGTGCTAAATCTCCCAGTCTACCATAACATTCTGTCATCAAAAAAAGAAACTGAAAAAAATTTAATTCTTTTTCACTTACACTCACTCCCAGTGAGTCCTTTTCCTGGGTATGGCAGACCATCCTCAAAAATCTTTACTTTCCTGACTAGAACACTGCACAAGGCCATTTCACAGAATGAGTAAGCATAGGTTGCTAAGACGGATTTGACCAAAGATCATGGGGAACACTTGCGTGATGTTGCACATATTAATGAGCTCCTTGGCCATGAGAAGATTCTGGGTGAGATGAACATAATATCAAAGATATATATTTTCCACTTCCAAAGTGCTAAGCTCAAATTTTAAACAAAGCTTTTTTTTAGTAGTTGCATGACTTTGGGTGGATAATTTTAAAATCCTTTGAAATTTTCCTTTTGCTCATTAAAACATGATAGTGATATTTTATAGTAGTGTTTTTTTTTTTTTTTTTTTTTTAAACTTAAGCCATTATTGGAATCGTCACTACATCTGTTGAGCTGCTAAACCATATAGTAAATCATCTTTGTTGCTACCTAGGCAACTTTCCCAATTCGAGATTTTTCAGCAGCAGCTGGCCCACTAGCTCAATGTAAGTTTTTTCATAGTCTAGTCTGAATTTAAATTGCCACTATGTATGACATATGGAATTGTAGTGAATATACAATCACTGAGTATTTCCTTATAAACATTTTACTAGGAGCATTTTATTATATTAATACTGGGTAGGGCTTATCTTTGCTTTCACAAGATGTGAGAAGCATTCACTTGAGATTCTGGTCCATATTGACAGTTCTTTGTGCATTTCTTTAGGTACTCTAGCCTTTCTATCAACTCAAATAAGTGTGGGCATTTTTCACTGACCTCTCTCATCAACAAGGAAATTGTGTCCACAGAACTCGGGCTCACTGAATGTTTTTTATTTATTGCAAGATTCTGAGTAAACTTTGGATGTCGTTGTGCATGAAAATCCCAGGGGATCAGTAGTTGTAGAAATACGCAAAGCCACCCATCTGGCGCCAACAACCGTAAAATCACTGAGTTGTCCCGCATCTGTTTGCTTTTATACATTCCTTCTACCAGACAGTTGGCTGTTTTGATAGTTGCATGAATAAATAGGTGGACATGTGGTCCTAATAAAGTGTTTAGTTTGTGTATATACTGTATGTATGTAACATTGTTTGTTACCATTGTTTGGGCAATTATTTTATAGAACATTAATCTGACCAATCAGATTTGAGAATGTACAGTACCTGAGCTTTGGTAAGACCTTATTAAATTGGTATTAATTTCTCAGGGAAACGTGTTATAAAATACTAATCACTGTTTTGAATAACCTTTGATTCTGTTTTTTTTAAAGGGTTTCATCTTTGTTGTCTATTAAAATTATTTGTTGTTTTGTACCATAGATAAACTCTCAAATCTGCTTTGCCAAATATAATTTCTATAACATAAAAGCTCTGACAGAAATGGAGGTTGTATTCAGATTTTGGGTTTATAACAACAACAACAACAACAACAATAATGTTCTTTTATCATTTCTCGTTCACAAAGACTTCTATGGAAGACGATCTACGTTGGTCTTTCGTCTGCTTCCGGCAAACGGTCACCACAGTGGACCATTCACATACAAGCTTGGCACAGGTTTTCAGGATGTCACATCACAGGATGTCCTTCCTGATGTAACCCTTCCATGTTATCCGGGCTTGGGACCGTTAATGCATCCAGTTGCTAGGGTTTGGGCAGTGGCTAGGAATCGAACCCAGGCCTTTCGCATGGCAGACGAAACACCTACCACTGATCTACATAATAAAAATAATATTAAAAACTATTTAACATAGCAAAACTATGGTTGGCCTTTTGGCTGCTCCTGGCAAGACATCCCCATAGCAGACCATGCAGTCCACACACGATTGCCACAGGTTTTGCGCCAGATGCCCTTCCTGACCGGCACTGGGGTTTGCTCACTGGATGGGAATCGAACCCGGGCCTTCCGCATGGTGGGTGAGGCACCTACCACTGAGCCATTTATTTAAGTGATAACAGGACCATGTCTCACAGACATTTCACAACATTTGCATGCAACTATAAACAATTATACAAGTATGAAGTTCTCTTTGAGGTGGTCATATCACACCATCTTCCATCTTATAGACTCAACTTGTGGTATTTAAAGAACATGGTTACTTTCACCTGAGGCATGAAAATCTTTTCAAGATTATAACACAACTCTAGCCTGAACTTTTTATTAGGAGTGATTTTTTATGTTTTGTATGTGTGTTATATCGTTTAACATACAGTATAGCATTATTAACCTGAAGCTGCTCATGGTCCACAATGAGACATGGTGTTTTCTGTGCCTGGTCCACACTGACAAGCTTTTGCTCATGTTCTGGTGTTTTGCTGTGTGAAGTGTTTAAATAGTCTGGAGAAACACTTGTTTCATGAATTTGAATAAAATTAAATCATTATGTCTGGTAATGAAATTGGCAGATGTTTACATTGCATTGAAACCGTGTAAACCTGAGATTTTTTTTTTCTTAAGGAAGGAGGATGTGAGTTTGAATTTTAACCACCATACTGTATCTGTGTAAGTTATTACTTGCACTGGTCATGTGAGGGTTTAATGGTCTGTCTGCAGCATGCATGCTGAATTACTAAGAAATTGTTTAAAATTTAGAACATTTTCAGCATTTTGAACATTTACATTTAGGCATTTGGCAGACGCTCTTATGTTATCCACTTCACATTTGAAGATGAAACCATTAAATAGATCCTTACCCTGATTCACAAGGGTACTAACTAGAAGTAGATTGCCAGTGACTCGGTTGTACGGACATCAAGAGGAAGTTCATTCCACCTAGCAGCCAGCACAGAAAACAGTGTAGACACGTCTTCCTCGATCCCTGAGAGATGGTGGGAGCAGTCGAGCAGGGTCAATGGGGTCGAATCAAAGGTCAGTACACAAGCGCCAGTAATCACCAAGAGGGTCTTTAGCCTCTGCTCCCTCCTAGATGGCTGATAACCATGAATATCTTTTTTTTGTCAATGGGAAACTGATAAAACTGTCTTCTAGGTATGCAACATCTGTCTGGAACTATTAAACCACAGGATGCTTTTCAGGCAAAATGGAAGATTTAGTTTTGCATTCTGACATTTACACACAAGAGCTCTATATGTTTGGACACCACATAAAATCTATCACATACAACTTTAAACTATTGTGTGACAATGGCATTCATTAATATTCAAAACACTGTTATGTGTTCTTCCCTAACTAATTTATTAGAATTTACCTGAAAGTTATTTGTCTGGATTATAATCAAGAGCATTTTTCCAGATCCACATCACCTACCAACTCATTCACCATGATATATATGATGGATCACAGTCTTTAAAAAGGTTGGACAGTTAGAGATGCTTGTGCTAAGTTTAAAATCTAACAATGTCCTGGGATATCTTTGAATGATGTCTTTACATGCTGTAGCATTACAGTTTGGCTGCACTGAAACTAAAAGCATCAACCATGTTACAGCATAATAATGTGCATGGAGTCATTGTTATGTTAAAAACATGTTTGAGCCTTTTAGATCCAGGGCAGGCAAATTGTGATGCAACATAAAGACATGGGCTGCCAAGGTTGGAGTGAAAGAACGCGAGTGGCCTGCACAAAGCCCTGAACACCTTTGGGATCAATTGGAATGCAGAGTGCATGACTAGTTGGGTTAAATCAATAAAGTGGTGATCAACAAACAAACGATCAGTGATCTCATGCTAGAAGAGACAACATATGCACCCAGCTGCAACTTGAGGTGTCATTTTTTGTGTCACGATAAAGTCCCTACTGGTCATGTAGTTGGAATGCACATTCAGGTGGAGCCTGTGGGGCATGCCATAGAGCTGGGGATAGCACCTCAGCACACACTGCCTTAATTGTGGCCAAACAGTAGCCTGATGTGAATATAAAGAACTAGGACATGAGAATGGCAGGGCATTTTAAAATAGTATCCTGCATATCTACAGTCTACTCGTATAATTATTAGGATGTATTTTTTGGTCTTCTATTTATTTTACCAAACTATTAGTATAAAATAATGCACTTCTTTCAAGATATTCTCAGAAAGATATATGGAGGACGGTAGACAGTATTATAATAATAATAAACAGCATAAAATCTCATATAAAACTGTTTACATTACAACCTGAACATTTAATGATTATATATATATATACCAAAGTGTATTAAGCTGGCTCGATTTCCATCTCTGTGTGCATGGAGTTTGCATGTTGTTCCTGTGTTCGATGGGTTTCCTCCAGGTACAGCGGTTTCCTTCCACAGTCCAAAGATCTGCAGATTAGGCTAATTGGTGTTCTCAAATTGCCCGTAGTGTGTGAATGAGTGTGTGTGTGTGTGTGTGTGTGTGTGTGTGTGTGTCTGTGTGTGAACCCCGCCTCATGCCCTAAGCCTAAGGATAGGCTCCAGGCTCCCTGCAACTTAGTGTATTGGGCTGCCTGATATACAGAGGCATCTAATTCCAAAGTTTAGATATGTGAACTCACTTACATGTTCCCACTAAAAAAGGCGCAGCAGCATTTTGGACCTGGCCAGCACCAACTTAAAGGGCATTACAATAATCAACCTGACTTTAAATAAAAGTATGTATAACCTTTTCTAAGATGCTTTTTATGTTAAAATGGCTTGAGCAAGGACAACAGTCTAAGCTGAAAACAAATAGCTTACTGGCTTACTGTACCGAGTTTAAAACACTATCCAGTAAAACACCTCGGCTTTCAGCAGTTGGTTTAAGAAACATGTCTCTATGGAAGGGTCAACACAGGCTCCACTAGGTCCAAATACCAGCACTTCAGTGTTATTGTCATTAATACTTGAGAAATTTAAGGCCATCCATGCTTTAACGTTCTCCTGACATTCAAACAGTGGTGTTGAACTGTTTTTTCCCCTCTGTTTCAAACAAAGATACATTTGAATATCATCTGCATACCAGTGAAAAGACATTCTGTACTTGCTAATAATAGATCCAAACGGCAGTAAGTAAAGTGAAAACAGCAAAGGCCTAAGAATAGACCCTTGAGGACCCCACATGTGAGAGCCACTGAGGAGGATACAGAGTCACCAAGACAAACAGGAAAACTTTTCTCCATCAAGTGTACAGAGATAATATTCTCCAGTACTTTTAAAAGAAATGTCATTTTAGAAATCGATCTGTAGGTGGACAGAATAGAGGGATCCAGATTAGTTTTTTAAATTAATGGTTGTACCACTGCATGCTTAAAGGTTGCTGGCACAACACCAGTGGTCAGACTAATATTTAAAAATTTCTGAATCACTGGTTCAATAGCATCACAAATCTCTTAAAATGAGGAGGGATAACATCGGTAGGACAGAATGAACATTTCGGATTCAATGATCTCATTTAAAAAGGGAAGGGAAACTGGGTAAAATCAGCAAAGCATGTAGCACTGATAATCACTAGAAAGGGATAATATGCATGCTCTAGCATTCTTAATCCTGTCCACAAAAAAAATACAATTAACTCATATCTTTTAGGGGATTTAACAAGACACAGGTTGTGGGGGATTTAGAAAAGCATTAATAGTGATTAAAAAAAACACGAGGTCTGGTACAGTTGTTTAAAATAATGACAGCGATATTTCATCTTCTTAGCTTTTACAGTTCTTATAGATGTACTGCTATTTATTTGGCTACTCTGGTATTTGGTACAATGCTGTTTGCCCAATGCATCTTTTATGAAAATAAAGAGTATTAATAGACCTCTGAGCAAGATGTATTACTCTGATGTCAGCTGTGCTTCCTGCTTACAAAAATTAAGTGCCCAACAAAGGGGAAATCCCCACAGCCCCCTCTAAAGACTAGTGGAAAGCTTTCACTGTACATTGGAGGTTATTTTAAACAGCAGATGTGTTATGTTAAAATGTTATTGTGAGGTGTCCTCAAACATTTGACCATATGGTGCATGAAAAAGCAATTTTTGTGAATACTGTATTTGCTTCCAGTCCTATAAGTTTCTTTTTCCACCTTCTTTCCTGATCACATCTCATCACTTTAACCTGTTTCCTTTTTGTTTCAGTTAAAGCCCCATAGGCTTTCCATCAGTAGTTTATAGTAATTTCAAAATGAGGAATATGCATACATTACATTAAAATGATAAATCATGCTTCATTAAAAATACATAATTATCAATATAACATAAAAAAAATGTATCATGTGACTTTTGTCAACCATTGTCACCTACAGTATAAACATGCAACACGCCATGTCCATATCATTCATTCATGGATCAAGATCATGAATTATATCCATGTTTTTGGAACAGAGATGTAGATATTTCAATATTTCAATTTCAAAACTTTTAATGCTCAAATCCCTCACTTCAAGATCATGCCACACAAATAGGATCATCTAAAAAATGCGATGTCAAACTAAACCAGTGGTTCTCAAACTTTTTCTGTCATTCCCCACTTAAGGGGGTGAGCGAATTTTCAAGCCCCACTTGTCAA
>JAQMYL010000036.1:19658980-19680446 GCA_030014365.1 Clarias pachynema
TAATATAATATAATATAATATAATATAATATAATATAATATAATATAATATAATATAATATAATACAGTCAAGTCTGTGCCAAAGTAATGAATGAAAATTATATATATTTAAAGTATATAAGTAAAAGTATATAAAATTATTTTTGTAATTGAGACCAAATAATATTATTATTATATATTTTTTTTTATTAAAAAATTTTTATTCACACACTGTGACAATACATTGTATTTACAACATATGTTAAGGTCTTGGTTTTACAAAATGTAATACATTGTGTGAGAATTATGTTTAATTCAGTTACTGTATAAGGGAGTTGAACAAGCTCTGAGAAAATGGGTAAGGAAAAAATCTACAACGTGGTTCAAAATGAACTGAACATGACCGATTGATGTCCCCAGAGTACCTCTGAAAGAGATCTGTGTCAGAGGTAAGTAGTTTAGTAATAAAAGTCATGCCAGTGCATTCACTACTAAAGTTTGACTGTTACAATTACTCCAGTGCAATAATACAAATAAAACATTATGGAATAGGGTGGTGCTTAAACGTGAATAATAGTGTATTTTATGTTCAAATGCATAATTATTCCGGTTTTGACTGAACAGTGTGCTTTGAGACAATAGTTGTTGTTGGTATTTTCTGTCTCTTTAGAACTGGATAGTAATGTGTAATGCTTTTTTTTTTTTTTTTTAGAAAACAAGTCAGTAAAGTTCAGTACAGTTTCTCTATTTGCAGCCAGAGTCTCCTCTGAGTCTTCTCAGAGTCTTCCTTATGTCTCTTGTCTTCCTTGCAGTCTGGTGTTTTATGTAGTTGATGTTTGGGTGAGGCTCCTCTGACTCCCAGTGTTCTTCATCATAATTCCTGCTGAATGGCTGTTAGGATTCTGCTGCACCATACAGTTACAGCGTAATGCTGTCAGACAGTCCTGCATCAGGTCATGAAACAGGTGGCCAGCAAAGAACATGTAGATCCAGGGGTTACAGCAACTGTTCAGGCTAGCCAACAGCATGGCGATAATGAATGCCATTGCTAGAAGACACGGAAATGTAATTTTAGTACACAATATTATTACGGTTTATTATTTGCTACTTCTTAATGATTTCATAATCATCAAAAATTATCATCTGAGATCCATAACCATATATTCATGAATTTAACTTATCAGTTTATATCATACATGATGAGATTCTTTAAAATATAGAAATGATAATATTATCATAGAGATGATATTATACAACATTTAGTTCAACAAGTAATCTGATTGGACAAGAACTATTCAATGAGGAGGGATAATAGACAGTAACAACACTGGGACATTTAATCAAATGTATCACTCCGGTGACAGGTGTTTTAATAATCATTACTAACTGTCTCTAGCATGGATGAAAAAATGAAATTTTGCTATGTATGCAAAAACCCACATTCAGAACCAGTCATGGAAGCACTTTTTGCAAGAAAACACATCTGATAATGTTGTCATCCTAAACAACCTTTTGTCTCCTTATTAATGGCTAGTAATTTGTGGAATGGTTGTATAAAAGTAATATCACATTCAAGGTCACAAAACTGCCTTGCTTAATTATATCATTTCAGTAACATCTGGCAGTAGGTGGTATATATTAGGCAGCAAGTGAACATTTTGACCCTGAGGTTAATCTGTTAATAGCAGAAAAGAATTTGAGAGTCACTGACAAGGGCCAAACTGTGATGTTAAGATGACTGGGTCAGAGCAACTCCAACATTCCAGACATTCAGAGGTCTAGTGGAGTCCGTGCCTTAACGGTCAAGGCTGTTTTGTCAGCAAAAGGGGGACCTACTCAATATTAGGTGTAAAGGTGGTCCCCACAAAGCAAATTAGAAAATTAACATTTAATAGTATAGAAAGTTAATTTTCAAACCACCTCTATGTGTTCCTGTAAATAAGATGAAAGGATTGGCTAATATAAAATATCAACCTCTAAAATATAAAAATATTAATATAAAGCTCTTAAGTAGCATTTATGTTTTTTGGTTGCTAAAGCTAATGATAAAAATATAAAGAAAAGACATTTCACTAATTACCTAAAATGACCAGAATAACTGATTTCTAAAACATATTGCTTAATCCATATAACACTTGTATAGCAAAGCAAATGGGCAAAAACCCATTTCTTATAAAAAGAGAAATAATTCAAACAAAATGATGTGGGTTTATGTAAAACTCGTTTTTGCCAATAAGATGTAGCTCCAATGATCTTTTTCATGTTTCCAACGGACTTTGGACAGGTCAAGACAGGGCTTAATGGCCTGTGACTAACAAAGGGAAATACCCCAAGATTTTTCTAATAGATAGACAAGTAGTTACATATGAGCCAAACACTTACATATGTGCCATTCCATAAAAGCACAATTGAAACTGAATGGATAAGTTGTTTTAGGTGTAATTTGTTGATTACAGCTAATGCCCTTTCCCAAGGGTGTACTGTGATACTAAATTTTAATATAATTCAAAACCTCACAAATTAAACTTATTACATCCACAGTAAAAAATACCATCATACAACCACCTTTCTCATTAGTCTTCGTATTAGACTATACATACACAATATGGCATTACCTGCAGGGAAGCTTTCAGCTATATTGTTACCTACAGGAAGTGACCTAATGGACAGTTAAGGTTTAACGACATACAGTCATTTTAGAGACAAGCATGAGGACATTAGGACTGATGATGGCACATGCAGCTTTAATTCCCTTAGGCTTGATGGAGTTAGGCTTTGTAGCCTATATGGTTGTAAGTGAAAATATCTCCTCTCAGTGAGGGGAACCAACCATCAGCTTACTGGGGATGCACAGCTTTTCTCACAAAGGGTGACCACTGAGAAGTGGTGTGAGATTAGGGAGCAGTGTGGTGCTGCAACAGATAAACCAGCTGGTTGATCTGACCATCAAGTTCTTTTGATCAGTTACGAGATGCTGGCAGATGTTAGTGCACTATAAAATGCTGTGAAAGTCAATTACATAAACCATCAGGGTAGCACAAAGGTGATGGCTTTTGCTGCCTGTGCTCCATCTGTGAATAGCCTCACTGAAAATTTATTTACTTGGGCTATACATTGGAGCAATGCGAGTAGCCTCTGAACCCAGGAAAAATAATGTAAATATGGTAATAGATTGGTAAGGTACAGATGGTCCTCTTCAGCAATGGTCCTCTTCAGCAAGTCTTTTCACATTTGTGAATCACCCTGGCAGAGCATGAAAGTCTATTGGAACAGGATGCACTGGTCCATGTCTCTCCTCATCACATTCTCTACTCTCTATGTTTTCATCTCCCTTTTTGTTTGTCCTTTACTCTCTGATTCTGAATCTCATATTGCTCATAATCAGAAACTAATCAATAATGGCAAATAATATTTCCAATATTTCCAAATGAATATTTCCAAAATGCTTTTGCTAGTCTTCAAAAACAAAAAGAAAAATACTGGTAGACACCTCTCTTGCAGTCCTAAATGAAATATCACTTGTGTCTGTGGGCTTTATTGCCATCTGAACATTATGACCTAATTTCCCCCGAAATTTTGGCAGTATTTTTTTGTTGTTGTATTCCAGGTATTCCAGTTTTAAGTACATATAAATCACTGCAATGTTTTTTTCTATTTACAACCAAAGTCTGCATCAGTGGTATTTTGTTCAGTACAATACATGAGGTCATTATTAGTTCAGATAGAGAAACCTTTATTTGCCATATACTGTATGTTACAGCACAGAGGATTTTTTTTATCCTCTATTTATTCTCTATTCTTTTTTTATTCCCACTCTCATCTTTATCACAGGTTGTTAGTACTGTAAGTCTGTGGGTCAGAGTCCATTGCCAGCAATGACATGGCACCCCTGGAGCAGTGAAAGTTAAGTAACTTGCTCAAAAGCCCAACAATGGCAGCTTGGTAGTACTTGGATCTTGACCCTATAATCATTTGATCTTTAACCCAGAGCCTTCACTGTTGAGCCATCCCTGCACTTTTTCCTAACCCAGCCACCACCCTAAACTGAATATGGCCTGAAGCCAAAATGGTTTTCTGTTGGTCATTTATGCAGTGCTCTGATGCCATCCAGCCCTTTCCTGTTTTGGTAATGACTTCCATTTTGATCTAGCTGATGGTGAACCAACCCAAGGGTCAACCACATTTATGTGTTACTCTAAGCAAGCCATGGGAAATAGAGTATCTGATATGTTTAAAATACTTTAGGATGTTTCGGTTGCAATCTGACTGGTCCCCCACACTTCTGTACACATACACTCCTACGCATAAGTTTCCAGTAGGAAAACAAATGTTTAAAATTATGTTTAAGATTATGACACAAGCTTTACAGAGGAGACTATAGTCTAAAAAAGCATGGATTCCCATCTTTAAATGATAATAATTATTTAGTTTGAAGCAGTCCTACAGTAGGTGTTCTTTTTAATATAATGCTTTTAAACACATGGCTAGGCTGGTAGGACTTAGTGTCAGTTCAAGAGGGGCATCTTTCTGACTTGATAATTATTTGTTATGAAACATTAAAAATTGCTGGTCCACATAATGTATTTTCTTTCATTTATAAGCATAGGGCAACAAGAAACAACTGCTTTTCTGTACATTGTTTTTTTGTTGTTGTTTGTTTTACTTTGCTGCCATATTTTCTATAAAAGTTGTGTTTTTAAGTTATAGGGTACCTTCTCACATGTCATGTAATCCATGAATTGACTACATGGATTACTGTACATTTAAGGGTAACAATCAGTAAAGAGAATGGCATCACCATTGTCAGAAGTGGTATCAAGTTCTACTTGTTCTCTTCTATGTCACCATTGTCCTATATATTTTTATTCTGGTTTTTATTTTTCATATCTTTTTTCTCCTCTGTTTGCCTTTTAAACTTAATCTGGTTTTGGAAATGTTTCTATCCATTTTTTCTGTCTCCTAGCCAATTTCTAACTGAATAAAATTTTTGTGTCAAAGGCTGCACAAATTACAATAGCTTTTCTGAAGTGTATAGTAGAAACCAGAAGTTACATACATAGCCAAATACAATTATTATTATTATTATTATTATTATTATTATTATTTTACAATTCCTGACATTTAATCCTAGTAAATATTCCATGTTTTACTTCAGTTGAAATCACTACTTGATTTTAAGAACGTGAAATGTCAGAATAATAGTAGAGAATAATATTTATTTCAGCTTTTATTTCTGGCATCATACTCCAAGTGGGTCAGAAGTTTACTTACAGTACACTTAATATTTGGTAATATTGCCTTTAAATTGTTTAACTTGAGTCAAACATTTTGGGTAGCCTTCCATAAGCTTTTTAAAATAAGTTGCTGGAATTTTGCAACTTCATCCTGACAAAACTGGTGAGACCTCATTGCTCACACGTGCTTTTTCAAGATTGATTTCTTTTATTTTTCCATGATGTTAAACAAAGAGTTTGAAGGTCTGAAGGCCGTAAATACATCCCAGTGCACACCAGATTGACTCACATTATGTCAATCAGCATATCAGAAGCTTTGGAACAGCCATGATCATATTATGGATTTTTCCATGTTGTTTAAAGGCATAGTAAACTTTTGAGCCATTTTAATACAGTGAATTATATATATGAAATATAGTACTCTATCTGTGAATAATTGTTGGAAAACGATTTGTGTCATGCATATAATAGACATCTGTCCTGACCTAAGTGTATGTAAACTTTCAACTTCTCCTGTATGTGCTAAATTTAGAATGTGGAATAGCAAATACATTGGAGCTCCAGGATGCACAGGAATACTCATTAGTATAGTAATATTAATGAATAATAAAATTATATAACAATATATAGTATAGAAAATTGAAAGTGTGGGCCTTCTGCTGTTTGGGAAGTGTGTTTAAAGTTGGTTTTAACTGGCCTTGGATATAATTATTGATTCCAAATTTTGAATTGGATCACAAAGTGTAGCATCATGCTATAATGCTGTAAGAAGGTTTATGTTCTTTGCCTCTTTATTGCTGCAGTAATTATGTGGGATGAATGAATACCATTTTGGTCATTACTAGGAAACAAAAATAATTTGAGTTATAAAAATCTAATAAAATTATAAAAGAGAGGCATAAAGCATCAATAGAAATAATCCATTATGATGTTATTTTATCTATTCATTATTATTCTAAATAGTGAAAAAAATAGCACTAAATAGTGGCAAACGTATTTTTCAAAAGCTTTTTTAAGTATTGCACAGCATCTAGGCAAAAAAGTTGAAGTAATAAAAACATCTTTCTTTGCAGTTTTTATACAGTTTTTAAATGCTGATGTTAAATATAAAGTCTGTGTGGAATCAAGTTGGTAATTTCATTCTAGAACTATTTTGCAATGCCAAACGCTACAAAAAGGGTCCTTAATGAAAGTAAATGCTAGTTTACCATTAGATATTCATGTAAGCAATATAAGCCAGAACATCCTGTTAGATTTGGCACTGACTAGGTTTGGCACTGAAGTACATTGAAAATAATATCTTTTGAGTAAGCTGGTGGAAGATAATTTACTTATAAAAGCTATGAAATAGTGCTCCAAATTATTATTTTCACATTCAAGTATACTTTTTTAACTTGACATTTAAATTATGGTGGCTTTAAGGTTTAATGGTTGCTTCAGACCCCTGGGGTTGGAATCGTGTCCCTGGTCTATGTATGCTGAGTTTGCATGCTTTCCTCATGCTTTGTGGGTTTCAGGTACTCTGGTTTTCCAGCACAGTTCAATTCCATGCATTGTTGGCTGACTGATGTTTCCAATTTGCCTGTGGATAATTGAGTGTGTGAGTGGGTATGTACTTGCACTCCCTCGGGATAAGCACTCCATCCAGGAGGTCCCCCACTTTGTGCCCTGAGTTCACTGTAACAGGCTTCATTGCCACAGAAGCCTAAACAGGATAGTTGGAAGGAATTACATTAAAATTTTTAGATTAATCAAAAACCTAGTTGTGTACCTCAGTTTATATTTATTTATAATTATGTCTACTAAATCTTACATTTTTATTTCATTTATTTAGCTAATTAGGTAGTTTAAGCTCCTAACCGGACCTCTTTATAATACAGACATCCCAAATAAAGTGCTATATAAAATTCCAAATGAAAGGCTAGGAGATAAGCACTGATGTTAAATTCCACCCCAATGCCTGTTTCCAAAGTGGCTTTCAAGCTTAGTAAATTGCCCAGCAGGTTAAATTGCAGTGCAAAAAAAATCTATTCAAATTGTCTCCATCCTGTATGTTTCCACATAGGTAGACATACTGTATGTATCAAAACAAATGCACAAATCCACACGTTATTTTTGCTCATGTAAAATCCTCTGTAGCCACTGCAAATTTTTCATGCCTGCATATACTTTTACACACACAAAGTTTTACTAACTCATAGGCCTAGTCTCTGAAAGGCTCTCTAAGAAGTTTATAATTTCTTTTAACTGTGTAAATTTATAGTTTTAGAAAAATCCTGTTTATAATGATCAGTACTACTGTTAACTGCCTTCTTACTGTACATGCCCACAAAGACAAGGCACAAATAAGATAAATCAGTCTGGTCAGATGAGAACTGTAAATTCCACCATGAGAAAATGTTTGTCTACCAAACTATTTACTTCCTTATCTTGTTTCCATGTACCACAGACAGCCAGACCACTCCATTAGACGATCTTCCCAGCTACACCAACAAACCTAACTTCTTGTTAATTTCTCTCCTGAGAAAAAGCCCCAGTGTTTTGCTAGCTAATGGAAATGACATGGAACTTGAAACATGAATGTAGTTACTATACACTTGGGAAGCATTCCTCCAGAAATCCTAAAGTATCTTACTTTTTTTTTTTAATTCCCAGCATTATTTAAAATTGGCAGTTATGCCCTCTTGTCATTTTACTAAAAAATGGTTACTTGGTTAATGTTTTTTCTTTTTCTTTTTTTTTTTTTACCTATTTTATGTTTTTCCTCCTCTACAACTTTCACAAAAACTTTTTAAATAGCTATTTGATATGACTCAGAGAGGACTGTGAGCTATTTTTAGGGAGATAGCTTTGTAGGGAGATTAAATTTCCCAAGAAGAGACTATTGATAACCTTCAACACCTTCAACAAACTGATCTAATTCAGAGGGATAATATTTTAAAGAGCCCTAGGTGCATTCAATTTACTCAATATTCCATTGTAGGCTCAATGAAACTAATGAAATAGGAATGAAGCGATTAAGACCTGATGTAGAAATACCCTGCAATTTCTTCTTTACTATTTTGCTCTGTATTTTCTGAAATTGTTGGAGAACTGTTGGGAATAGGAGGAACAAAATGTTTTTACTAGCATATGGATTCCATCATTTTTGCACAGCAGGTATAACCACGCACAATCTCCTTGCCAGAAACACATTATTGATATTCATAAGCTTGCTGAAATATACAGCTTTGATGTCATGCAACATTTAGTGGATCTCCAGAGGGCGCAGACCTTGAGTCTTTGAAGTTCTCTATGGAGCTTTTCTTGTGTTCATTCATGTTTCTTTATTCTTAAATCTTTGCATGTGAATTACCGCAACACATTCGTATTAAAAGCAGATTCCGTTACAGCCCCATTGAGAAATTAAATTGACTGTTCCATCTTTTCAGTAAGTGAGCTTATAACTCAAATGAAGCAGTCAGATGTGCTTTTGCAAATTGTTCTTGACTGATGGCCTGTTGGGCATTTGTCTAAATGTTTATGTTCTGTATATGTATAGTAGATGTAGGTCTGTGTGCATGAATGAATACTGTATGTGCATTTGTGTGGAAGTGGGTGAGGAAGAAAGGGACAAGCTTCAACCATACAACTTCTTCCTGCTATAATTCAAATGAAAGGCAATTTGCAAAAATGTTAACACCAGCACAAAATAAAAAAAGATTAAAAGTCCTTACATTATCGTATGTAGATTTTTTATATTTCTACTAACGATTAAGTCTCTCTTATAAATCTTTATTTACGTTTGTTTATTAATTTATGTTTGTTTAGCTTTATCTTTTGATGGGTTATTAGGAATTCGTATTGCCAAATTTCTGCAAAGGCTAATGTGAATGGTCAGCCAGTATTAAGAAATGCTTGTAACTAAACTGCTTTAATTCTATATGACTATCCAACACAATGTGCCCCAGCTCCCAACCTATCATGCCTTTGTTCAGCTAATGAAACCATTAACCTCAAGCTGACACTATAACCCAAAAGGAGAACACATGACATTTCTTTCCTTTTCTCTCAGTAATAAATTACCCTCTCTCGGTGCCATAGGATCCCAAGCTGACCACATCTGCACGAAGAAGAACGGCGTCCAGCACACAACATAGGCCAAGACGACGACAAAAGTCATTTTCACTGTCCTGATTTTCGCCTCAGAGATTAGTTTCACACTGCTGACACGTGAGAGTGCTGCACCATCCGCAAGCTCCCGAGACAGTCTTAGAGGCTGATCCCTTCTGCTCTTCAGCTTGAAGTTTTGCCATATCTTAAAACTTGTGAGGCCATAACACACACTCAGAATGGTAACAGGTATGATGTAGATGGTAAGGCTTATCCATGTTATGTAGGCTTTTGCCCCCCAAGGCTGCACAAAGTCTCCCCAGCAGTCATAGACCCCGTGGGCAACTTCTTTGAGGGAGAAGATGTATGTCTGCGGGAGGCTGAGCAACAGGCTCAAGAGCCACGACCCAAGAACATACTCACGGTCCTTCCTGCGTCGGAGCGAGCGGAGAGGCTGGCACACTGCAAGGCACCGGTCCACGGACATCAGCACCAGCAGGTAGGTGGAGGCAAACATCCCCACCACCTGCAGATACTTCACCAAGCGGCACAAGAAATCTGGCCCATAGAAGCGGAATGTGATGTCCCAGATAAGCTGCGGCAGCACCTGGAAGACGGCCACGACCAGATCGGCGATGCTCAGGTGCTTCATGAAGAAGTGCATCCTCGAGCGCGCGCGTTTGCTCACGTGCAGCGCCGCCAGTACGCACAGGTTCCCGGTCAGTGCGAGCAACAGCACTACAAACAGCACTGCCACTTCCACCTTGGCCACCTCCTCGTTGCGTTTCAGAGGGTTCACGGTTCTGTTTGCAGCTATACTTTCGTTTCCGATACTCGACTCGCTCCACGATCTGTTCAGCGACCAGAGAGTCTCCTCTTTCGGAAAGTTCTCCATCGCGCGTGCAGGGGCGCGAGCGCTTCGCTCTCTGTGCGCGCACACCGAACTACAATCCAGCATCAGAGGGGATCCTCGTGCGCTTTTGGGTTGCAAGGTTTCTGGGGAAACCACGAGATCTTTGCATTTTGGGTAACGTCTGCAAAGGAACGATAAGCCGTTTGAGCCGCGTTCAAAAGAGCAAAGAGAAATGAGAGGAATTTGTTGTTTCTTTAATATGTTGTATTTAGACAGGTGCCTAATAAAATTATATTTTTTATCCAAGCAATACTGTTTTAAAGATTATCATACTGAAGTGTTATTAATAAGTAAACAGCTATAAGCTTATTAAATTTTTAACAATGCACATACATATCCCTATGCATACACACACACACACACATGCATTTACATCCATCCATCCATACATACATACATACATTATTGTCCCTTAAAATAAGAAAAAATACATTAATAGAAAAAACCCACCTAAAGTCAGACGTGGCCAGTGGCTGTGGAAAGCTCGAGCTCTATTCTGTGCATGAAACCTCTTGAGTGACCCGCAGTTTTATGCCGGCTGCGAGGATTTCGCATTTTGGCTGCATGGTCACGTTTCGACGACCAGATGGCAGTAATATCACGTTGTGTAATATATTTGTAACAAAATGCTTTACACAATGTCAAGCAGGCTTTAAATGCATGTGTTTGTCGTGTCGGGAAGAAAAAGAAAATGCAAAGCGCTGATATTCATTAAAGTATTAGGCTCTAAAATTAAGAACATGGTTGTTTTGTCCTCATTTCAGATTCATATGCTGCTAAATATTAGAGTTCCTTAACTGCCTGATGTACATCTAATGTAGCTAAAAATGCATGCTACAAATGCAAGAGGATTATGGGCAACAAAATGCAAGTCAAAAATTAAAAAGAATTTTACACAGTTAAGAAAATATAATTTATGCAAACTTTAATAAGTCAAAATGTACCATATAATATACAAAATAACCTTAGAAATAACCTTAATGAATAAGTGTATTGTATTAATGGAGGTAAATAACAGGATGCTTTTGCATGCTGTAGCATTCCGCCTAATAGGCCTAGCCAAAACATGTCACAGCATGACCATGCCCCTGTTAGCCACCACTGTACTGCACATGCCATAGCCCCAGTTTTTACATACTGCAAAGGGATTTATTTACAGGCGTGTGTACCAGTTCCAAACAGAATTTTGAAAAAGAAAAAAAAAAGGGGAAAAAAAGTCTAGAATAATCCACATGGATTGTTTTAACTTGGCATGGTGGCAGAGAGATACAAAACAAGGCAGGATGTGGGTGTGGTCGGGAGAAAAAGTGGCAAAATCATAATGCAGGGGCTGAATGCAGGGAGGTTGTGATCTGAAAATAAATAAATAAAACAGAGTAAAAGCCTAGTATTCATAAATGATAGAAAAACTAGAAAAGAGTTTGGCATTGTAACCTCGCACCTCATGGGTCGAGGGTTCAATTCCCATCTTGGGTCTGTGCGTGGAGTTTGCATGTTCTCCCCGTGCTTGGTGGGTTTCCTCAGAGTACTCCTGTTTCCTCCCACAGTCCATAGACATTCAGAATAGGTCAATTGGCATTCCCAAATTGACCTCATGCTCTAAGTTGTGTGTGTGATCCATTGGTATCCTGTCCAAGGTGTACCCCTCCTTGTGCCCAAAGTCTCTTGGGATAGGCTCCAGGCCCAGAGTAACCCAGTACAGGATAATTTGTATAGAAGATGAATGAATGAATGAAATTACTATGTGTGAGATTATTGTAGATTATTATGTTTTTATTTGCATTACATTTTAGTTTAATTACAAATTCCATGATTATGTAATATGCCCATGTGCTGATTTATGATTAACTTGTTGAGACCTGAATATCCTCATGACATTTTCTCTCTACTACAGTACTGTGCAAAAGTACATGCAAATAAATGTTGAAGAGCAAGGATGCCTATGAACTACTGTATAAAGCCCAGTAAACAGTAATTAATGAAACAAAGACAGTATTTGGTGGACCATTTAGTCTCAAGTACAATTTGTGCATTTTTATGAGGAAATTAGCCCCTAAGTTTTATGTGCATTCTGCAGAACCATCCACAGTTCTCCTGAGGACAGTCTCACCTGCTTCATTTTTGCATGCAAAACCCAGCAGCTTCCATTTAGTTTTTTGGTCTAAAAAAATGGTCACATATAATATACTGCTTCCTTTTCTCGGATGCAAATATTTTTCCAGAACTCTTTATTTTGTGGTTGAATACTGATGTTTGAAAATCAGAAATGTTTCGTACTGATAATAAAGTCATAATATGTTTTTAAAAATCTATAACATGCACAAAAGTTAGTATTAAAACAAATGGTAACTAAGATGCTTGCACAGTACTGTACATTGTTTGTATATACTTGTAAAATCCTCATATGAAGACAGATGGGTATTATTCTTTTGCTAAACTTGCTTCTATATAAAGATATTGAATAAGTTCAGAAATATTAGGTGCCAATAAACAGAAGCAGTGAGGAGAAATTAGAAAATAAACAATGAGTCTGGGACTCGGGAGGAGAAGCTTCTATACCACTGTGTCAGTTGATATTTGCTCACCTACAGTACTCAGTCGCTTCTGCAGTGGAATGTGAATATGTGTGTAAAGGGCATGTGTCATTTATAAGAGGGATTTAAATTGAAAAAGACAGAACCTCAACTTCAAAACAACCTTTCCCAACAGTACGATTTTAAATGCTAAATAGTCACTAGAGCCACGTCTTTTGCTTTTTATAATTTGACTTATTTAATAAAACCTTGTATCTTACTCGATTAGTTGTTAACTGTTTTTGTTTCTCGTGTTGTGTTTTTTTAAATTGTCTTTGGAAGCACTGTCACCAAAACAAATTTCTCAATAAAGCTCTTTCTGATTCTATTTGAGATGTTTTATAGCACATCTTTGTCCTAACTTATTTCATAAATTCCTCAGTTAAGTCTTTGGATTTTACCTACAGTAATACTGTAGTTTGACTTGAAAGTGTTGTAAGAAATGCCTCCATATTGAATTACTTTGTGTAATATTCTCCTTCCCTGCTTCCCTCAAATTTTAAAACATATTTCAAATAAATATATTTTTTTTAGATGCATATTGATAACAGTTGGACAATGCAAAAACATAAAGTAAATAGAAATATTTTCTTAGTTTTACATTACATTACATCATAATTCTTTGTACATTTTCCTCATAATCTGCCCATTAATTGCAATCCCAGTTGACTAGACTGCCATTCTGCACACCAGACAGTATGAAGGTCTAACATGTCCAAGTATGGTCATGTTCAGCTGCAAATATAATAGCAAAGAACTATGGCAGACTTGTATAACCATGTTGCATTTATTCTTCGTGACATAATGGCTTTCTCTGGGCTGCTGATTTTTGTCTCAATCCAAAAATAATTGTCTGAGAAATGTACAACAAAGAGCTAAGTCTAAAAGTTAATAAGGAGCAGTCTAAAGGTATTGACTTCAAAAATGTCAGCGCTCATGTACATATGTGAATTAAATAAAACTGATGATCAATTATATATCAGTAAACTGATGACATGACTCTGGGCACCCAAGCCTCATTTACACATTTTGTGCTGAAAATTTTATAAAATTCATGCAGGGAAAGGTCAATGCTGGCACCAAAAGAAATGTATCAGAACACACAGTGTGTCACAGTTTGCTGCATATGGCTTAGCAGGCAGAGTTCAAGGTTGATGAGGTATACGTCAATCATAAATTTTTGCTCACATCTCAGTTCACACGTTTACACCTGCACAGCGGTGAATGGAAAATGCTGATAAGACAGTGCAGCCAACAACAGTTTTTATATAACCAGATAGAGATGATGTAAATGCTTACATCATGTTATGATGTAACATCAAAATGTAACTTCATAAACGTTTGCGTAAAATACGCACAGTATTAAACATCTGTGTTTAATAGTGAATATAAGAGCATTTCCACATACAGAATGCGATAAGAACTCAAGATCGGGACTAAACACTTTGTGGCCATAAGAACCCCACTTGTTAGTGGTGCTAATCAGGTGCTAATCAAAAAACACCAGTTAGGTTATGGTTAAGGAGCAATGGAAAAAGGTTGTGTGGTCTGATAAGTATAGATTTATCCTATTCCAGAAAGATAGACATGTATGCAATGATGAACATAAAGCAATGCACCCATTATGCATGGTATACAGGCCTCTGGAGGCAGGGTTATTTTCTTGCTTTAAGGCTCAGCAACATTATGTGACAACATTCATCTGACTACCTGAAAGTTCTGAATGACCAGATTATCCCATCAAAGGCCTTTTTGTCTTATTTAATGGGATGTGTACAGTAGCATACTCAAAATTTTCATTAGACCACATTTAGGTTTGATTATGGTCAGCATTTGTCATGGCATTGTTTCTAAAACTTTACGCAAAATGTTTAATCAATTTAATGTGGCGGCCAATTCATTTATGAAAATGCTTCCTCATGCTATTGTATTTTATGTGATAGACCAGCACAAAGTAACACATACAGTAATTGCCAAGTGGAAGTAAAATTATAAATAGCTATCAAAATCTTTTACAAATAAATATCTGAAAAGTGTGGTGTGCATTTGTATTTAGTCCCCCTGAATCAATACTTTGTAGAAATACCTTTTGCTGCAATTACAGCTGCAAGTCTTTTGGGGTACAGTATGTTTCTCTCAGCTTTGCATATCTAGAGAGCGAACTTCTTGCCTATTGTTCTTTTCAAAATGGCTCAAACAGCATTTGTAAACAGCATTCAAGTCTTGCCACAGATTCTCAGTTGAATTTAGGTCTGACTGGGCCATCCTAACACCTGAATATGCTTTGATCTAAACCATTCCATTGTAGCTCTGGCTATATGCTTGGTGGACGGCCATTGGTCTGCAGTTGTACTGTACCATACTCTTTCCATTTTTGGATGATGGATTGAAGAGTGTTCTGTGAGATGTTCAAAGCTTTTATAACCCTAACCCTGCTTTAAACTTCTCCACAACTTTATCCCTGACCTCTCGTGTGTTTTCAAGTTTCAAGATTCAAGATTCAAAGAACTTTATTAATCCCAGAGGGAAATTGCTTTTTTTTAAATTTGATTTTATTTTTCCTTGGGCTTCATGATGCTGTTTTTTTCACTGATGTTCTCTTACAAACCTATGAGGGCTTCACAGAACAGCTGTATTTATACTGAGATTAAATTACACATAGGTGAACTCTATTTACCAATTCGGTGACATCTGAACGGAATTGGTTCCACTGGATTTTAGTTAAGGGCATCAGAGTAAAGGTGGCTGAATACAAATGCACGCCACACTTTTCAGATTTTTATTAGTATAGAAAATTTTTTAATCATGTTTACAGAAAAAATGCATGTAGAAGATGTTTTGTAGAAGATTTTTTTTGTAATCTCTCCTTGTTACATCATTATTTGTCTAAAATTGGATGTTGCAGTCATTAGATTTGAAATGAGTGCACATCATTTAATAATGTGCTGTTACAGTGTTTTAATATAGTCCAAGGTAAGGAGACTTTACAGATTATTGCTTTTTGTTTTTATTGTCACTTTTCATGCTCTCTCCACTTTTTTTTGTAATTGGGGTTGTATGTATTAATGGTAAATTGCAGTTACTTGGTATAACATCTAAAACATTTTCTCTTTAAAAGAGAATCAGTTTTCCCCCAGCAACTAGAAAAAAAAACATTTGTAAAAAAAAAAAAAAAAAAAAAAAAAAAAAATAATAAAAAATAAAAAAAAAAAATTATAAAAATACAGATTGACTGAGTGTGTATTATACACCTAAATAAGTATAACTGGTTCAGTCTGGGGAAGAAAAAAAAATAATCAGCCACTAATCAGCATCTAATCATTTCAAATCAAGAGTAAAGCAGCTATGTCATTACTACAGTATGTGTATTATTGTCTATTGTTACAGTATACAAGAACAATCAGTTTTACTCTTTGGCTCTTTGGATTATAAGAGCCAAAGAGCTAATGAACATAATAAGAGTTTATTAGTAATAGACTATGCAATAAAAAAAAAACCCAGACAATGTCAGGGTTTTAGAGTATAGAGTTTGAAAAAATACATTTAGCAGAACAATTTAATTTTATAAATTAAAAACAGCTACTACATTGTACAATTCACGAATACTAACACCTAATTTCATTCTTTCCACTTCAAACTTCACCATTGTGGTTTATGCTCCCATTTTCCCTACACTTTTGATTAGAAATGTAATCTGTCATCTGTTGAAACAGAAAAATGGCTGAATGACGTCATTTTAGTTTTACAGTTAGATTCCACTACTATGAGCATGTGAAAGCAAAACTGGTGAGACTAGACATCAGAAATGAAGAGATGCCATTTTCTGTACTTGTTTTAGGTTTTAAAAGATACACTGAAGCTAAGAGCACTTCACCAGCACTGGAGAGACTGCTAATCAGCTGGAAGATTCAGACATCGTAACCATTTCCCATCCCTTTTACACTGACGAAAAGCAGATGGCCAGAATCAAACCCCAGACACAAAGTGTAGTCGTGTGCACGTACTACGTGAGTGTGTGCATGTGCATGTGCGTGTTGGGGTGAAAAAGAACATCAATGTTATAAAAAATAATAATAATTTTAAAGAGAGTACACACAGTAGTGCTATATAATATAACATTTTACTCGTTAGAAAACAGGACCTAAAAATAAAGATGCTTGTACTAAAGGGGAAAAGCAGTGAAGCAAAGTTTTAAAAAGTTTTCAAAAAAAGGTGGAAGTACTCTGTTCAGATGTTTTATCAGAAAGGTTTAATTAAATAAATCTTCCGAATGTCAAAATAAATACTGCCTCATAGCAAAGACGGTCATACCATGAGATATTAGGAATGATACTGAGACACTTTATGATTACAAACCTCTCAAAGTGAAAATAACCATTACAGAAAAAACGAATAATGTGCATTAAACAAGGGACAATACAGAGCTTTCTAGTCTGTTATTTTTGAATTATGTTTTTTTTATTTTCAAACTTCTATTTGTTACTTTTTATTAAGTATAATAAAACAGAATGGCTTAAGTATAATCGGGTGAGCAAAAATGCTAATTGAGTACATAAATTAACCAGCAGTTCTGTAGTTCTCTACAGGTAGTAGACCGTTGTCCAACACACTGCAGTTATGGTTGTAAAAATGTTACAGTTGCCTTTTCACATCTTACATTCCCGTAAGTGTTTTTCCATATTGTGTTATTGTATATTTTTGAGTTGAAGGAATTTTTTTTAATCCCTATGAGGTTTTTTTTTTGCTTTCAAAGTGTCTAGAGTCTAGAACCTACAATGATGGACATTGACTAAACTAAGCATTAGTTTTGCAAGTAGCGCTTAGCATTGACTATGCTCTTGACTAGCATTGACTAGCAACTAGGTGAGGTAAACCCTGGACAGGGTGCTAATCCAGTGTAGGAAAATGTATTTATTTATTTATTTATTTATTTATTTTACTTTAACTCTAAATAAAAGAGAAATTATGGATTCATTATCTTTATTCTTGACCAAACCTTAGTCTTTAACCCAATTTATTCTGAGTGCTGCATTGGATGCTGTGATGGAAGATGTTTATGAACACATGGCATGTATCCATCTATTCTAAATATTCAGTGCTTCTGTTCTGCCTGTTTCTTGTATGGATATAGCAGATATCATAATTTCATTGATAAAGTCATCAGTCAAATTGTGTGCAGTCGAGCGGACAGATCTTGATATGTACATTCTTATTCTTATTATGTAGGAGTTAGGTATTAAGTAAAAATTATTATTATAGGTAAAATCCACGGTTTAATACAAAAGTAGATATTTAAAGTTATTAATTGTTAAACTATCTAATAGGGCACACCTAGACAACAAGAATCATCTGTCAGCATGGGCATACAGCATGGCTAAAGTTGCCCAAATGTCTTTTTTGGCCAATGTCTGTATGCCTCACAAAGTTTCACTAAGCTAATCCAAATTAAATTGCAGTGTCATTCAAACTTTTACTTTTTAGTCAGCATGCCCTGCCAATCCAATAGAAGAAAAAAAAACGCAGAGTTTGATTGTAGATTATTTCTAGCATATGTTACAGCTGAGTCATTTGACGTCATGGAAATGATGAAATAATGAATTTTATAACCAATTGTGAATTCCCTATAAATAAATAAAAATATCTGCATGTGCTTCCAAACAATGTGCAACTTGTTATGTTTGTGCCATGTCAGGTAATAAAAACCGATCTTAACTAGCTGGCTACCTTATGGGCAGTTATATCACAAGTTAACCTGGACATTAATTTCTGTCTAAAAGAAAATTGATGTTAGATGAAAATAAGTTAACATCCCCATTAAAATGGGGATTTAAACCTGATTGATTCCATATATAAGATTTTAAGATAATTTGGTTTTAGATCTCACCCTTCAAGACAGAAAAAGTATCTATTGTATTTCAAAATGCAAATTGTGAAAAAGAAAATATAGGCTAGCTGACAAAACAAGATAACTGAATATAACAAACCAACACTGGAAATTACATCCATTCCAAAGGAAAAAAAAAAAAAAAACACCTCAAGATAGACATAATAACAATGTTCACATAAAAATGATACAAAAACAAATTTTTACATTATACAGAGTAATGTGCGGGTATGGGAGAGAGGTTTCAGACACAAGATTAAAGCTTGTTTACTGTAGCAGACAAAAGCACAGACAGTCAGGGTCACTGAGGGCATATCTGTAATCAGCCAAGATGGCCAGACTGAGGGTAAAAATCAAGAAACAGCTGGAATATGATAACCAACAAGTAACTTAAGTATCGCTTAGAATCACAGTCTAACACATGGAGTGCTTGGCAAACAATGTGGGTTTAAATCAAGAGTGTCCAACTCAATTTATGTTCAGACCACATCAGCATTTTTGTGAGTCATTAAAGTCATTAAAAGAAAGACTTATATCTTTAACCTTGTACTGAGTGCATCTAGTCACTAACCTCGTTATGGTTGCATGTCAGTCTATCATAAATATTTTTGTTTCATGATGAAAATAATTTATTCATATCCATCATAAATTCATGAAACTACATTAAATTTCCCCACTGTGGGATGAATAAAGGTATATCATATCTATATATAGGCTAAAAATAAGGAAAGGCTAACGCGAGTTAATTTATATTTTAACTTTTTGTAGCAATAAAGAAGAAATGGTACGGGATTATCTTCATCATTGATTTTATTTTAATAAAACATTTCTGCCGGTCCCTAATGAAATATGCTTTTGCTAAATGGTAGATGTAAATGTAAAATCTTCCCTCAGTACATACAGTATATACAGTATGCCCCTGGTTCTCCTGCTGTTCTTTTCATCTGTCTGTCATCTTTTTTTTCAGCATCTTTGTAGATCGCACCATTTTGAGTCTGTCATTATCATAAAGTTCAGTTAAGAACATGCACATTTTCTTGTAGGTCAGGACATGGAAACATGGGATCATTTACAGTTTATTGTTGTCAAGAGAAGGTCATGTGTAGTTTAAAGTCTTAAGGGCTTAGAAAGGAAATGTCTGTGGCTAAACAAAAAAAATGAAGAAATACAACATAGAAATTTTGAATTTCACTTCTAGTCTTCAAATGCTTTCTAAATGTTTAGAGAATGAAATGGTTTCCGCAGAAGTTTGGAATTGACGATTCCTTCATTTTTCTACACAATGCAGTTAAAAGGGCTTGTTTCTGGGAATTTCTGTAAGAAAACTAGTCTTCATTTCCAGTGCACTACTAAAATATAGAAGCGTTACAAGGGTTAAGGTGGAGTCTGGTTTGCTGCTTTGCTAGACAGGTCTGTAAATCCCTAATGGGAAATGAGCATGTATGGCTTTTCGCCGCAAGCCACAAATCTTCTCAATTCCATTAGGAAACAATCAGAATGCATATTGTGCAAAAGCTCTGGGTGAATGCATCTGCTTGTCATGCACTTAAAAAAAGATGGCCTTTTATTTGCCGCAACCTCTTTTGACCTGAACTAACTAAACACATACCTGTAGAATAGAATACTGGCTTTATGAATAAGAGATTACTGGGCAATAAAAGTCTGCCATATTAACACTTTGACTGCACATTGTGGCATATGGCTTTAGAGTAACAGAACTTCCAATGCATAATTCCAAACTTGCATTGCATAAGTATTCACCTCAATGAACCCATGTTCATTTTGTGCTATTACAACCAGGAATCGATTTTATTGGGATTATAAGTCATTAATCTTTGCAGAATTGCCCATCTTGAAGAACTTGGACATTGGCTGTGCTCATCTGGCAGTTAAATGTGACATTTATAAATCACAAGCATGAATAACATTCACTGCACTCTCTGAGTGCTGTAAGAGTGCTGAAGTGGGTGTTCCAGATGACTGGAATAAAGATCAAGAAGTTTGATGAAAATGAACCTTTACAGTAAATGGTTTTGTATGCACATTTACAGGAGGTCTAGGTGCTTTTCTCAGGTGTCCACAGAGAAATGGGAGGCTTGTCTAGAGGTAATGCTAACTATGGGGTGTTGGGTCAGGATAAACAATCATGGGATGTTTTTTTCCATGTACTGTAGACATGAAATAGCAGGAGCAGAGTTGACCTTCTACAGAAAGTAGTCACTTTTGAGATATTGTAACAAAATCAAAATAACTAAAAGGTCAATGAAAAAGGTATAAGTAAAAAGGTATAAGTAAGTATAAGTAAGTATAAGTATAAGTTTTTTTGTTTTCAAGTGGTTGTTCAGGATGAAACTGTGTAAAGTAACAGTTTAAACAATCCAAGTGTTTAAAGGTTTGCTAATATTTTTCAGTTAGAATGATTTTATTTAAAATAAGCAGACAAATAAAGTCAAATAACTTTGAAAGCAGACAGAAAACAATACTACTATACCCAAAACAATGATTTACCCCAGCTGTGAACAGAACATGATTTCTACCTTTATAACGTTAGCAGCACCCCTTACTGTTCACATCGAAAATTGACTCAATAACAGTTTTTTTTTTTTTTTAAGAAGAAAATCTTATGCATTAGGGATTATTTGATCTTCGTAGTTTCACCTAAACTATTTCTTCTCAAAATCAGTTAATTCAGAGTATTCTGTCCACTGTCCAGTGACTTTATAGTCACTAAGACACTTTATGCACTCCATACTGCACATAATTGCCTTTTGCACAACATTCATTGCGGACA
>JAQMYL010000036.1:19718245-19730859 GCA_030014365.1 Clarias pachynema
CTGTGATGAGGCCTAAATCCTGACTGATACAGTTCATGTATGCTATTTCTATGTAGATATGAGCATAGCTGCTCTGCTACTATCTTTTCGAGAATCTTAGAGATGAAGGGGAGGTTTGATATTATATAATTGATATTATATATTATATAATTCATTAACAATAACTGCTTTAGATGTGAGAGATCTAATATTTAACAATCCTAGCTTCAGATCAGAGATGCCGGCTGCGCATGATCCGAGTTTGTGGTATCTACTGTATGTCAATTAAATTACTATAACAGACTTTCTAAGTCTTTCTACATTTTTGCTTATCTTCAAAAGCTGAAGAAGAAGAAAACTGCATCTGAACAAACCAGAAGACTTCTGGAACAATCTTGGAACAGATGATACCAAAGTGGAGTTGTTTGGCCTTAATGCCCAGTGACATGTGTAGCAAAACCATAACCACGTTTCAGCAGAAACACCTCATGCCAGCCATGGCGGTGTAGGGGTGATAATTTTGGCTTATTTTGCAGCCACAGGACCTGGGACCTTGTAGTCAATAAGTTGACCTTGAACACCTACAGTATGTATACCAGAGTATTCTAGAGACAAATGTGAGGCATCTGTCCAACAGCTAAATCTTGTTCGAAATTGGGTCATGCTACAAGGCAATGATTTGAAGCACACCAATAAATCTACATCAAAATGGCTAAAAAATAAAAGAATCAAGGTTTGGGAATATCCTAGTCAAATTCCAGGCCTAAACCCAACTGAAATGCTGTGGTGGGACTTTAAGAGAACTGTGCATAAGCAAAAGCCCCAAACCTCTAACAACATTGAAGCAATGTTGTAAAGAATGGGCCAAAATTTCTCCACAACAATATCAGGGACTGATAAAGTCATACAGGAAAAATTTTGTCATTGCTGTTAGAGGTGGATCTACAAGTTATTGAATAATGGGGTACTTAGTATTGCTTAATTTTTTTTTGCCTTAATTTTTGATAGATAAATAAATAAATAATTGCACAGTGAAAAAAAAAATTCATCTGTGGTTGTATTTGCGTAATACTGAAACCTACTGTACTATGATCAGATGATGTTTATTAGGTTTACTGACTGAAGTGCCCATCATTTATGGTTAAAGAGTTTGTGGAAATAGTTCAAAGGTTAAAGCTAAAAATGATATGATCAGCTTTAATGTAATCAGTGATTATATTATTTCAGTTTTGAAACCAACGTACATGTCTGTCTGTCTTTCTGTACAGCTGAACTCTTATTAGTACAAAGAAATTTAATATCGTAAGGTTGAGTATCTTACGTTTGTTTACACTTGTTGTACTTCTTTCGTCATCAGCCAAATACGCTCCCTGTTCGGTAATCGGAAAGTGAATCACAGATGAGAAATTGAAAAACTAGATCGGGAAAGGATTAAGTTTGTCTTAAAATGACTCCAGTGCATTAAAATTCATTTATACCACTTTACTTGGTTATATTCACTATACCAAGTAATCCCAGTAAAATATTCAGTTTAGCTTTTCTAATGAACATCTATTGGTGCAGGTGTTTGTCTATATTGAGCAAGTAGCTTATTAGTAGCTTATTTTAAAGTAGATAAGTAAATCCAGCACATAAAGTAACTGTTCACAACATAATTTTTACTAAACATTTTGATTTCACTTATGGTGCAAGTTAAACTTCAGGCAGATATCTAAGTACTGAAAAAGTTTAATTAAATTCTATGTACTGTAGCCTGTTTTGTGTGATGATGTGACAAATCTAGCTGGACAGACATACATACAGACAGACATACAGACAGAAAATAGAGTGTCGTCTATGTGTCGTCTAATGTAAAAATTGAAAGAGCAGATTCTAACCAAATTACATGCAAACCTTTCTTTTTTTATACAATACAATTTATAGTTACAATATTTATGGATATGATTTTATTTATATGGAAAAAATTATAAAAAATATAGAAAAATTAGAATTAAAAGAGGGGTACTAAATTTGAAACATAACTGTATGTAAAAAGAAACTGCAAATTAACCATGCAATATATTAAAATGTGAAGGACTTTGGGACTATTTTTTTCCCTTGGTATTTTATTAACTTCTTTTAACTATTTTATAACTTCGTCTGGTAGAAGTCTTAAAAACGTCCTTTCAAACTTCTTTAAGTGTTTTCATTCGTTTTCTGTGGTTCACTGCAGAAGACTGCATGTGGAAGACAGTACTTAGACCATGCAAATAGCCTGTGTTTGTTGACGTAGGGACGAGTGCACATCTCGTGTACTCCTCGTGTAGTTTGCCTGGTAGCCAGTGATGGGACCACGATTTACTCCTGTGTTTACTTTGGCTGTTGGCCGAGAACCTATTTGTTTTCTGGGTTCTGTGAATAAACCACAGAACATTTAACACCCATTGTGTGTTTGAGTTTAACTATTTCTCTCAATAGTTATCTAACAATTAATTCATAGTTATCTAACAACTAATTCATTACATTTTAAACTTAACAGAGACTATACCCATTTTCTTTTCTAAAAGTCCGTATCGTAGATGCCACTGCAGTGTAAAAACTCCAACTACAGTAGATAAATGTTTAATTAATTAGTATTCTATTGGCGACCCAAAGTCTTACAGTGGTATTTGTTGAGACAACAGGTAACATGTTCTTGAAAACTATTGAGACGTAGACTGTATAAACAAAAAAATTTGAGCCAGCAATTTACCTTACCTATAGACCCCCATGAGACACCCGCCCCCCCTCCCCCTGCACTCCCTGCACTAAGGCCGTTTTGTAGACTCTTTATTCTGGTAACTATTTATTTGTTTGTTTGTTTATTTCTTTACTTAAATAAAACATGTTTCAGTTAGCTTACAGGTATTTTAGACAGTTAATGTTCCATACGTGAGGCCAGTGTGTTTCCACTTATCGTTTACTGACGGTACCTGACATTACTCAGGTGAACTCAGCTAACGTTAGGCTTCCAGGTACCACACTGTACAGGAGTTAGCAAGCTAAATGTTTTTTCGCCACTTTTCTTTGACATTTGCCCAGCTCCACCCCAGCACACATGGCCTTGCAAGCGCTCAGCTAACAAAAGTTTGAGAAATACCCATTATTTAACAGTTAAGAAGTGCAGTAGTGGCGCTTCATTGCGCGGTAAGTTAAGGGATAAAAAAATTGCCAAAGGCGCTAATGCTCACTTACAAGTGTTACATCAGTTAACTTATTTGTATGAAAACCAAATTTATTTTTCACTCCAAACATGAAGTTTCTCCTGAGAATGACAAAGTAAAACCCTTGAAAATATCAAATGGTTGATATAAAATATATAGCAATACGTAGCTTTAACCCATGATTAGAATTCCAGAACCATTCTTTTACACACTCTTGTGTTATATAGCCTTATTCATATCTTAAATTAATATATTTTTTTATAATGAATAAATTTCACTGAATATTTAGTTATAGTTTTATTTTGTTCCTTTTTAACCAGAGCTCTGCAGTGGAGGATTGGGTCAGAGTGGGGACGGATAGCCTTTTGGAACTACAGGAGTATGAACAAGTTGTTGAAGTCGACTATTGGCCTTGGTGGCCTGAGTGACTATATAGCAGTTTTAGGAGTGATGTTTGGTCAGGTCTGTGCTCTAAACATTAAATTACAAAAGGAGTGGACATATACCTATGAAGCCTTCTAAACTATTTTTATTGGACTTTGAGAGACACACTCCCACTGTGCTGATATGAATAAAATAAATTTTATTGCTGACTGATGAAAGGACAAGTTTTTATGACTGCAATGTTAGAATTAATTGAATAATGTGTCTAAACCATGCTAACTGTTTCTGCACAATGATGACTGTGCTAACACAATAACTACAGTATTAACAAATTGAGATTTGCAGATTATATATCACTCATAGCTGAAGCACCTCAACATTCTCAGGTTATAACAGAGAAGGTAAATGAAAAAGGTTTGTGGGAACAGACCAGAAAATGTCTGTCCAAATTCTGACCTGGAGGGCCATTGTAATTCACCAGCACTTAAACACACCCACTGAACGTGAAAACTAACCCATTAGTTGAATCAGCTAAAACGGAACAGAAAATTTCCCAAACTGTGCTGAACACTGGCCCTCCAGGCTGGGATTTGAACATACCATAACATATTACTTGATAGAGACAAGTTGGAACACGTTGTGGAATGTTTAGCTGGGTAATCAGATAACAGAGAATACAGAATCCTGACAGGACCACTATCTGGGTTGTCATGTAATGGTTGGTACACTGAACAAGATCTGGAGATTTTGAAAGTTATCTTGAATAGTTGGAGTCAAAGTGTATAAAGAAGATATAAGGAAGACAAAGGAAGACAAAACAATATGTGGATGGACAGGGAGCTGAACATCAGAAACCCATTATCAGTAAAATCCACTCTTTTAGCACCTTTAAAAGAACCATTAATTTTCAAATTTTACATTAATTTTCTGCCCTGCGATGGATTGGCACCCTGTCCAGGGTGTACCCTGCCTCGTGCCCTAAGCTTCCTGGGATAGGCTCCAGGCCCCCCGCGACCCTGAATACAAGGATAAAGCGGTACAGAAGATGAATAAATGAATGAACATTAATTTTCTTATCTGTGTATTGTCACCTCTTACTCTTGATAAGTGCTCAATGGTCAATGTACACTGAAGCAAATAATAATAATAATAATAATAATAATAATTATTATTATTATTATTATTATTATTATTACTACATTAAATTATTAAGGTGTGCTAGGTGTGTGAACCTCTAAGAGACTGAATCATTGATTCATTGTATGTATTGTTCTTTTAATGCATCTGTACATTTTCAGCAGAACAACACCCAATGAATCAAAGTCTAAAACATTTTGATCTATAATCCTATCCTAATTTGCATCAGCTTGTCTCGGTCTGTTCTGTCTAACAAACATAAAGGAAATCTTCAATTTATAAGTTTTCATAAACTACTACAGAATGAAAGATCATCATGAATATTCTCCTTTATTCTGACTTGAAATATTATTCTAAGCTTGGAAAGATTTCAATGATTTATAGTTTACAATGATTTATATTTAAGTTCTGTATTGTATTTTATCAGAGAAACATGAAAACTATGACATTTTAGTCAGAGGGTGCAAAATAATACATTCGCTTTAGAAACAGATTACATTGTTAAGGTGTCAAAATGCTTAAAAATTTATTTTGATGGATTAATTCAATAAGGAACATGAGGTAGGAATATACCCGGAGGGAACACCATCAATCAAAGGGGACCATGCACCCATTTGATTTGGGCTGCATTGGCTTTTCTGTGGGATTGGATCCTGTTACCAGTTTGCTGGTGTAAAATTGGTGATGACTGCAGCTCGGTTCACCTGGTGGTGGTTTTAATTTTATAGCTGTGTTTTTCCCTGACCCTGGTGAATATCTGAGTGGAATCTACTTAATTGTGTGTTACATGCTGTGATGTTAATCAGATTAAAATATTTCTAATTATATTAAACCAACTATTTTGAAGGGTTTGTTTCATACACTCTACAACACTAGTCATGTCTTTGTCTCATTTGTGCTGGGACTCATTGTTATACTTTATCAGTGCTCTCTTGATGATTTGTCTTTCAAACTGTCAGTACATTTGGTTAGCATAAGCAGAGGGAACACATTGCTTCACACCAATTGTCACCAGTGAAAGAATTAAACCAGTGCAGACTGCTGACTGTGCAAATCTTGCTTCTAAATTCCCTGGTAGATATTTGTCATAGATATAGAACCACCCCACCCTGAAACCATGGTGCATGATGCATTATGATTTGTCCACATTCAAAAACTCATAAGTTCCCACTGCTCTCAAATAACCAATGTTTGAACATTAAATAACCAATGTTTTAACATTAATGTTGTAACATTTACAGCAAAAACATGACCTTGCTTTCTGGCAGCAGTTTTCATCGTGCCCTGTTATTGATATTTGGGACATTGAGCAATCGGTAGTTAAATAAATTAGTGTATAATAATGTGCCCGAATGACAGCATGTTGAACCCGTCAAGACATTTCATTAAACAAAGAGCAGCAGCTTGTCCTGTGAATGTAATTACTACTATAATATTTCACTGTAACAATAACCTGGGGTAAACAACATATATACAGTACACAACGCCTTAGAAACCACCAACACGAACATATTCATTTATCTCACTGTCAATATCATCAGTGTTCATCCAGTGGTATGACTCCACAAATGTATTCCTTCTCTTTCTTTCCTCTGCGTCCTCCATTATCAAGATCATTGTGGATGTCCACCACCACTCTCAGCTCACTGTCAATCATGCCCTATAATCTCTGCCCTTTATAATAAAGGTTACCATCTTCAACAAAATAAACCTGCACCTAAATAATGTTTTCCCACCTTGACCTTGTGAAGAAAGGTAAGCACCGGCAGATTTTTAACATGTGGAATTAAATAGAGTATGTAATAATAAACAACTTCAAAGTATGAGGACATACAGTAGTGTGACCAAAGCTACAGTGCACTTATTTGCATTCAAATGTTGTAATGGGAAAGCATGGGCTTCAGTGCAGGTCCTCATTGCAGGTCTCAGATATTTTTGATATTTAAAAGATCTCCTACCCATATGTAGTCCATGACTGCATGGCCCATACATTACAAATAAGTTTTAACAATGTCATATTTTCAATATTGCCCTACTATCAGTAATGGAGATTAACACAAAGCATTAATACTAATCTTCATGCCACATTCCATAAGTTGGCTTTCCAGATAGAACGTTTCTTCTCAAGTTTTTGGGCTTGGCTCTTGAGTCATAATCACAGATCAGGAGCCAGGTCAGCTCTCCTCTGAAAATGTAGCAAGATATACCTTGATAGCTTGTTTGTTATACTGTAGAAAGGGCTATCAGTTATTGCATCTTAGGATCTAACAATAGCGCACGTTGACAGATACAGTAACAGCTGGTAGATAGCTAGATATATAATTTTTATACATGTATACTTTGTTTGGGGTTGTAGCCTTGGTTGACTATGAATGAGCAGGAATCAACAATGTAGTAGGTGATTAGTCTGGAATTTGTGGGAAACAATGGCAGAAAAATATTTGTCTACACAGGTCATGTGTGGTTACAGTCTTGTTTTCTCTTCACTGACAATAACTAAATGTCTGGCATGTACTGTAGGGTTACGTCAAGAATCTGGAGTATAGCTCAAAACGGGGTGTGTAAGAATAGTGAGTAAAACACTCTGGTAAGTGCAACACAGTCTCCCCCTAGTGGGACAAATGCAAGTTCAGGAAACAAATTCATCAGTGTCTATTTTTTTCCTTTTTACAAGCATTGCAATTTGCCCAGACTTGCAAAGAACACTAGCAGCACAAGTAAAGGTTTAAGTATCCTTAATCCTATGTGCAGCTGCTTTTAAGCAGTCGCCCAAAGGCTAGGCTTGGCTTCTCTGAAATGAGAGAACAAGTAAGCTCACTAAAAGACACATTCACAGTTTGTGATTTTTGCTACAAAGAGCATATGGAAAAACAGTATAGGACATGCCATACAAAACACATCAGCTACACAATACATGTACACAAAAACAAATGTGGAAGCCTGTGACAGAAATAAAATTTTTACTTTCAAAAAAACATCAGCTGCCATCAACATGTTTAATGATTATTATCCCCAGTGAAAAAAAAAAAAAAAAAAAAGATAAGTGCCAGATGACAGAACCTGGTTCGTCCTGCTATCTCCTTCAACAGCCTCAGATTATGATGAAAAACAATCTACTTTGAAAGTAGTTTACTTCAAATGTTTAGCTACAGGGTTCTCAAAAAATGGTCTGATTTCTTTCTTTCTTTTCTTTCTTTTTTTTTTTTTTTTTTATAATTCCTTTACATAGTGAATTATCACAAGATTTATCACCATTATGGTCATGATATATTTGAGTAATAAATTTATATATTAAAAATATTTACAGTAGAATATGGTGGCTTAGTGATTAGCATCTCCGGGGTCTGGGTTTGATTCTAACATCGACTTCTGTGTGCAATGCACTTTTGTATGTTTTACCCATGCTTGATGGGTTTCCTCTTGGTACTCCTGTTTCCTCCCACAGTCCAAGGACATGCAGGTTATACTGTACGTGTGTGACCTGTGATGGATTGGCATCCCGCCCTGGCCCTGGGGGTACCCTGGCTCATGCCCTACATCTCCTGGCATACTCTCCAGGCCCACCAAGACCCTGTACACAGGATAAAGCAGTATAGATGATGAGTAACTGAGTGAATTTTATAAATGTTATTAATATTTGCAAAAGCTCTGTCAAATAGGTTACTAACAGTCTTACATGTAAAGAGGTTTGTCACTGTGCCAAGTGACCAAAGTGATCTCACTTAAACATCGATGTTAATCTGTTCATGAAAACGAGAAGTGGTGAACTACTGAGAAAGAGGACTGGTTTTGTCATTTTTTAGACATGAAATGGGCCCCAGGACTCTGATGAAAATTGGCAAAAAACAAACAAAACAAAAACAACAACTCTGGACTCTAGGGCAAAAATAAAGATCTTGGTTTCAATCTGCCAATTGTGCAATTTAATATTATTGGATGACTATGACCATTGCGATTTTAAAATTCTGAGTTTTACCTAACGATCTTTGTTCAATGTGTCATCTCCCAGTCACCGTGAGCACGCAGAGCGACCTGTTACTGAAAGCCCCGCCCATTTCCACGGTTTAGTTCCATGTTGTGTAATCGCGAGTGACGTGAGCAGAATTGAGACAGCCCGCTGTTTAAATGCAGCCGTATGCTTGTACTGTATACATACATTGTAACTCTGCTCAAACAAAACGACACGGTGTGAGAAGACGTATATGATGTTTTGGACACTGGTGCCGGTGCTAATCGGAGTTTTGTCCGCAGTGCTTTTACTCTACAATAGACGAACAAGGTGAGTTGAGGTTACTTGAAGAGTTCCCACTACACAGCGCTGTCCTGTACATTCTACTGCCGCTTATTATTTACCAAGATGCAGATTTGCATGAGCATGAAGTGTGTTAGTTAACATACACGTTTATTTAATCTGCGGACCTGTCACAGAAAAAGCAATAATAATAATAATAATAATAATAATTCTTTCTTTTTTTAAGGAGAAGAAATGAACCCCCCCTGGATAAAGGCAGAATTCCTTGGCTTGGTCATGCTCTTGATTTTGGGAAAGATGCCGCAAAGTTCTTAACACAGATGAAAGATAAGCATGGAGACATATTTACAGTAAGGAGTTTGTTTATTAGTTATGCTCTAAAAGTTTAGGGCATTGGCTGACATTTCCTGCCCTATCTGGTGTTCATGTTTAAACAATCCACTGCAACTGCTTCAGTTCATTGTTCTATATGAATTCATCTATACAAACTTATATGTAAACATAGTTTAATACTGTAACTCATAGCATAGTCTCTTTTTAGTGCAAATGGAGCACCGCTGCAGAAGACTTCAATAACTTATACACTTAAATACTATGAGAAAGCTTTCTGTTTACAGAGACTTATCTCCTTACATCTTTTCCTTAACCAACTTTTCAGGTTTTTTCCCCCTAGTTAATGTCTCATTGCTGTATGGTTTTTGTGGAATGATCGTCACAAGATTCATGTTAGTCAGCGTGTCAGCTGCATTGCCAGGAGATGACATAATGTAGTTTCTGACACGGAGAACAGTGAAACAAACAAAAAAAAAAAGTAGCCTACTGAGTTACCCAATGTGTCACATTTTCGATGTATTACTTAAGAAATATTTCGTACTGAAAGTTTCAACAGCTTTCTGTTATAATTTGATCTACAGGTGTGTGTGGCTGGTAATTATGTGACAGTCCTCCTGGATTCCAATTGCTATGATGATGTGCTTAAAGACTCCCAGTCCCTAAGTCTGACTCGTTATAGTCAACTTTTAATGGAGAGAATCTTCAACCTTCAGTTGCCTAATCATGACCCAGTCTCTGAGAGAAAAAGAGTGGACAAGTAGGTATTTGAGACTTGATGTGATTCAGCAGTCCCCAATGAATTTTATATTTACTGCTCAAATTCTTAAGGGAACACTTGGTTATAGTTTGACACCACCCAAGTGTACTAGTGTGTGTATATACTGTATACACACACACACACAAAGTTACCAGAAGAACTCATATTCTCCAGCATGCTCAGTAAAACCTAACAGCTGTTTTCTTGCACAAATCTGTGTCTAAAACTCCTGATTTTAAGCAATGAGTTTTTACTCCAAATATTGACTGTTTATTTTATTACTCTTTATTTCTCTTTATAGAAGTTTCTTTTATGCAGAAATGTTTTTAAAAGCATCTTTTGCTTATGCCATATTTTTGTATGTGCCCAGGACTTTTTGCACAGTACTTTAAGTAAAATAGTTATGTTTTACTGGGTTAACACCTGCCTGATCAGGTTACATCCTTCAACCATTTTAGTGTAAGAAACAGTGTAAAAAGTAGTAATACTTAGTAATACTTTAAGTTTTGTCAAGGAAAGCATGATTGCAGTACAGTTCTTCATTGAATTGCCTAGAACAGCTTTTTGGTGAGTTATTGTGGAAGATATGACCTACAGTATGTTACCTGACCTGTATGTGAAATTGATGATTAAGGTGCAGAGACTGCAATACTTTGATATTATGTCTCCCAAAAAGAGTCCCACTTACCTTCCATTGGCTTCTTACTGTCTGTGTTTCTGGGGTTGGCAATGCAACACGGCCACCAATGCTACGTGCCATCAAATGCTCTTTCTCATACAGAGCCAGTGGCAGCAGAATTCTCTATGCCTTAGTGTAGGGATTTGGGAGGTTGAGGAGTCATATGCAGGTCAGGCTGGGCCACACGACTGCAGCTGCTGCAGTTTTGCATGGCTGGTGGTCTTTCCAGATGAGGCATTACTCAAGCTCTGAATGGACGGCTACAGGAATGGCATTCCAGTGATTGAATGAACTTGTAATATTGCATCAGATATGGCATGTATTCGGCTTCAAGCTTGTCTCATGGGTTAGGCTGAGAACAATATTCCTTTTACCACTTGAGCTTTGCATAGAGCATACCCAAAAAGCAAGGGCCTGGCAGCAAGATATTTGTTATTTTTACTGATTTCTACATTTGTAGAACCATACAGAAGACAGGCGCATGTGAAATGGGTGTGTTAAACAAAAAAGAGTGTTGGGTTAAAAAGTGTTTTAGAAATTTGGAACTTGCACGACTGATGGAAAATAATTTTCAACTACCTCACGAATCTAGTTGAGAGAATACCAAGAGCGGGACGCTGAGGCAAAATGTGGCTATGGTAAAGAATATAAAATATAAAAACGTTGCTTTCTTTGCTCTTTTTTTCTGCTTACTGTGTATTTCCAAGTGCTATTCCATCTATCCGTAAAAATAGAAGGAAAAAGGAAAAACCCTTTAATGACTTTTGACTGGTACTGTACATGTATGCAGGCACCGTGGACTGGATCAACCCTAGCTTTTCATGCTCTTTTTCAGCAAATCACTACCAGAGTCACAAAGGTCTTTTTTTTTTTGTGTGTGTTGCAGAATTTCATGGGGTTTATAATGTGTTATCGTAGTCGTAATAGGGTGGCATACTATAATACTAACAATAATAATAATAATAATAACATGAAAAAATAGAAATACGTGTGCACATGTCGTGGTGGTTAGCACTGCGGCGTCATACCTCCGGGGTCAAGGGTTCAATTCTCGCCTCCTCTGTGTGCGTGGAGTTTGCATGTTCTCCCCTGCTTGGCGGGTTTTGTTCAGGTACTTGAGTTTCCTTCCACAGTCCAAAGACATGCAGAGTAGGCTAATTGGTGTTTCCAAATTGCGTGTAGTGAGTGTCTGTGCTGCACCGCCTTGCAGGTGCTGGCTCCAGGTGACCCACAACCCTGTAAAGGTTGTGGTTGTGTTTAAAAGTAACCTATAATTCTGTTGGGGTAAAACAGGGTACAGTATTCTCTTAGCTCTCTCCGCGACAGTTCACCCTCTGACCAACAATCCGGCCTCTTTGAAAATGAGAAAGTATTCTGGAAATGTTCATTTCTCGGCATGTTTAACAACAGGTAAATCGCAAAATGAAGGAAAAGAAGGAAACAAATAGTAATAAGAATGGCAAGACGTTTTAGTGAAGACAATTTAACCAAAAAGAACTGTACACAGTTGACTATATACTTCTTGCTTGTTTGTGTACTCATGTATGGATGTATGTATGGATGTATGTATGGATGGATGTTTGGATGGTACTATACAAAAGTCTTGAGCGCCCATTTCCTCATATGTTGCTCCCAAAGAGCCAGACCTTCTTGCATTTTTTATGTATTTTTGAGGAATAGTTCTCCCCACCTCCTAAAGGACTTTTTGGCTCTCATTTCGAGTCTAGTCGCTGACCTAACCTGTTTCACAGGAATGTTTTGTTGTTTGTTAAGACACACAGTGAACTATGAATCATTCAAGCATACAAATAACCTAACTTAATGCATGAACCAGTGAGAAACAGGTGCAAATGATGACAGATGATCAGGCCGGTGATTTGCACAGAGCTGTATGTATGTATTTATGTGTGT
>JAQMYL010000036.1:19759220-19778342 GCA_030014365.1 Clarias pachynema
CACAAAATATATATATATATATATACATATATATATATATTTATATATATATATATATATATATATATATCGGTTTCCCTTTCCATGGACCTCTATTTGTACCATGGTCAAATATACTCTATGTGATCAAATATAAATGTATATATTTGATCAAATATACATATTTGCAGGCAAGGTTTCGAAGTGTATAGAGTGTATATGAATTCCTTGTGAGTACTTGCACCTTTAATCGCAGCAAACCCATTCAATTCCACCACTGACATCCAAGTCATGTTTCCATGGTGAACTACACTAGTTTCCATGGTGATAGCTTGTGATTCGGTGCTGAAGTAAGAGTGTGCAGCGTGTGCTGAGTCCATAATGTAACTCTCAGTTATAGTTTGTGGCGCCATGATGAAAAGAGAATTCAAAATAAAATGTAAGCACTGGTCCAAATGCAATAGGCTTGTTACTGTTAAAAATATATTTAATTAGTTTATTATTTAAACATATTTAAATGCACTGTATTTGCAAGTGAAAATGGGTAATGATAGCTATTCCTTGAGAAGCTGTTAAAAATGATCAGAAGTCAAGACTTGTACCAAAAATTATCTCAAGGTCCAATGTTTAATGCATTGTTATTTAATGAATAAAACCGAGCCAAGAGTTGCTTTAGTGGTCAAAACCTTCAACTACTTCATTATAAACCAGAGGAAAGTACATTCAGTATGTTTATAGATAAAAATGTTTTATTCAGTTTGTTGCTAAAGTTAAAGTACACCACTTCTTGGGGTATAGAGTTTGATGTATAGCGCGTGTGTGTGATGTCAGACCTGGTGTACAACCAAACCAGCTGCCATTTTGTCTGTTAATTTGCCTGCAGTTTTACAATGCTGGACAGATGTTGTGTGTGGGGAATGCCATAATATATGAGGTGAAAAACCTAGAAGACATTTGGAAATCAGGAGGGACAAGGCTAATCCTTGTTGTTAAACATCATTTCAGGTATCATAATTAGCAAATAAATGTTGGTATAAATTTGGGAAATGACTGGGGCTGTCATTTTGTTTTATATTATTAAGTTTTTCATGGTATTTAGTTAGCATTTGTTATATTGTTATTGTTAATGCATTCTTAATGTTTCCTCAAAGCTTACATCTGGTTAAATTAGGTCTAAGAAATTGGGTTAAAAATTGGGTCTTTCCTTCTCTCTCTTTCTCTCTTTTTTTTCTTTGTAACTGTGGCAGCAGGGGTATGGTGTGCGCATCGCCTGCATGTAACACGTAATGCTTTCCACCTGTGGCTTGTTATCAAGGTTATTTATTGGTGTTTTTTTGTGTTGACGAAGAGAAGCTCAAAAAGAGAAGCAAGGAGAGAAGTTTACACACAGCGCTCCGAGTCCGTACTGTATGTGAAAAATGATTGTCACTGAAAACCAACTGTTGAATTCACTCACATCCGCTGTTGCTTTGTAAACGAACTCATGGCATACTAATGTTTAATCAAGAAAAATAGGTCAGAAACTGACGTTTAATAACAGTAAGTAAACAACACTGATATTCTGCTCAAACAATGTTTCAAGATTTAGTAAATTATACTGTAGTCCAACATTAAATCATGTTTGATAAGACATCTGTAAATATTACCATATAATAAATCTGCCAGGGCACTGTGCACTGAAGTGTTTTAAAGAACAGCCATTGCTTAATAAAAATTGGTAATATCCAGTGACTGAAATTTCTCAACATAGCTGGTCTTTTGTCATGTGTACAATAAAATCTATGGGTTTAAGTCTGGCCAGTGATTTATTAGTATCTGTGGCAGGCATGGTTGCCAGGCAAAATGGTGAATGTTTTGATCCTGGATCACATGATTGCAAGAGCACTATTGTCATACTGTCACACTTCTCTTTCCAAACAGACTAGAGGTTCTGTTTGGAAAGATTTATATGCCATTCACCATTTAAACTTTCTATTTTCCTGTATATTTACCTTTGGCATTAAAATATTCCTTCTGTAAAAGGTATTTTTTCTGAATGGGGCAAAATTATTGAAGCTTATTTAATCTTATTTAGTAGTATTTTGAGGATGATGTTTTGATTCAAGTTTCAAATGATAAACACAACATTGATAACAATAAGCTATTAAGAAGGAAATCCTTCCGAGGATTTAGAAACTGCTTAGCCTGACCTTCAACAAGGGTAATTTGAACCACAGTTGGATTTTTATGCAATTTTGGTCAGAGGGAGGCCTGGAGGTACAATGGATAATTTTGCTTCCTCACAACTCCGGGGTGTAATCTTGCATAGAGTTTCACAGGATTTTTCCAATACCCACTTCCTCTTTCTCCTTCAACTATAATTGCTCCAATTCACTGCAATTCTAATTAGATTTGCCTTTTCTTTATTTTGACATAAAGTCTAGTCAAGCTCATTGCTAAATCTTTTTTATTTTATTTTGCAATCTTTGCCTAGACTATTAAACCCTTTTTACTCTTGTTCTGTATTTGGACAATATAACTCTGGGCATGCTTTAGGTTTATGATTTTTTTGTTCTTTGCTTTACCTCTATTGCCTTCTTTGTTTCAATGGTTTTCCAATGTTTAACTGTCCAATTCTAACTAAACTGTGCTTGTAAGGGCAAGCAGGAAGAACCCAATTTTTAAGATTCAATGTGTTGTGCTCCCCAAAATACTTTTATAATCACCATGGTTATAGCCAGGTGTTATTTGAGTTTTTGTGGACTTCCTGCCAGATCTGACCTCTATCATCAGCAATCCAATCCATAGAACTTTAATTCAATCTGTACTGTTACATCCCATTCCATATTTAGACCTTTATTACTGCTATAACACCAGCCACAGTGGTGATGGTCAGATGTCCACATACTTTTGGCCACACAATGTATGTGTCTAGATAGCCCGATAATGATGCACATAGAAAGAATTCTTATTCTGCATCTTCTTATAGTCTTACCCACTAATATTCTATGACTGGTCAGATTTGACTGAAATCTCAAATCTGAAAACTACATAAAAATACAATAAAACCATTCATTTATTCATTCATTCATTCATCATTTCACGTAGCTGTTTAAACCAAGTCAGTATCATGAATCATAAATCAGGCCCTATCTCTGTGACACTGGTCAGGAAAACATCCTGGGTGGGAACCAAGTCTGTCACAAACCATCATTGACATTCACACACTCATTTAAGCATTCGTCTAGGTGCAATTTGGAGGATCTTGTTTTCAACAAAATAAGTTACCATTAGTTATACAACAGTTAGTTGTAATCTGATTGGATGAGAGGCATTCTACAAGTGGTGATAATAGAGAATAACAGCACTAAGACGTTTAAATAAATGCATCACTCCACGTCACAGGTGTTCTAACAATCAGTAATTACACTAACTGCTGCCTGACAAAACCCACATTCAAAACCAGTCACAGAGGCACTTTTGGCTAGAAAACACATATGATAATGGTACATCATCTTAAACAAAGCTTGTCTCATTAATCATTTTTCTTAAGTTGTTTCGAATTGCCTTTGAACTATCTGTGTTGTTTTGTTCATTGCTAAAATGAGTTACAAAGCCAATTAGCTTCTAGCACAAGGCTGAAACCCTAATCCCTCTATAACCCCTGATCAAGGGAACTACTTGGTGTGTGAAACAAGGAATTGTACACCCTAGAGCACTGACTTTACATTTAACACTATTTGGGATTTAACCCCAGGCCCTGTAAGTTAGCTAATATTCTAAATCAGAGTAAGTGGAAATATAAAGTAAATCTCGTAAGTTTCTCAGGATTGTTCACCACCTTCACTGTTATTCTCTTCACCCTTTGGCAACCAGTAAGAATTGAAAACTTTTTTAAAAATCCCTGTTAATTACACTAACTGTAATTAACTGATGAGTTGGCGGAGCTAAATTACCGTTTAATTAAACAAACAATATCACACTTAAGGTCATGCTGTTGTACTGAACATCATAATGACTGAGGTGCAGACATACTGTAGGTACAAGAGTGTGCCAGGGAGTGCCAAAGGCGTTTCATCCGTGCTGATATTCAGCACAACAACACTCCCTCTGGTGTGATTTTGCTTAATTATCAAGCACATTAAAATGTGTTCAGATGCATAGCCTCAATAAGGTCCTTAAGCCAGATGCCACGAGAGCTATGCTCTGTCTGATAGTTAGAGGAAAATAGCAAGTTCGGCCATAAAACAACAGAAGACATGTTATGGCCCTTTTTAGAAAATCTGTCCTTTCACATTTACTGATTAAGGTATGAAGTCATACTATTATTCTGTGACATCTGTAAGATGGGCTAAGTCAGTGTGCATGAATAACAGTAATTCATTAATTATTTAAGATGTGTAAGAAGAAATCTTTGCAGTTTGCAGGTCTGTTACAATACAATTAAATGTAAATATTGTAAGGTGTTATATGTTTACACCAGTCCTGCTGCCATTGTCTGTACCCTTTGTTTATAGTGGTTTTGTTCTGGTGTTTTATCAATGCTCCCTTCTTCACACTCACCCTCATTCACTACACACACACACACACACACACTCACTCACTCACTTCCATCTCTGCAATGCTAAAAAGCCTGTCGTCAGTGTCACCATAGCAACAGTGTCGTATGCTTGGACGCACAGCTGTCTCTACCAAGATTAGCTTGTATGTATGTAAGGTTGGGATGATATGTATGTCTTAAATACTTTGAATGTTGCTGCTGCTGTGTGTGTGTGTGTGTGTGTGTGTGTGTGTGTGTGTGTGTGTGTGTGTGTGTGTGTGTGATTAGAGTCTGTTAAGTGAAGGAGGCATATTTCTTTCACTGACATCTTTGTACCCATCCGCATACATACATTACCAGAAACCATATGTTGGTATTGTGCCCCATGCTGTTCAGCATATACAATTTATGTAATAGTTGCATTAATAATTATGGCAATGTAAGGATCTTACCAGGGTAAGGATTAAAAAAGGGGCATTTGTTTCTAGAAAGGACACTTCTCTAGACTACTCTTGTCCCCTCAGTTATACTATAAATAGCTTTGTAAGTGTCTGGGTGGGTATAAATATAGATACTAAGACAGGATTCTCCCCCAGCACCCAACCACATGAATAAAATATGAGAAAATGTGTCTCTGCCAAAGACCAGTCATTTAGGTCATCTGCCTGTGTGCGAGTGTGTACAGTGCACAGCTGCACTTTGGTTCATGCCTCAAGGACTGCAAAAACACTGCTGGAAAAAAAAGCAAGAACAAACAAGAAAACAAGAGAAAGGGAACCTAATTTTCTAGTTACGTATAGCGCTTTGTAAAGACTTGGACTGTATTGACTTTCACTAGATTTTGTACATTAGCATTATCGCCAACATTGTCAGCTGACTATTTTGGAAAATAGGAAAAACACGGTCTTCATGTGGTAACCATAGTGACAGTGTCACTTTCTGAATGGTTTGGAGGCAGTTTTAGAAGCAGTCCGCTCAAATCACAGCACATACTCTCTGTCTTACAATGGTCCTGACTACAAGTTATATTTAAATGCATTTATAATTGACTAAATTGTAAAAGGAACTTACAATTAAAATAGTGATTTGGATTGCTCAAAGGTCCAAGAATAGCAACTTAACAATTCTTGGACTGGAACTCATAACCTTCCAGTTAGTAGCCTGAAACTTTAACCATTGACCATCATATATCTCAGTTAACCTGTTAACCAGCTAATCAATTAGTTAATCACTTAATCCGTTTGTCTGAGACAAATAGGGAAATGCTTTTTCAGTCTTTCTGTTGAAATGGATTCATGAATTTTATCTTAGTATTATTAGTTATTTTTTAAGTATTATTTATTTGAAAATAATATTACTTTTCTACCAATTTGTATCAAACTATGAATCATAATGAATTCTAATGGAACTAATAGGATTGATGGCAGGCTGCTCCCAGATGGGATCGTAGTGTAAAATCATGAGAGTTATGTTGATCCCTTGTGTCCTGAAGGTTAGAACTGGAAAAAAACAAACAAAAGTGAGCTCATTAAACCTGACAGCTGCCTATCAAACACAACCATCAAAATGTTGCCCTTTAAACATTAAGGGCTGCAGCTCTAAAAAAAACAGGGAAGCAGAAGCAACAAGGGGGACAAAAGGATAAAGGGATGGAAGGAAAGAATTCACCCTGAACTTAAAAGCTATTCCATGCTTTGGCCTCCTGTTGAGTATAGACATGGTTGCTATGGATACAGTTCTGGACCAAGGTCTGGTCAAGGTCAGAGGAGGAGTTGTTAGAGAAAGTTTTAGAATGGCCAAAGGTGAGAGTGATCCTTTTCCGCAGGGACTCACAAGCACATATATGGTGGTTTTTACTTTTTTATAGGGACGAACACACACACACACACACACACACACACACACACACACACACACACACACACCAGCTATACACAAAAAATTACAGTTACAATCTCCCTGCTTTTTTTCTTGTTTTAATCTCATTCAGACCATTTATTAAGCCATACACTATGACAGTGTGTATCTTTAATCAGCAATAATTGTATTGGACACTTGGAAAACAGTAAAATGAATTATATGACGAAGCAAAGGGAGGGGCTATATGGCTAATAAATTACTTTAAAGCAGAATAAAATGTTAAAGGAAATAAACAGTGAAACTGAGGTAAACAAGCTCTTCATTCACATCTACCCCGGTATCATGGCAACAGTGCTCTCCTTCTCTGATTGGTGGTGGCTAAGAGCTACCAGCTGAATGGTGTCTAGGCTGAGCCACTGCCTTCTCAGTATGTTGAGGAGAACATCGTCATGTAAGTATGTTTGTGTGTGGGGAGGGGTACATACCGTAGTTTTTCATGTTTATTGAGGATCCTCTTGCTCTGGTTGCATAAAGCTATTACCTGCAAATCTGTGCATCTCTGCTTCCCTTTATTACTGTGCTCCAATTTCATCAGCACCTCAGTCAGATGTTATAAGCAAAGTCATATAAAACATGCTCCTTGCTCTTCTGTGCTATTACTTAAACATGATGAAGACTAATTAGTACTGGGGCTGTTCTCTGAAGGACTAATGCACAATGGGTTTTGGACTTGGGCTGCTACAATATCACAGACAGTTCTTTCCACACTATCGTAACACCCAGCTCAGTGAATACACACAGTTCATCTACAGGCTGTGTTTTTTTTTTCCTTTTCTAAAAAAAATAGGTTTCAGGAAAAAATGTACAAGTTAGCTTTACTCTTTGCTTGTTTGTTTTTCTTTCTTTTTTATGATTAGCTAAGTTTTATAAAAAATGAATGCATGTATACAATTGGTGAGTTTTGAGAGGTGATTAAACCGTGTTATTACTGATATAAATTACAGTTTGTCTTTAATCCTACCATTGTTAGTTATTCATTAATGTAATTATCTAGCAGAAATAAAAATGGGGAACCAAATACACATTATATTTTGTTTATATGTGGGCATCCTGACATTAGGCCCTCTGATAATTCATTTCAAATCTATTTAATACTGATATATTCCTTGGTTGAAGGACAGGTTTGGTCCATTGCATTGTCAAAACTTTTGTGAAGCTCGGACAGGTTATAGGATTGTATATGATTGATGTAAACATTTGACTGGTACTGCTTGGTTATATATATATGTTCAGTAATAATTTAAAGATAGGCATCTGTCAGAATGTTCATAAGTTGATCCCTCCCAGCTCTCAGTAAATCTTAAACTTTTTACTGGTGTGTGGTAGCAACATGAAAATCGTGCAGTTACAGGGTGAGAGCTTCATTCGATGTGGGATCTCTGTGTCTTTAACCATGGTTGTTAAGTTACCAGCACATCTGGCACTAACAACCATGGTCGAATTCACAGAGATGACATTTTCCTGTATTCTGGTGTTTGTTAATAATAAATTAAATAATAAATTTAAGCCCTTTATCTATGATTTTAAGTATTGTGCTGCCACATGATTTACTGATTGGATAACTGCATAAATTATCAAGTGTAGAATGTGTGTACATTTTATATGGTTATAAGAAAAGCAGTCACTGATGTACTGTGAACAACAAAAATACAATAATATGCACAAACCTTAGAAACTGTAAAAGAAAGTGTTTTTTTTTCTAATTGTGTTTTCTTATATTTCTAATCTACAGATACTGGCCATAATCTCCATATTGTTCATTGTGTTGTCTACCATCGCTCTATCTCTCAACACACTTCCAGAACTGCAAGACATAGATGAGTTTGGCCAGAGCACAGACAACCCTCAACTGGCCCATGTCGAGGCAGTATGCATTGCGTGGTTTACCATGGAGTATCTTCTTCGCTTTCTTTCTGCACCCAATAAATGGAAGTTTTTCAAAGGTCCACTCAATGTCATTGACCTGTTGGCGATTCTTCCATATTATGTTACCATCTTCCTCACAGAGTCTAACAAAAGTGTACTGCAATTCCAGAATGTACGGCGAGTGGTGCAGATCTTTCGGATTATGCGAATTTTACGAATCCTAAAATTGGCTCGTCACTCTACTGGGCTACAGTCACTTGGTTTCACGTTACGACGTAGTTACAATGAACTTGGCCTGCTAATACTCTTTTTAGCAATGGGCATTATGATCTTTTCAAGTTTGGTCTTCTTTGCAGAAAAGGATGAAGATGACACAAAGTTCAAGAGCATACCTGCCTCCTTTTGGTGGGCTACTATTACCATGACCACTGTGGGATACGGGGACATTTACCCAAAGACATTGCTAGGCAAGATAGTTGGCGGTCTCTGCTGCATTGCTGGAGTTCTGGTCATTGCACTCCCTATCCCTATCATTGTAAACAACTTCTCTGAGTTCTATAAGGAGCAGAAGAGACAAGAGAAAGCCATTAAGAGACGTGAGGCTTTAGAACGAGCCAAGCGCAATGGCAGCATAGTGTCTATGAATGTTAGGGATGCTTTTTCTCGTGGTGCAGAGCTTCTTGATGTGGTTGTGATGGAGAAGGGCGAGAAGCTTCAAGACAACCATCTTTCACCTAGTCGCTGGAAATGGTCAACAAAGAGAGCTGCGTCTGACTCCAGCTCCAATCGCTCATTTAATCAAGAACAGGGATCCCCAAGCAAGGCCAGGCCCTCCAGCCCTCAGAGACTTAATCCACAAAAATTAGAGGAAGTGTATAACCAGATGACCAAGACTCAGTCACAACCAAACCTCAACACCAAAGACAGGAGTTCATCCCGAGTAGGTAGAAGGAGGGATGAGATTGAGCTAGGTACCATGCCAGGTCAAGGAGCTGGTCCTTTTGGGGGCCATGAAGGAGTGGTGGATATGAAAAGTCTGTCCAGCATTGACAGCTACATCAGCTGTGCCACAGACTTCCAAGAAAATACACGATTCCCTTTCAGTCCAGTAGTGGGCTTGACCCTCCCAGAGAGTTCTCATTTTTCACACAGTTCTGGAATATCAGGACGTGTCAGTGGTAATCCAAGCCTTCAGACCACCATGGAGCATGAATCCATGCTTACTCCACCATGTTCTGCTGCAAAACCTCCTGATATAGAGGGTTCACATCATGGTGGAAACCTTCTAAAAAGACATTCTCTAAGAGTGAATCATCACGGTTATGGGGATTCAGGTCTAGCAGGTTGCCTTTTATCAGATAGCTCTGCTCCCTCAGATCGTTCCCTGATCAGCCCAGAAGTATCTATCTACACTACAGCTAGCAGCAGGACTCCACCGAAGACACCAGAGGGAGTTGCACTTACACCTACTGTTTTCACATTTCATGATGCCTCTATCAATAGGTACATTGATGCTGATACAGATGATGAAGAACATCTCAGAGAAAGCAGTCCATCAGACTGTCTGCTTGGGGGTCTGGGCACCAAGCCTCACCTAAATATTGGGTACCAGAGGGGCACCAACCACCTCGAGGCTGCACAGCGACTATTGGGTCAGAACTGTCGATTCTCATTGGGAAGCAATCCAAGTGTAAGTCACGATAATCATTTGGCATTAGATGCTTTACATAGATGTAGAGCAGACAGAGGCCGTTCCAACACATTTGATGAAAGCCTTTGAGACATTTGAGTGCATATAGTGACTACAAAGAAAAAAGAGCATGGAGGGAAGCAAAGGCAATGAATAAAGAAACCTGAACGCTCAGTGCAGTGTCCACAGATGTACCACAGGTCATAATCTCTTCCTGTCTCTCCCAATTTTGTGCATTTGCTGCACTGGTATTAGGTAGCCTGCACTCGCATGCTCCCAGGAAAACTGAATCAAATGTGACTGTTGTCAAAAGCTGACATACTGTAGCTTGTGGAGCCAGGTTACAATAGGAAAATTCAACACTGAACAGACAGAACGGGTCTGTAAAGTACAGACAGGGACAGTCATTCACTGCCAAAGTCACCTAGCCGTTGTCCAGAGTCCATTACAAGATTAGGCTTTAGATCAAGTTTAAGTTATTGCCCGTTTACAAGTGCAACCCTGTAAAGAAACTAGCCTTACTTTATTGCAGGTATGAATGTCTGAATGTCTGAATGTCTACAACACCTGTTTATGAGTGTGTGAGTGGGTTCACTATGAGGAGACTTGTCCTTATGGTAATGTTCTAATTTACAATTCTGCACACATTCTCGAAGTTGTACACATACAGTGTAACTGATTTATTTTTATACAGACGTAAACATTATAGAAATCTAGATTGTGTTGGGCCAGTCAGTTGTGTAACAAACATGAATGACATTTACACAGTGGGGATGTAAACTTGTTTTGGTCATGGTTATTTGCAATTCTTGTTTTTCATTGTCCCATATTGTTTATCATAGATGGGGCCAATTATGAGGGTTTTTATAAAGAAGATGGGCCAAAAAGTAGCATTTACAGTCACTATCACTACTACATTTAATGCTAAATCCTGGCTCAGCCTACTGAAAGAATTGAATTACCTTTTATGTTTTTATATTGTCTAATAGAAACCAATATGTAGTTTAAAATCTACTTACACTATATGGCCAAAAATATTTGGACACCTGACCATCAAATCGATATGTGGGCCACAAACTGTTTGAAACACACAATTGTCTGTAATGACTCTTTATGCTAGAGCATTACAATTTTCCTTTACTGGAATTATGGGGGCCTAACTCAACCCTGTTACAATATGACAAAGCCCCTGTGCACAAAAACAAGGTCAATCAAGACATGGTGATGGTGTGCCAAGGTTGGTATGGTAGATTGTGAATAGTCTGACAAAATCCCTGACCTCACCTCCAACTATTACTTTAATTGGATGAAATAGAACTCTGTGAACCAGGCCTCCTCAAATCTCATCAGTGCCCTACCATCAAAGCACTAATGTTTTTGTGGATGAGTTGGCACAAATATACACAGGTATGCTCTTCAAGAAAGCCTTACCAAATAATTTAGTTTAATAAGATAGCGAATGGGGACTGAATCAGGAATACATTATTTAAAAAAAAAAACATATACAGTGGAACCTTGCATTGTGAGTAACTTGGTCTGCAAGCATTATGCAAGACAAGGAAAATTTTCTAATAAATTTTAACTTGGTAAACGAGTGAGGTCTTGACAGATCTTTCAGATCGAATTATGTTTGCAATCCAAGGTTTATTGATGTATGTAGGTGTGATGATCAGGTGTCCATAAACTTATGGCTATGTATTTATACAGACACATTGTTGCAATCAAAATACCTATTAGAGAATGATATGCAATGAACATAAATATTGAGGTACATGGCTTCATAAAATAGGTCTGCCCAAGTTCCCATTTCAGTTTTGTACACAAATGTTCTGTACATACCCATGTAAATGTGATTCCCAGGCATCTCTGTTACATCATTAACATGCATACTAGCATCTTTGGCTTAGCAGTTCAAGAAATTTAAATGTGACAAATCAGAGGAAACACCAAGTTTTGGTAAGGTATTGGTAGTTCACCCTGGCTTCTGTGGAACTCTACTGGAGGGATGAACATCAGAAATATTCCAATAGTTGGTGTTTTGATGGTGATGAACAACTTTGAGATATGATTTACATTATTTTATCCACACCAAACCATTCAGCAACCCCTCAAATTTATCGTTAAGGGCATTATCACCATGGAAGAGACCACTACCGTCAGGATAGAAATGTTCTATCATAGGTTAAGGTGATATCTCAGAATAAATTTGCAGTGACACCTCCCTATAAGGAGAAGAGAAGACTCAAATCTACTACTGGTTTCCTTTAATTTGTCACCCACTTGCAATTCAATTGCTTTATTGTTTGTATTACAGTTACACGTATTTGTTTGTTGAACTGCTAATCAGATGATCGAGTTGAAGGTGGTTTCTTGTAGTCCATAATCATGCTGCCCATGATTATTGCCATAAAGACCTTTTACACAGCCTGGCCATAAAAAAACGTCACAGTCTAAGATTCCATTTAACAACCTTTAGCTTCTTAGCATCACAGTGCACAATCTGGTGGCCAGTTCATTTGTGAAAATGATTCCTCATGCTCCCAGAACCACTTTTTCACAATTGGAGTCCTAGAATATGCCTGTACCATCAGGAAAGAAAAACTTCATTAATGTGATACTCATGCCATTCAGTACATTCAGGTCATCAGCTTACTTTAGTTGAGACCTGACCAACTGAAGCAACCCCAGATCATAACACTGCTTCCAGAGGCTTGTACACTGGCCACTATGCACTCATCACATTGTGTGTGTTTATGGAAATGCTCTTACTTTCACTACTAAACACAGCTATGGTTTTTACTATAGATTTTTTTTTTATTTTTTTTTTTACCATGCACCTTCACCATGGGTTTAAGTGATCTCCATTCATTTTCTCTGACTAAATTTCTTCCACAAAGTTGACAGTTCAGAACTATCTTTCCAGGTTTAGATATTGGGTTGTAGGGTTCTTAACCTACTTCCAGCAATTTCAAATCCTGTTAGTTGTTTTATAATTTGACCCTATTGAAATAGTGACCTTTTCTTTCCTGGCCAGGCAGTGTATTATACCATGGTTGATTTGAATTCTGAAGTGAATCTTTTACAAGTGTTTTACTATTGCCCTGAATGCATTTCAGACTTTTGTCAGAAATTGTACTGTATATAAATTGTTTCACTGTAAAAAGGTTTTTCAATCTAGCGAACCAGACTAGCAGTTGATGTAGCAGACACAATTTCTACTCAGACAGCAGTTTCAGAGAAACGGTTAACTGGACCCAATCCTAAGATGTATGCGTAAAAATCGATAGACTACCTCAAAATCATGTACTATACATGTATATCAAATTTGGTGTAAATAAGCAGTGTTACTGAAATGTGCCCTCACTTTCTGTTTGGTCTTTGCATATGTCATATTCATAGGCTTGTCAAGCCTTTAAAAATAATCTGATGCTTTAAGCAAATTTAAACAAAGATTTAATCAAATTCATAGAGGAGAAGCAAAAATTGTTTTTTTTTTTTTGCACATTATGGTAATTAGCTCATTATCTAAAGGGCAGAACTAAATGAGCCAACCTCTAACTGTGTTTGTTTGACTGCAAAAAAATACAATTAAATTAATTGGAAAATAGGAAAATTCTTGTGTAGTCCATGCTTATTGACGGAGAATAATTTCATGACATGTTTGATTTCAAGTCGATCTTTTACAGCTGTTCTAATATTTCTTCAAAAACATTTTGTCAGACACTGTATATAAATATTTTCAGTATGAAAATGTTTAAGGTAATTTAGCAAACAGTGATGACAATCAAAACACTGTACAGTTGAAAACAAAAATCCATCCTTTTCATTGGTCAAACTCTGATTAAAAACAGTTTTATCCTACCAACCATTTTATATGTTGTTTTCAATTCATTTATTTTTATGAATAGAGCTTAAGTATGTATTTAATATTATTTAAATCATAAAGGCTCATAAAGGCAGTATTTGTGAGCTGTGTTTCAATCATGAGCACAATTACATGACCATTTTTTAAAAATCCATTCTTGTAAGATGTAGGCTAATTAAAGGAGATGTTTATTTGAATTTGCATTTGGTAGTTGTAAAAGGCAACACAAATAGCATACATTTTAATTTCCACTCAATTAACAAAAAATAAAAGAGAGAGAGAATTGTTTACACCCCAAGTCCCCTGAAATCCTTTATGGTGTTGTTTGTAGGTCTAAAGGCTGTGTGTTTTGTAAACTTTCTACCTGTCAACTTTCTATGCTGTTGTTTCTGTACTGTATGTGTCATGTCATTTGAAGCATGTTGTACTTCTGGAGATCAATCTTGTTCTACGTGTGATAATATGTTGTCTTGTAAACAAATGGAAAAATATGTCAAATTGTCCTATTATATTTTAGTTACTTTTCAGGAAAAAAAATCCTCTCCCCATTTTGACTGGCTGAACATTGAATAAAATAAAAAAAAATCTAATTTGGTTTTGTGTTGTTTATTTTAAATATTGATACTATTACTACTACTATTCTTCACTCACGTTCCGTAATCACTTTATTCCAGTTGGGACTGCAATGGATCTGAAGCCTATTCCATAAAAATAACTGAAGAATTCTCAAATTTGACAACAATACATTGCAAAGTGTATAGCTTATTTTAGTTACATCTACCTACTTTCGTGATTTTTAAAGTTAGGAGGACACCGGAGTGGACACACGGAGAATATGCAGCTCAGAATCGAGGCATTGGTTCCAGTTGCTGAGAGCTGGCAATACTTCCAGCTGTGCCACTACTACTACCAGTCCAGTTTCTATTTTTGTGATGTCACATCACAACTAATACATGTATGCATATGTTCAATTTCTCAATTCGATTAAGTTGTATGGGGTCACGAGGTAACACATTCAAAGTGCATTTTAATTTCTTAGGAGCAATGTTAAGAAAATATTAAATCTTTCTCAAAGCAGTTCTGCAAACTTTTCATTATTCAAAAGCACTATTTCTTCTGACTTGTCATAAAATATATATTTTTTTATTTAATATGCTTAAACCTGAGGGTAAGAATTAAAAAGTTTCTGTAAGGTTCTTTTTTATTATAACTGTAGTTTCATCAGTCATCGAAGTGATGGAAAAGAAGAAATTTGTGATCATTCTGGTGTTTAATTCGGTTTTAGCTAATGTTTCTATAAAAAGCCTTGTAAAGCCTTGGGACGTGGAGTAATAGTCAGACTAGCATTAAAATCCAACAACCGCAAGGTTTAAAAAAAAGTCCATGACCTTATTAAATGCAAGTTTATATTTAAACCATTTTATTAATTGTGGTATAATTAATTTTATACCATTTTCTATACATTTTAATTGTTTTTTAAATATGAATTTTATAACAGTTGGTTCTGAGTGACTAATCTGTTTGGACGAGAAGACTTCCACAAGTGGTGATAATAGAGCATAACAAGCAGTATAGGAAATAGGTGAAAGCATCTGCTTGCCAAAACCCACATTCTAAACTAGTCGCGGAAACACTTTCAGCAAAAAATAAAAAATAAAAAAATCATCTGACAGCATTATGTTGTTCCGAATTGCCTGTTAACCATCTGTGTTTTCTTTATGATCAAAGCATCTAACACAAGGATAAATCACAAATCCCTCTCTATCCCTTGATCAAGGGCACTACATGGTGTGTGGAACAAGGGATTGTACACACTACAGGGCACACTGTCACTGTCATTTAACACTGCTGGGATTCAATCACTGAACGACAGAAGTTAGCTCATGCTCTAGTCTAAAGCAGAATAAGTTTCTCAGGACTGTCCACCACCTCCATGGTTTGTTCATATCACCTTCTGGTTAAGTAGTACGATTAAGAATTTAAAACTACTTCCACCTCTGTTAATTACACTAAGTGTCTGTCACAAAGTGTCGGCTGCGATGCCTTCGGTATTCGGACTGTGCCCTCGTGCCTGAGGATTCAACACAGCTGTGCTGATTTTCAGCACAACAGCCTGACCTCGAGACAGATATTGCTTGAATAATAAATGCCTTCCATGCGAGACTTGTCTCAGTGTGCCCTCTAGTGGGACATTTCTTTCTTCAGCAATTAATAGGATGTACACTAAAAGGACACCACACATTCATGCAGTTATCCAATCATGTAACAGCAGCACAATGTATAAAATCATGAAAAAACAGGTAAAAACAATCAATTAGTGTTCACATCAAATATAAGAATGGGCAAAACGGTCACATTAACCATGGTGTGGTTTACACATGGGCTATTTTGTGTATTTCAGGAATAGCTGATCTCCTGAGATTTTCACAAATAAATATAAATAGTTTCTAGAATTTGCACAGAATAGTGTGAAGAAAAAAATAAAACATTTTGTGCATGAGGTCTCCAGGCTGAAGCACCGTGTTGAGGAAAGAGCTAAGCAGAGAATGAGCAGATCGGTTTGAGTGTACAAGAAGTCTATAGTGAACCCCCCCCCCTCAAAAAATAAATTTTATATAAAATGTTTTAAATGCTTTGTAATTTAATTTAAAAAGTAAAACTCATATTTTAGAATCATTACATGTGAAGTGAAATATTTCAAGCCTTTTTTGTTTTCATTTTGGCTTACAGCTCATGAAATTCAAAATGTCAGTATATAGAATTGAGTATGCCTTAATACAGCTGTCTGTATAGTGAACACACAGCCCTTTCAGCAATGTTTTTCTGCGATTTACTCTCCTTGTCGAGGTTGTCAATGCTCATCATCTGGACAACTGAAATCAGCAGACTTCCCTATTTATATTGTATGAATAGTAACTCAACTCAAAATGAAATATTGTAATATTTTGAGATACTGGATTCTTTTGATTTATAAGGTGTAAGCCATAATCATTCTAAATCACAACAAAAAATCTTAAAATATTTCACTTTACATGTAAAGTGTAGATTTGTATCAAATCTAGAATACATGTATAATTTAAAGTTAAATTAGAAAACCCTTTTTTTTTTATGATGCACAGTATAGTATATAGTATAGAGTATAGTAACTCAAACATATTGTATAACCATGGTGAGCAAAAAAAATAAAAAATCATCTCAAAAAGCAGACCTTATCATAGTTTGAGATGTATGGTCTCCAATAGCAGAAGACCACATTCTACAACATTCTACTCTTGTCTGCCAAGAACAAGAATCTGATGCTAGCATGAACACACATTAACACAAATACTATGGATATGGCATGAGCACAGTAAAACACCATATTATTTTCTTACACTGTTCAGTTTTGTTAGTCTGTGCCCATGCTAGCTTCACATTTTTGCGTGACAGAAGTAGAATTTGATACGGTCTTCTGCTGTAGCAGCTCGACCGCTTCAAGATTCTATATTTTGTGCATGCACAGATGCTTTTTCGTCACAATGTTTATAAGGCACAAGTTACTATTTCCATCCTGGCAGCTCAAACCAATCTGGCCATTTTATGTTGACCTCTCTGATCAACAAAGTGTTTCCACCCATACAATTTTCAGTTTTTTTTTGCAACATTTTGTGTAGGTTACTGACATTAAAATGTTCTAATGTCCCAGCAGCCCTACATTATAACTGACAATTTAAAATTTGCAGGGTGGTCAAAGCTCGAAATGATTAAAAAAAATTTCCCTCAGAACTAAAGTTGTCCACAAAACTAGAGTTGTTAAAAACAGAACAAGGGGTTAAATCGACACCCTTACCTAATGAGTGACTAGAGGCATAGTCCACGCTCATCACAATCTCCCATTATTTAAGTATAAATGCGGTGGGAATTGTTGACACCATTTTTATCCTGAGCATTGTGTATGGTCAAAACATACCAAAAAAAAACATTGTTTGTGCCATTTGATCCTTACAGCACACCATCATTTTTTCCCCTGTAAATCCACAGATATTAATGAGATGTTGTGTCCGTCCATGCTATGATAAATCGAAGCTAGCCAGCTAAAATAACTGGGAACCGACAAACAAAACCTTTGCAAAGTCATTGATTTTTGCACCATTCTGTGTAAACTCTAGTGACTGCTGTATGTGAAAATCCCAGAGGGTCATGAGTTTCTGAAACCTGCTTGGCACCAACAGCCATGCCTTGACTAACATCACTGAAATGACTGAACATGATGCACCTTCAACCCATGATACTGTCGTATGCATGCAGGGCTTGATTTATGCGAAACATAATTCTTTTCATTTAAACCAATAATTTGTTGCTTTAGAAGAAATCAAGTTGATTGTAAAAGATCAAGAGAATACAATTTTGTTAGTTTGGTCATCATTTTAACACTTTTAACTGTATTGTATATCATATTATTAGTCTTTCTGTAAAGATTTTTGGTTTATTGTATAATTCATGCAAGTGTTGATAATGTATATTCTGTCCAAGAACCTAAAGCTGCTGTCTTGGCCAGGTCACCATTGAAAAATTTAAAGTAATAATAAGCATTTCTGTTTTGGATTCATCAGCTCACTATGACCTATATGAAGGTGTGATTACATTTCACATCCTATTTATGCAAAAATACAGTAAATAGTAGTGTCCAACAAAATTTCTAGCAGCACTGCTTGTTTTTTTATCTGCTGGTCTGTAATTGGCTTGAGATGGCTCATCTGATTGGTAGGTTGGAAAATCAGTTTTCGGAGGATATTTACAAGTTTGGCATTGGCTGACTGTCATTAATCTGAAATAGGATGTCTATTTATTGAACATCTGGTAATTGGTGTAAAGTAATGTTTTATGTAAACAGACTGAGACAATAATGAGTTTTGAATAAATAAATCAAATCAAGGGACTGCATTAAAATAAAACCTTTGGTTCCCACCAGCTGCTATATTAAAGAGAATTTTTTTCTTACAATTACATCCTCATTTGATTTACACATTAAAACACTAAGAGACCAATTTTATAATAGAATTTTACTTGCATTCCATGAGGGAAGAAAATGGGAACAAACTGGCAAAAAGTCAGGTTTACAATGAGGGACAGGGTGGATGACTGACTGTAGGACAGGGTTTTGAGCCGTGCTTTAACCACAACAACTGGACACTAACAATCATCTGTCTGTCTGTCTGTCTCTCTCTCACACACACACGCACACAAAAACACTCCCTCCCCCCCCCGCCCCCCACACACACACACAAGCGTGCGCGTGCTCTC
>JAQMYL010000036.1:19782678-19804111 GCA_030014365.1 Clarias pachynema
CCCCATAGAAAATCTTTGGAGGGAGTTGAAAGTCCGTGTTGCCCAGCGACAGCCCCAAAACATCACTGCTCTAGAGGGGATCTGCATGGAGGAATGGGCCAAAATACCAGGAACGGTGTGTGAAAACCTTGTGAAGACTTACAAAAAACATCTGACCTCTGTCATTGCCAACAAAGGGTATATAACAAAGTATTGAGATGAAATTTGGTTATTGACCCAATACTCATTTTCCACCATAATTTGCAAATAAATTCATAAAAAATCATACAATGTGATTTCCTGGATTTTTTATTTTATTTTGTCTCTCATAGTTGAGGTATACCTATGATGAAAATTATAGGCCTCTCTCAGCTTTTTAAGTGGGAGATCTTGCACAATTGGTGGCTGACTAAATATTTTTTTGCCCCACTGCATGTAGTAAGGGAATTTGTTAAGTTTTGTATTTACTTATGTTTATGTATACTTTAAACTTTTATATATACAGATTATGTTTAAAACTGTTATCCACCATTTTTTGTGTTTTTTTTTTTTTTTGGAAGTATCGGTTCAGGCACCGGTACTATTTTAAAAGGATCGATTTTGCACCAGTATCGTAGAAAATCCAAACAATACTCAATCCTAGTGTTTTATTTTATGATACTTACCCAGACTGCCCTCCTCTACAGAGCCCGGCTCAAAAAAGGTCACTTTACGTCCATCTCCAGGCTTTTTCAGAGGAGGCTTTAAAATAGGTACAACAAAAAAACGTTGTTTGTTGTTTTTTTCCATCAAGGTGAAAAAGATTAACAAGACCTCAAAAAAGGCACTACAAAGCAGCACAGCTAAAACTAATCACCATAAAAAACACAGATGACAAAAATCTGTTCCTGACCACATTATCAGTGCTTTATCTGTAAAATATACCACATTTGTTTGCCTGTTCAGCATTCCCAATCACCACATCACTCTGTATTAAATATAAGAAAGAATCAGATATGCAAATAAAAGCACATAAATGATATAAAAGAGTGAACCTTCTCCTCTGTTTTCAGTGCTGGTTTGGGAGGCTGAGGTTGAGGCACTTTATATCCCAAGAACTCCAGCATCTTCTCTGCTGCATTCCTCTTGGCCACCTTTTTACTTGGACCCATACCTTCTGCAGTCCGACCAGTGACTGACACCTGATAAACATAGCTATATAAATTATTCCATAACATTAAATTAAACAAACTTTTTTATGACCAAAGAACAGAGCTTGACAAACCTGTATGACAAACTCTCTACGTCGAGGAAGTCCTCTCTCGGTTACCAGGATGTAGTCAGGCTCTTTCTCTTTCTTAGCCTGCTGGATCTGAGCCAGTCTGCTGATTGGGTTTATTCCTTGGCCATATTCTGGACTAGTCTGCAGCTAAAAACAAAAGTTTTATTTAACTTTTTTTCCATCTATAATAGGAAAAAAAGTTAACATCTATACATGGTATAAAGAGTTTGAAATTAACTTTAGTTAACTGCATTTCAGGACACACCAATAACAGCATGTACACATTTAAATGTATTTTGGAAAAGATGCACTTTTAATATATCTGTTATATGCTGGAACAAATCAAAGTGAAACAGCCAAAATATTCCTTCTGAATGTGAACTAACTTTGGACTCTCAAGTCGTTTTAGGTCTCATCTCTCATTAACTGTTTACCGCTTCATGGATAATGAGTTAACAGTTAAAATATTAACTGCTTAAATATAACTTAAAAAGTAATGCACTATTATCAAACACTATATAAGTGAACTTTAAAAATCTTTTGATTTAACTCACATGACATGTTTCAATAGAAAATACCACTGAATAAACACACAATTCCGTCGTATGCATACAATGAAACTAACATGGATGCATATTTTTGTAACAAACTTACAACACCTTTATAATGGATTTGGTTTTCTTTTTAATGCGAGGTGGCATCTTGTCTGTGACTGGCAGTTGTGGCAACTTCCGCAGCTCCTCCAGAACAGCGACGGCAGCTAGCTTCTTGGCGATCTTCTTGCTCTTGCCTTCCCCTTCCCCAAAAAACTCTCCCACAGTCACTTTCACCACAAAGCTCTTCATATGAGGTGGTCCTGCCTCTTTCAGCACCTGATGAGAAAGTCTGCTTCATTACTGTGCTAGGCAAAAAAATCTTAAATATGTGGGTTTAACTGGGTAAAAAAATTAAATGAGCTTGAAAGCTGATAATGTGAAAAGTGTATTGTGATGTGCTGAGAAATTATATGGAACTAAACATGTATGGGTAAACTTAATGGCGTTGTATACCTCAAAGTTCACAGGCATGTTCCGCTTCAGTGCAATCTCAAACACTTGGCTAATCTCGGATTTGTTGAGGTTTTCTTCTTCTTCTGGTTCTTTTTTTATCTATACATGACGTAAACAAAGTGTATTTAAGAAAAAAGTTAATCATGAACGGATTCTACCAGACTTGGAATCAAAACTTATCTTAAACAGTAGAGTTTTAAGTAACAGTTGAGGTAGCACAGCATTCAGCTCAAATATGGCAGAATTCACATGGATCGCAGGTAAGAAATGTCCAGGATAAATACTGTACGCTCAAGATAAATTGTCCAAGATAAATTATAAGATATATCTTATGATCTATATAATAAGCGCTATAGTACAGAGTACTGAGGATAAATAAATGGAATAAAAAGAAACAAATTTTAGTCACTACACTACTAATAAGAATGGCTGTGCCATACTGTAAAATAAAGAAAAAATATTATAGACAATTCTGTAATAGTTATGTTGACGCTACTTTCACGTACACACACGGTGCCTGGGCAGAAGAGGAGAGTAACCAAATTCAGTACTTTTGTGTAATGTCGCCCCTTGTTCAGGGAGCAAAGCAGTGCTAACGAATAATGCCTGTTCATCACCTTCCATGTTTCAGGGAGCCAAAACAGGACGCGCTCGCAAGACGAGCACTCAGCACTTCTGGCAGCACATGATCCTCCCTCCGCAATTAATTTTGTTTAAAAAAAGGTCATTTTTCCCTATAACTAAGACGAGATGATGACGAAACGTCACAGATATCAATAAACACTGATGAAATCAGTATGCAATATTGTTGATGAAAATTAAATCCAGATTTAAAAAAGTTAAGATTAACTTTTTTTTTTTTTTAAATACTAAAATTGAAAATAGCTGACAAAATTACTACTACTCTGCAACTTGCCACCCCGATATAAAGGGACACCATACTGTCAGAGCAGGGATTAGTATGTGGGCTCCCCTCATGTGTTGGGTGCTCTGCCCTACAGATAGTGACATAGTTGAGGCTCCCCTGCTGTCGAGCAGCTCTCTGAGATTCAGCGGTGGCCGAACACTGACCATAACCTTGGCTTCCCCTTCCTCACAATTTGAAATAAAAGAGCACTGATTTATAGTACCCCTGGTCGCTGTGGGTCTGTCTCTTTCCTTGCCCCGTAGCGTGTTACTTAAGTACTTAATGGCCTTAACATCCTACCTCAGCTAGTTGCTGTAACAGTGGCTCTTTCTGCAGTGATTTGATAGCTTTAGCAGCAGCATCATGTTTAGCCGCTTGGCGTGTACGGCCCTTTCCATGGAACTGCTGCCCTCCTATGGATAGCTCCATATGATACAGCACCGGTGCCACTGGAGGAAACGGGTAGTAATACCTGGTATGGTAGAAAAAAAACTGTGTCCAGTGTTATTTGTATTGTGTTTGTGAAAAAAAGTCTTAAAGTGTAGTAGATTTCTTTTGTGGATTTTGGACACACTATTTAATTTCATATTTTTGGGCTAAACTTTTGGGAGACTTGATCATGAACTTCTTAACTTTATTCTCGCAGTAAGCCTATGCCTTATGTTAAAAATCGACACAGTGATAGCACAAGGTGTACATACTGTTGCATGGAGCGAGCATATGGCCCCGGCGCTCTGATATTGTAGTTGAATGTGGGTCTCATGCCTTGGTACGGGTCTATAAGTTTATAGATTGGCTTCTTCCCCAACTTCATACAAAGTGCATTCAGCTCCACAGTGTGGGTCATGCTATCTGCTAAAAGAAATACTTGTCAAAAATCTACTAACAGTCTCTTATCTTCAGGTAACAGAACTGAAAATAAAAATACAATATTTAAAGTGCATTATGTACAGAATAATGACCAATGACCAGGCTCAGAGACTACTGTGAGAACAAAGTACAAAACAACAGTAAATTAAAACCATTTAGAGCAGCAGAACTCATTTTAAATGTTTTTCAATATCGTGGAATAAAAAGGAGTAGTATGTAAGTATAAGAACATACACTCTGGGCCTCTGTAGAACCCACCTGGGTTCCTGCCTTGGTGTCGTGGGATTCTGTTGTTGGGTTTGGGCAGTGTGGTCTGAGAAAGAGCACAGGCTGCTGCAGAGTGCTGAGCTTTCTTTATACTGGTGCCCTCTGCATCCCAGTGCTGCTCTCCCAGAGTCAACTGCACAGTAAATATCTAAATAAAGAGAAAGAAAGTGATTGATAAATATAACTTGGGCAAGGAGAAATAGAGCAATACAAAGACATAGAAAACAAAGTGTGAAGTGTACCTTGGAATGGGCTGGTCCTTGCTCACTGAGTAACTTGTACTCAGGCTGGATCTTATTGTAACGGGCTAACTCATTCACCAAACACATGGGGGTCTTCTCTTTAGGGTTTGCCATGTTAGAAGCTGCAATTAAAAAAAAAACAGAAATCAATGTTTATTTAAATTTAATGATGGTTCTGTCTATGTAAATAATTAATTGGCAACTCACATATATAACCTATTGTGAGTTAATAATAATCACCTCACACAGGGGATTTATTATTTTTTTAACTTAATACAATAATTAAAAAAAAAAAAAAAAAAAAAACACACACACACACAACAATACTCAAAACTGGGTTCAGAATCATTCAGTTTCCATTGTTGATACTGAGGGTGTTTCGAGATCTTGATTAAAAGGTGGCTGGTTGTAAATTCAGTTTATTGTACTGTACATGGTTTAAAATGTTACATCTCTGCCCATATAAAATCCCCACAGTTGATGGTACATGCTAGCATAAAAACCATGAGGTCACAGAATTGTGCACAGACCTCCAAAACCCAGACCTGGGAAAAGGAACTGGAAAGTTTCTTCAGCATTGTGGGGCATGAAGAACACAGTGACTTCCATTAACACAAGTTCATTACCATTCGGGGTTGGTGATCCAGGCAATCTTCGCAAATAATCTTGGGGTTTGCTAAAAGTCATCTATCGGCCACAACAAAATAAGATTACGTGTAATAATGTGAGCAGCAATGAAAGCTTTGATGATCTCAATGCTCAAATGTTACATCTAAAATGAACCAGACAACCTTCTTAATCATGCCCACCCCATTCCTAAGGTGAAAATGGGAGGATGTTTTTCAGCAGCACGGACTGGGAGGTTTGAGGGAATAATGTATAAATCAAAGTACAATTATATTTATGAGGTTCACCTTCCAATATGACATGTCACTATTAACCCATGAGATAATGCAAGCGTGTCTACGGGTCTGTGGAAGTTATCAAGTGTCTAAGGGCTCTCTGTCACTTACAATGTGAACGCACAAATCTTTGAGTACTCTGGGACGTATCGAAATTAACATTTGCTTAGATTTGTGCATAAGGTTATAGATATAGACTTCACCATGCATACACAAAATGTCTATCCTAGTTTGTTTGGTTTTTTTTAATCATATGTGTAACATGTTCACTCAAGCAAGTGCTTGTTTAACCATGGGCTGGACTGCTTGTACAACAATAAAAAAATTTTTTTTGTTAAACCAAGGAGCTTAACAGCAGAAACTGATTCACCGAAACCAGTACTGATAACGGTACTGTCAGCTGGGTTTGGGAGCTGGAATGGGAAACAAGTTGCACAAATGCAATATTTGTGCAAATCCTTTCAATTATAAAATTGACATGGTTGGCTTCAAGAACATTTTAATTAAAAACTGGAAGCAAAACAGTCCCCAGTCACTGAGTAGGATTGTGCCCACATTTTAAAATTCCATAGCTTCTCTTGGCCAGTCCCTTCTCCTATACCAATGCGCAACAAAAACATGCACAAACTTGCACACAATATTTAGTTTCACAATCGATTTTTTTTCTGTATTATTGTTGCATTTCAAGTTCCATTAGACAATACATTTACTTACAGAAATACCAATGGTTCTTATTGCATGAGAGAGTGAATGACTTGCAACTTAGATTTCTTAATGGTGATCAAATTTTGTAAATGTAATAAACATAACTTTACTGACCAAATTCTGTGCTTCAGCAGAAAAAAAATACTTTTGTGTGCATGTTCTGGTGGCACTGGCCACCATGAGTCATTTTAAGCACTTCTTGAACTATACTACATTATTCTCACACATGCAGTGCTTGGCCCCCCAAAAAAAAGGACACACTAGGATTTTTTACGCAATGTGCTGGCCAGTTCACATTTGAAAAAGATTCCTCATGCTATTTCAAAATTCTTTTTGTTTCTGATTAGTCTTACTAACAAGTGGTTTTCTTTAGGCCACAGCTGTTTAGTCCCAATCCTGAGAGTTTTCATTGCATTGTGTGTGCGGAAACACTCTTACTTTCATTATTAAAGACAGCTGGGCTCTCTATCATCGATTTACACCGTTTTTCAGTGCGAGGCCAACCAAGTGTTCAAGTCATCTCATTCATGACTTTTCTTCATTTATGCATTAATCCAATGCCTGTAATCTAAAATCTCATTTCCTTGCTTAATGCAGGGCAATAATTGGAACATTCTGAGGCATCTGTTTTTTGGCAAGGAAGTATTTGAACATCTCTAGGAAGCAGCAGCTTTTCATTCCAGCCTGAGAAGACTTAATGGGGTTATGGGAGTGTGGACATGAAAATTTTTGCATCGTGAGCAAAAGACATCAACTTAATCCATTTTAGTCTAAGGCTTTAAAGCAGGTATCACTAAATGGCAGACCATGATCCATCATCATTAGATGAACTGAGTCACAGTTCTATCCCAACCCTGATGTTTTTCTGATAAATGAGAAAACCAATATGCTAATCTAGCATTTTTTCCTCGAGGTAGGTGTGGCGGTATGCATCACTCAACAGAGCCAATCAACGCGATAACTTACAATGTATGGACAAGGTGCGCTGAAGAAACTGAACCAATAGTACGACACAGCATGGCTTACTTCACAAAAAAGGAAGTAGGCTATGAAAACCGAACTGTCAAAGATGAATGAACAGATGAATGTGTGTTATTTTTCCTGAGGGAAGTTTGAAACCAGTTTGTCTCATATGTTCCGAAACCGAGGCAATAATAAAAAGCAGAGTTGTTATGCCCACTATGAGACAAAACAGCCTGTTTGAATAAACATATGCACAGCAGTCAGAAGTGAGGGCATGTAAAATGCCCAACCTAAGAGCCCTGTATGACAGAGTAGCAAGAGTCCTATACAGATTAGACTGATTAAAATTGTTGTTTGTATATCATACAAGTATAAGGAAATATACGAGGCCAACAAAGATCAAACTGTCCATATGTTTAACATAGTTACAGAAAAATGTATATTATTGAAATGCTATGGAAATTTTAAAATGCTTATTTTTTATAATGACTGCATGAATGCCTTACAATGACTGCATATATCGAGATCTGAATCTCAAACATGAACACAAACATGAAATCCAGACCTCGGCTCACAGAAAATTTTATTGATCGAATGTAATTAAATTATAATTCAGTTCCACTGCTTTAGAGTAACAAAATAAAAGAAATGTGAAGGGATACACCTTTTTAAGTGCACTGTATATTCCCAAGTTCCGACAAACTTTCACCTACCTGTAGGGTTACAGAAGGGTGTGGCTGAAGCGGAGGGCAGGGCGGAGCTCCGGAGCGGGTGACTGGCACTTTCTGAAGGTAAGGAGCCGGTAGCTGAGGGAATGCTGAAGCCAGGTTGGGGTTGTGCTAGCTGTAAAGGGGCGGCACTCGGCACAGGGCTGCCAGGGGACTGGAACTGAAGCTGGGACATTCTGACCGATGATTAGGAAGACGCTTTGCAGTCTGGGACAGGATTCTCACAAGAGAGTGATGAGCGTTTGTACAAGGAGATTGGGTGTTTTGGGGAAGGAGAAGACTGCAAAGCTCTGCCTGCATGTAAAGACAATTGAATTAAAACATTTAGATACGTGTGAATGTTTTAGATACAAAAACATATTGGTGACCCACAGGCCACTGCAAAACTAGAAATACAGGGTGGGGTTAAATGTTTTAAAATGTTAAAACTACAATTACATGTAACAAGAAAAGAAATGAAGGAGAGGACAAGACTAACAGTTGTAAAATAAAACAGTTTTTGCAGTTATGTTAGAATTTGACAACTAAATTTCTTGTGCAAAAACTGAAAGCTTTTTAACCTGCCGTGCATTTCTGTAGGACAAGAAATATTTTATAAGCTACCGAACAGTTTATTGGAGAATGTCTTGATAATATCTCTTCCATCTAATGTGAAATGTGACAGCAGTGCAGCAGCAATCAAAGCTAAAGACACGAAGTGCAGCCTCCGCTAGCTAACGTTAGCGTTTACCCAGATGCAATACAGGTCATCCTTAGGCATTGTTACACCTTACACCGGTTTACGGATATTTATATTTTAAAAAAATAATAATAAAAACAAACGCAAGCGAGTGCATGTGTCCGAGAAATTAGAAGACACAGAACTAACAGGTTTTAGAATACATGCAGAAGGTGACATTTTATCACTGGGGCCAGAGGAGGAGCAGAAGATAAAGCTAACGTTAACCGCTAGCAGGCTCACAGGCTAGCGACACAACTCTGTAATTCAGAGGAAAACCTCCTGCACTCCTCGGAACAGCACCTCACCTCGGTGTTTTTGGGTCCGCGGGTGATACTACTCCATGAGAAAACACGTTAACGTTAGCGTCCAATTTTAGGGGAGTGATATGGAGGGGGAGTTTGAATTAAAATATAGGTGAGGTAGAGCAGAGAAAGTAGACAGGGCAAACACTAAAGAGAATCGCCTAATGGTCCAGCCACTTCCGGAAATTACATCACTTCCGGGGGTGGGCTCAGAACGCTGGTGAGTCGGGGTCGTCGTTTACATGGGAATAAGTCACTTAAAAAATATAAATAAATAAAGTGGTTCTCAAAGCCTTTTGCTACTTGAACTGTTGAAAGCGTTACAAAAAACACTCTGAACATTATATACAAAAATATACAAATATATTTTTTGTTCTTTATTAAAAATGTATACATTGTAATTTAAGTTACTAATCAGAAAGGCTCATAAAAATAAAACACTGCTGCTGACATACATCATTTCATACTTCATGTTTCAATAATACTGCTTTGTTACCCTTCTATATTTTTATACTTCACTCATTTTGCACCTGTGAATTTATATATTATTAATTCTATTTTGTACCTTTAAAAATAAAATTTGTATATTTCAACGTAACATTTTTATTTTATTGGAAATTCTATCTTTATTTTCATTGTATTCTCCAGTGCATTTTTGAATTGTAGTGAAATTCTCTTATTTTTCCTTTAAGGTCACAATCAGTTGTATGGCTGTAGGATTTATTCTAATAAACCTTTAGAAAATCTTTCAACATAAGCTTTTCAATACACTTTGTCCATCAGTCAACAAGCTTTTGTATTCTCTTTAAGAAGCCGTCACCTTTATTTGACTATTAGTACAAATTTTGTTTGCAGATTTCCAAATGCTTATATTCTTTTGTGAATTATTTTGGTGCCAGGTAAATCCTCAGACCACAAAAATCAATAAAAAAAATTTAATTGCACGCTGCCCTTTATCCATGCAAAGCATAAATTTTTGCTCACACTGCAGTTACTGATACAAGTTTTAATATAACCGGAGTATGTATAAGCTTAAGCATAAATACTGTGGATGGTAGTGTATGTGACAAAATTTTAAAAGCAAATAATAATAATAATAATAAACAAATAATTATTACATTTTAGCCCTAGCAACAATTTAATGCTAATAATTTCAGGCACTAATTTTTAAATTTATTTCTAGACTATCAATCTCTAAGCAACAGTAATATCTACATTCATAGCAAACTTTTCTTTCCCAAGAAGAATTTGACATATACAGTAACGTAGATCAGTACATAAAAATTCATAGTACACAAATAAAATACTAAATAAGAATAGGCAACAATGAATATTTTAAATGTCAAATTTTATGAGTTAGTAATCAAAACACAAATACAAACTTTGTTGTTTTTTTAATAATTTTTAAAAAAAAAGCAAAAATATTAAACTGCCAATTAAATAAAGACAAACCAAGCTTATTTCAACACATTAAAAATATAATTAAACATACAACTGTGTGCCCACCCGATGTGATGTTCCATAAATAAGACATAAAAGTGGTTAAAGCTAGATACCTCTCCATTAAATCAGTGTTTGATGTGATCTCTCAATACATCCATTAACATAGGATAAATGGAATAGATAAAATCAGTTGTTAATTGAGCTCTTGTGCATACTCATCATTTCAAATAAACAGTTCTAAAACTTCACACTGTCATCAGGAACATGATCTTCCATGATATCAGTAGTTATAAGTTAGATAATGCATTCGTGATAATTCCAGTGCATCATTAAGAATTCATGTAAATGTTTAAAATCTCATTTATACAAAAAGCTGACCTTGTTATTGCTGTGGAACATACTAAACAATCAACTTCTTTACACTGATATTGGATTTGGTTGAAGTATCATCTTGCATAAATAGGAGTCCTGAGTGCCAGGGTTTAAGTGTAATGGTTAAAGGTTGTAAGCTTGTCGGATGCTGAGTGTGTCTCTCATCATTAAATCTCTCAGTCGCCACAACGCATCAACCATTGTGGTGTGAGCACCTTTGCTCTTCAGCCAATGAGAAGGAAGCCGGCTCTCCTGCTCCCTACTGAGGCGAGAATCTTTTCTTTGAGCTATGAAAAAAGAAATTAAACGCATGTTAGAAAACAAAATAACCATTTTGGAAATAATCATTTTCCCCACTCATCTCACCCTTAAGGCTCTGGTCCCATTTGCTGATAGTGGGGCAATCTGCATTGAGTCCTTCTATGTATTTCAGGTATGCTTCTGAATGCAGGAGACGCTGTGGCCTGGGAGGCGGTGCTACAAACATGGGCGCCCCTTGTGGTTGGTGAGAAGACTGGCCCTGTTGACTCTGACCTGGGTATGGAGGAGGAGCCACCTGCCCAGGGCCATATGCACCCATCTAAAGAGGAAACACCATTAGAACTAGAACGGACAATGCAGCTTGGATCAGTAATAGAGGTGAAATATAAAGAAAAATTGTTTTTCACCTGAAGACCGTAAGGGTTGGCTGGACTAGGACTTCCAGCCATACCATTAATTCCAGGTCCCATTCCACCTGTTGAGAGAATGAAGCATTTAAAATAATAGAAAAAGGACGAGTTCATTTTGTAAATGACTTAATAGCTTTGAACAGCTACTGAAAAAGTGATAAAGACATACATGATGTATATGACGCAGAAGCAGCAGTGCATTCATTGTTATTGTTTAAAATTACAGCATCCGAAAAAATAGTGATCCATGAACTCCTAAGCTACTCTTAATTAGCGCATCAACCACTAGCCATAGTGATTATTGATTAATCTGAAGAATAATCTTCAAATGATGCATACAGTGGATGTAGAAATCAACCCCTTTAAAATATATATATATTTTTTTGATTTGCAGCCTGATAAATAAAATTAAGACAGACAGTTTTTGTTTGATTCAGCTGTTTCTTTAGTCAGCAAGAGTACCTCACCATCCTGCTTTTTCAAAGAAAAGGATCGTTGTTATATGTTTGTTTTATATGAGATGTTTTTTGCTAATGCCTTAATTTAAAACTTGGGAATAAACCCAGATTAATTTTGAAATGACAATCAACACACAATAAATGAGCAAGTCTCCACAAGGTATTACCATTACATGTCATCACTACCACACCACCAACAAATTCAAATTAATTGTAGATCTAATTATTGTGAATTTCCTTGTCAGATTAAATTTCTCTGGTTGGCTGAGTTCCACACACACAGATGCGTCTTACCAGGATGAAGCATACCAGGGTACCCAGCCATGCCGGATGTAAAGTAGTGCTGAGGTGGCAATGCGGGCACCCCCATGGTGTGAGGAGGTGTGCCACCCATACCCATCATGCCATCAGGAGGACCCTGCATAGGCATGAAGGGTGGGCCATAATTTCCCATCATGCCTTGGGTGAAAAAGGGAGAAACAACACAAAAGAAACCATGCATATGTGACATGCAAATGTGTTTGGTCATGCACTAAAAAAAACAAAAAAATGAGCAAGTTAGACAGCATAACATGGGTATCAAGTGTCAAAGTTATGAATGATGACGACAGCAGTAGTACTCTGATGTGTGGATGTTAATAAAAACAGTAATCATGCAAAAAAAAAAAAACAACAACAACAGCACAAGCATTATCTACTACGCACACTACCATGAAGCTACAGTTGGGAATATGAATAAAATCATACATGGGTCCTGAGGTGGGTAAAGTACAATAATTGGTGACTGATGAGAATGGATGGGGTCAGTGGGTGCTAGATGTTTTGGAGGGTGCCCGGATGCTGATTCCTGCTTGCCTTGGGAGGGGGCTATAGGGGGACTTTGGTGTTACCTGGCATAGGTGGCATGGCTTGGTTTAACATCCCCATAGAGTTTGGGGGAGGCACCACCCCCATCAGAGACCCAACTGGAGTACCTGCTCTTGGGGAAGCTGCTGCCTGCTGCTGTTGTTGCTGTTGTTGAAGGGCCCTCTCCCGTTCCTGTTGTTCTACCAGTTTAGCTGCCCGCTCTGAAAGACACCATTACACACAGGGGGTCCACATAAGTTTAGCTTATAGATAAACAATTGTTGGTATGTTACATATATGGAAACAGACTGACTTTCAATTATTCAACTTTAAGTTATCCAACTGCAAACAATCTTAGCACCCTAACAATGGAAATATTCTTGAATATAGCCAAACCAATCTACAAATTATTAAAAATAAGATAAACCAAATACAACAATATTAACCTTTTGTCTAGTCAAATGTTAATAAATTGCAAACAAAAAAGCCTTGTTCTATTGACAGATAATTTTGCTAGTTTTCAGAAATGTATTTCTCAAAAGAACACTTTTGCTTGCAATTTCAGGAACATTTGACTAGAAATATGCTTAATCTCTTATATTGGGGTTTGTTATAGTCTTATTTTAAGAAATTATTGATATTTTTTAATCTAACCAAACCCATTTCATTTGCTGTCTTTTTTTCCCAGTGCAGACCCAAATTCCTCAATGAAAACACTTTGTATACATGTACATGCCATTGTATATTTATCTAATGAGAATATATGATGACATTTATATTAATAAATATTTTATGTTCTATTTACATTTTATAGGTAAAACAATTTAAAAAGCTTAAGCATTTTCTTCATGTACATTTGGTAATCATGTACATTACCAAAATGTCACCCCCTCCTTTGTGCCTTAAATGAGTCAGTAACTTGTACCAATGGAAGTTACAATGTCCACTCCTAGTTCAACACTTGATATTCCAATTTTCTATTCTTTGTTACGATCATTTTGATTTAAGCTAAATGATAAAGGTTATAAGGAAGACTCAATTTTACTCGTAGAGAAAGCCCTCCATTGGAGTCAAGTTAATAACGTTACAGATACATAACAGCATGTTTCTCCCATAGTTTATCCTTCAAAGGAATTGTGGGCAGTTTCTAAATAGTATTTGGGCTGTGTTGTCCATGCATAGGATAAAGTCTGATATGGTATTCAAGGTAATTTACCTTCATACTCTGACTTCTTAGTAGATTCCAGGTTCCTCCACTCTGTTCCTACAAGACGACTCAGCTCTCCAAAAGAGAAATCAGGGTGTCGAGCCTTGATGACAGCTCGCATCTCACTGCTAAACAGAATGTAGCCACTCATGTTGATCTTGCGCTTGGCGCCTTCTTTTTTGGATAGACCTTTCATCGTCTTTGGTGTGGACTGTATAGATCATAGAGAATGTGCAAAAATTATAATGAGTTTTCAGCTGAACCACATACTACAGGTGTAAACAAAATATAGATTGAGGTTTGAACATTCTTGCATTGTTTATTAAACAAAATGCAAAAAAGTACATGAAATATGTGGGAGAGACCTGTAAAGGCAAGTTAGGAAGGTCCATATCACTCATTAGTGAAGTTTGATGCTGGGGCATGGAGGGTGTTGCTGGTGCATCATCATCCTCATCCTCCATCTCATCTAGATCTTCATCCAGGTCCTCAATATCTGCAAATTTGGCCTCTAGCTCTTCAATCTTTTTATCCAGCAAGGGAGATGGTTCCTTGGAAGGCACAAGCGGCTTTCTATAAAAGGAAGAATCATAAAAACATCAACCTCTATTGATAGCCACTTAAATATTAAAAACTGGACCAAAGCCAAAACAAGAAATGTATATTAACTTTTACACTCTGCATTGTATGTTTAAAGTACCTGAAGTAGTAGACCTCATCATCCACCACTTTGGCTGAAAGGGAGAATCGTTTGAGACCTTTAAATTTTTTCATCTGCTTCTCACTCTCAATATAGCGGCTCTCACACACGTGTACATTTTCCTCTGCAAACTCAGTGGGCCTACAGGAAATGAAGTCCTTAAAGGAGGAGACAACACACTTTCCTATGGAGAGAGAAGAAGAAATAGCCAAGATAAAAATAAAACAAAGTTGTTGTTTTTTTTAAGTATGTAACTGCTCGTAGGGAACTAAATAGTAAGAAAATTAAAACTTCCTAATTTTTCACACAGAAAAACCTACAAATAAATTAAAAAATTATTTTTTTTATAATAAAAGAAAAAGAAAAAAATAGCACTGGACATAGCAGGTAATGCAGCAGAAGTAAGTTTGTACCTAAAATACACATCATGGGGGAGGTCTCCTCCTGGTTGCTCAGAAACACTTCACGCTGGTAGAACATCTTTGTGGGCTCATGTTCAGTCTCCTCAGGGTGGATGAATATGGGCCCAAAGAAGAAAGCAACTCCATCCTGCTCCCATATCTTCTCGATCCTACCCATAACCACCAAAACAAAAAAAGGATTTTGTAGCAGGTGTATACATGTGAGATTGTAAGGTAAGAGGAAAAAATTTATAATTCACTTGCCTGCCAATTCTTGACCGTATTAACCCGTGAGAACGAATGTAGACACAATCACCCACTTTCAGCCACATGTTATTATAGCATAGCTGTTCATAGTACTGACATCCAGGTTCACCATTGGCCACCTCTACTGGAACAGCCTCTCTCTCCTGTAAGCAGCAAATGTAATAAATCCTAAGTGACAAAATACTTGAATTGTAACCTTGTTTATTAAGTTGCACAATTGGACATCATTATAAAAGTATAACATATATAAAAAGATACATACTTTTTCAATAAAACTACCATGATCATTAGCGGCATCTGCCATCTTGTCCTGGTCACGACTTGCAGCCGTGACAAACATGGACGCAACTCTGACTACAGGTAATGGCACATCACGTGGGATTAACTTCACAGAGCTTGGCGGCACGCTCCACAATTTAATCTTTTTGAAGGCCTTGGTCCGTGTTGCATAACGAGACTCGCAGACGAAGACATCCTCGGGCTTGAAGTCCTCAGGCTGAAGTTTAAAATAGTCCTGGAAAAAAAGTTAAATCTTTTAGGGGATACGAACAGAAGCAATAATTATGCAGACTGTATGTATATAAAATCATGAATATATCACCAGCAAAAAATGTTTATATACAGAGGATTAAATACACTCATCATGAAAATGAAAGACATTGGCAATAATGAGTTTGCAATTATTATATTTGTTAAATGGGTAGTTTTACTGTACATCTTTAATAGAAGAAAACCCAAAGAATTTGCTGCACATATATAAATTTATCTTTGGATATTTGACCACTTATCTTGGCAGAACTGATAGTGGCTAGGTCTTCTGACATTGGCAAAGTGGCTACACACCCCGGTAATTTGTACTTACATAAAAATTTTCTGTTAGCCTACCACCCTATTTCTCAAATCTGCACTGAGCTCCTTGGACTTTCACACTGTATCATGTGTTGGTCACTTCAATGAGTGCTGTCAAACAAATCATTTTTATGTCGGCATAGAGAAAGTATCAGCTGTAGTCGATAATAATCTGCAACAAAAAGTGGAGAGGCCTTGGGTTTGGCAAACTAAAAGCCAATTTGGGACCATCAGCACCACTGAACTGATAATCTAAGTGCATGTATGTACATTTTAACCAAGTATGTATAAGCTGTGTGGATATCAGAAAATCAAAATATATAAAAACACAAACTAATTCTGTTTGACCAGTGTTTGAACAGGTAGTTCTGTCACAGGTGTGTCCACCAGGTGGCACGATACCACCTCAGAAAGCTCGCAAAAAAAAAATTTATAATAATAATCAGCCTTGAAGACTACCCTGCAAACCTATCAAGGCTTGAATTAATTTCTCTCTGACTTCTGTGTGTCATCATCAGTGCAAGAAGTCATAAAGTATTCCAGGATATTTTAACAAAATTTCAAGACCAGCAATGGCTTTGTGAACACGTGATTCTCACTCCGAAAAATTAACACATCAACAACATTCTGCAGGAGCTGCCTGGACTTTGCACTCTGTACAAATCAGTTAATACTGTTATGGACCAAGAAGAAGCTGATAATTATCCCACAGATTTTTTTTATTCTTTAGAATTAATTTTGGATTAATTAAAAGTGGGATCACTTATGTTACTCTGCAATTTGGACCCCCTGAAACGGTGCAATGGAACAAGACTCTACATTAGCAAACTTATGCCCAACATTATTCAAGTGATTATTCTGTCCAGTAATGGTAAAGGGGACAACATTTTCATTCCCTGTATCTCACTCATCTACATGCCAGCGACATGCCATTTGACTTTCAACGCCTTTAGTTTCCAGTTCGCTTCGCCTTTGCCACAACTATTATTGAAGCTCAGCATTTTATTATTGCAGTGTATGTTGATACGATCCTTCAATACATTGTTTGTAGTTGTGGAATAACATTTGTCCAATATTAATAGAACTTTGCAGTACTTTACAGCTTAAGTCAATAAGCATCAGTAATTATATACCATGCATTCTGTTCTTTCCCTTACACAGAGATTTATTATTAATTAATTAATTTATTTATTGGCCATGGGTCAGAATAAATCCATCCTTGAGATTTAAGGTTCTTTTATTAAATATGCATGGTGTACAATAATTCTTCCAAAGAAAAGACCAGTTTAAAGAAATACTTTAAAGGTCAATAATGGCATGACATTCATGTTCATGATTATTGTATGTACTTTTTTGACAACTATGCTGTTGATTTGCTCCAATCGAATCTACTGTAAAATCTTGTATATTTTCTCATGGATAAGGAAAGGAAGGGAAAGCTTAATTTCATTTACCTTTACAAATATGACCATGCATTTCCCCAGTATCTTACTGACTGGAACTTTGTTGTAGTAGTCACTCTTGAATACTTCCTTTTCCAGGAACTTTCGTGTAGCTACGTGGAAGGTCTCACCTGGTCGGTAAAACCAGGAGCCAAACATCCACTGTTCACCTGCATCACACAACCAGAAAGGAGTTGGGTTTAACAACCTGTAATGTGTATTAATAAGACTAAGTCACTATTTAACATAAGGTTCCATTTGGTTAAACTGACTCAGACTTTAATTTCAGATTTAATGTGCTTGTGTTGACATCAGGAGTATCAAAGGTTTCCTGAAGTTAGCTTATAATCACGTTAAACGGTTATTACACAACACTTGTTCAAAGCCATGCCATTAGCCTGAAGAGGATTTAAGTCTAAGATTTTGAAAACTATACAAAGAAAATTTAAGGTACTGTAATACGTAATGCATTCTGGACGTTGAGTTACTGTGTCATGGCAGCTCGTTTTGGTTTAAAGAATTATCAAGACCTAAATTTGTAAAGTACGATTATAAAAAAAATAATAATAAAAAAATAAAATAAATCTTACCAGCATCATCCTTCCATAGTTTCTCGATGCTTACTATGTGGGGCTGCAGGTTGGCTTCAGATGGCTCCACATACACAAAGTCTCCTACACTGTAGGTGCTGTTCTCAAAGCTGCAGTCTTGAGTATAGGTGTTCTGAAGGCCTGATGACCACTGTTCCTTTGGAACACCCTCTGTCTTTTCCTCCTCTGGAAGAACAATCACTTTTTTTTTTATACACAAGCTCCCCCTGAGTCAAGGCATAACAGTGCCTCTAATAAGAACATATACATATTCATCCCCTCCACCCACTCCCTGAGTTTTGGTCCCCCTTAGTCTAAAGTACTAATAATAATAAAATAAAATAAAAAGGTTATGCTATTTAAAATAGCAAAATATGTATTTAAATTGTGAATAGGTTTGTATGGCCAGCATTAAGTAGGTACCTCTTGAGGTATGACTCAACAAGACCTCCAGGGGTGAGCTGTGGTGTCTGGCACAAGGATGTTAGCAGCGGTTCTTTTGGGTGCTGTGGCTTGCAGCCTCCGTGAATCGGAGTTGTTTAGCCGGCACTATGTGCTGCAGGCTGCAGCACACTGGGAGTTCTGGTGCCTTTGTATTGTGGCCAGCATTGATTCTCCCCCAAAGCACAATTTGTGCAGCATTGGTTTTTCTATGGGATTGAACAGCTTTTCTTTTGGTCCCCGTGGGCACATGTGAGCCTTACTGTAGGTGTCCATGCTGCGTCACCAGTTTAGTGGTACATAATTTATAATGTTAATGTGTCAATATTTCATTGCGTCAATGTTGTGACTGATCAGTGTTTGCAAACAAATATTATACAATACTGTGCAAAAGACTTAGGCACCATATTATTTTTAGTACAAATTGTATCATATATAAAACATTTTACATGACAGACCAGTTTGTAAATGCAAACAAAAAAATGAATATAAGATCCTGGGTTTTGAATGAAAAAAAAAAAAAAAAAAAAAAAAAAAAAGAGGAACTGTGACTTAATAGTACTGCAAAGTTCTATTAATATTGCAATTAATAGTCTAGTTACCAGAATAACTTTGGTTGTACAGAGTGTGCTGGAGAATATGCCAAACAGCTGTTTTACTTATAGAACTGCACAAATCTGTATCAACACTACACAAAATATTTTCTGTAGAAATGCTTTCAAAGTCATTTTTGTACAGTATGTGCCCAAGACTGTAAGTAAAAGAGTTGTTAGGTTTTATTAAGGGTGCTGGAGTTATTTTAAATAACGGTCACATTTGCTCCATTATATTTTCATGCAAAAACCAGAAGCACACATGTTTATTTTTTCTCCCATCTTAAAACTGGTTTGGCAATATGTTGCTTTCTTTACATGCATGCAAATATTTTTCTGTAATGTTATTTATTCATTAATTTTTATGGTATGCTTGGAAATTGTGTATGATTTTGTACATAATACAGACAAGATGAATATACATAGCAACATTTGCACAGTACTTCATGTTAGTCTAAACTGTAATGAAATGTATAGTAAGTGAATGACCAAGATACCTTTCTTGTCTTCCTCTGCTTTGAGTCTATCTTCCTCCACTTCCTGCGGCAATTTCTCTCTCTTTTCTTGCTCCACATCCGCATGCAGATGTCTAGATGTGTAGCTGAGTGCTGGGGAAAGGAGGATCTCACCATTCTTGCATAGTTCATCTCGAATCTTCACAAAGAACTGCTGCAGTTCAATCGAGTCCTCAAAGATCTCAGAGTCAGTTCTGTAGGCAAAGTGAGTAGTTTTGTCAGGGGGGGGAGCACTTGTGGCCTTACTCTCTTTTCAATACTAATAAGTTAATTGTGTCCTGGCCGGATAACGGAATATAACTCTGGTCTTTGATTTTCTAGAGATGCATTTTTTCTTACTGATTTGGAGTGATTGAGATTTTTTTTTACTAAGAACTACAGATCAAAAGTATATAGAAACATTTTTCTAACACTAAAGAAAAATTCAACCATATGTTTATAATAAAAGAAATCAGTCAAGCAGACACACACGATTGGCTAGTGCTTTTCTGACTGATGCGAGTGTGCATCCCTCCCACTGAGAGTTCCTGGCTGCAGCAGAATTCAAACTCTTGATCTCTGGATGACAGAGTGAGTGAATGCATTTCAGCTGATCACAGGTCAAATTGGTGCATTTCTAGATTTAACTTTTTCTTTGAAAAGTTAAATAATACTTAAAATCCCCACTAAACATTTCAACTTTGTGAATATTTAACAACTAAACATTTTAGAAAATTTGTAGCATTACAGAGATATTTCCAGTCCATTTATCTTAGGACCAACAATACAAGTAACAATGTTTAAAAATATGTACTTTCTACTAACAAGAAACAAAAAAAAGTGATTGTTAGTAACAGATATTTTCATTAAAAATCGTTACAGATGAAATCCCACAGATGAAACTTGATGAGAAAGTGCACAGAAAAGAGGAGCAAAAAGGTTTTTACTAACCTATTTAGGCGTCTGGCTTTTTCCAGCACCTCAAAGAAATGCTCCTGAAACACATCCAATCTCCGATAGCGTGCACACTCTACGTTGTTGCGAATTATCTCCAAGCTAAGGGGTGGGTCCTCCGTGTTGGCAGGATCCACAGCGGGCACCTCTGCAAGCGAATCACTATAGCACCGGCCCTCGTCATCTTGATGGCCCATCACGGACACAAACAGGTTCCTAATGAGCTCGCAAACCAGTGGAGCTACGGCCACTTGAGATCCCACCTTTTCCTCTCCCTCCTCTTCCTCCTTCTCAAGGGTGCGGTGTGCATCAAGAAAAGCTCTGTGGAGCAGCAGTGCATCGCGGTAAATGAGCGACTCTGGCTCATTGTATGTACAGGCATTGTTGAACATAAGAATGAAGTCCTCAGCCATCGACTCTATGTCCTGGTAGCGGCCCTGAAGCATGTAGCTGCGCAAACGTTCCATGTCAATAGGCCGCTTGATGGCGGCATAGTAATCAGGCAGCTCAGAACGTGATGGCAGGCGCAGAAACACTGTGCTTAGGCGACGTCCACGACTGTCTGTGAAACCAGAAACAGCTTCATAGAGCTTGCCCAGTTTCTGCTGCAGGGACGTCTGAGAACGGGATTTCTTGGGAGATGCAGCACCCCCACTCCTCCCTAGATAAATAACAGGTTAACAATAACAACGATAAATATGATGATCATCTCATACATCACTCAAGATACGGAAAAAAAAAAAAAAAAAAAAAAAAAAAAAAAAAAAAAAAAAAAAAAAAAAAAAAAAAAAAAAAAAAAAAAAAAAAAA
>JAQMYL010000036.1:19822996-19845612 GCA_030014365.1 Clarias pachynema
AAACACGGAGATGTTAGTCCCGTCCGAATGCATACATGAAATGACAGACGTCGTCTGAAAAAAATTCTAACTCAAACATCGTTTGGAAATCTAGTCCCGTCCGAATAGGGCTTTATTTGGAAATTCATCATATGTTGATAGGTCAGTCTGTGAAGAGCCTGCTAGTTCTGTAGTTCTCTTTTTTGAGCAGCTCCATCTGTTCTAATGTGTGTGGATGGTTGGGGAGTTGCCATAGGGAGAATAGTACCCCAGTGACATTTCAAGGGTAAATCCTATATACACAGTAAGGCTTCTACAAATTTTCTTAGATTTCATACCTCATAGCAAAATATATGACCATTGAACCTGCTCCTTGTCCTTTGAGTAAAGATATCTAACTAACGATAAGAAATCACCCAGGTCTCCATAATATCCATTTTTTTGTGCTATACTCTCTCTCTCCCTCTCTCGCTCTCTCTCTCTCTTTCTCTCTCTCTCTCTATGACACACACACACACACACACACACACACACACACACACACACATTATACTGTACCTTTAAATGACCTGCTGTTTTAGGCCATTGGATTAAAAAAACAAAAAAATAAATTTTTATACCATTTCACATACAGCATTCTAAACTTGATATTCCTTTAAATGAGACATGCCGCCACTATCCCAGTTAAATATAGATATAAAGTCATATGCAGAGGCATCACGCATCCATTTTTTTGTGGGGGCACAATTTAATGGTTCCAATTCAAATTAAATATGACATCCAGTGTAAAGATATCACTGTAATGCTTCTGTACATATTCACACCAAACCCCAAATGTATCTGTTTTTAACTGCCATGTCTATCATGATCATTATTTATTTAGTAAAATGATCATATTTTTGTCAAATATTTTGTCATATTGTGTAGCTGTTGTTTTTAGATATACTATTTACTTAATCACTCTTCATAAAAAAAACATTTTTTCATTTCCTGTAGTCTTAATTTCATTTGACAAATAAAATAACTTGCTGCAGCAAAGGACAACAAGATAACATTAACTCTAATGTTAATTACTTATGAGTTAACCACTGATGCGAAATACTCTTTACAAATGGAAATTCTGACACTATTAGTTATTTACACATTTATTAAAATCATACTGTTGTCATGTTGTGAGCTGAGATTGGTTATTTATTTATCGGCTCGTAATATCTCTGCTTGACTCTTTTTGGGATTTTTCTTCGCAGCACGGTGGCTTAGTGGTTAGCACTGTCGCCTTGCAACTTCAGGGTCTGGGTTTGATTCCCGGCCAGTTTCGATTCCCGCCTCTGTGTGCATGGAGTTTGCATGTTCTTCCCGTGCTTGGTGGGTTTCCTCCCACAGTCCAAAGACATGCAGATTAGGCTAATTGGCGTTCTCAAAGTGTGTGAATGAGTGTGTGAGTGTGTGAGTGTGTGAATATGTGTGCCATGCTATGGCTTGGCACCCTGTCCAGGGTGTACCCCATCTCCTAGGATAGGCTCTAGGCCCCCACACGACCCTGTATACAGGATTAAGCGGTATAGACAATGAGTAAGCAATTAGTTATGCTAATGAAACCATTCAAGATCAAACAAACTTCAAAGTAAAAATAGTATTTAACTCTTTATATGGCCAATATGATTATACAATATGCAACGTTATGAATTTGTTAGAATTATGGTTTCTATTAATGTTGACTGATTTGTGATTAAGACTGTGTGTCTTTAATGTGGCCTTAATCAGGACACAAAGCAGTGCCGCAAACATGCAATATTGCTTGATCTTCCTTTATAGACTTTGATGGTTGTAAGCTTGTCTTGTCTTCATAAGTTCCAACAAAAATGAGAAACAAGGCGGTTAAAAAAAAAAGAAAAAAGAAGGTTTATTACATAAAAAAAAAAACAGAGGTTAATGATGATGCTTCTCATGTTTTAATCCTGTAAGTCTGTCCACCGTAATCTAAAAAGCTGTTTTCATTAACACACACATACTTCGGTACTCTTTCTCTGCTTGTCTTTGTGTTCGGCTGTGTGTCTGTTGCTAAGGGAATTTTTCAGTGAAAAAAAATAAAATCTAAGTCATGACTGTATAAAATAGATACACTTTTAAAGTGGTTATATAATACAGTACATTTGACATGGTTATTTATATTTATTCTGTCCTTTTTTGTAACAAAGATAATATTATAATAAAACCTTAGGCTTTTCATTACATGCACAGTAAAGTTATTAAAATTATGTTGTCACCTACAGCTTTTATGTGATACTGAGATAACATGCAGCATCTAACTGAGAACAATTTACCATTTAAACACTTGTTTATTTCGCACTGTTCACTGGAAACGGGCTTTCACCTCCTTTCACTGGCAGTTTTTTAAAATACAAATAGCAGATACTTCTATACTGATATAAACAGCTCTCTGTATCTCTGTCATCCTGTAACCCAGTCCTCACATGAAGCACTATTATGCAAACCAAGCTCAGTCATAACAGCAGAACTAGTCTCACATAAGCTGTTTCCTTCCTCTTCTCTCTGGCTTCTTTTACAGGGGGGCGTTCTCTGAGGTGGTGCTAGCTGAGGAGAAGAGCACTCAGCACCTCGTTGCTGTCAAGTGCATCCCCAAGAAGGCGCTGGAGGGCAAAGAGAACAGTATCGAGAATGAGATAGTTGTGCTGCACAGGTGATAAATCCAGTGATATAAAATATGCTACTAAATAAAATCTTATGTGGCTCTTTCATCAATCGATAAAACAGGTTATTTCTTGATATAAACTATTATTCATTACGCAGGACATTTTTAAAGCAAAGTTCTCTCTCTCTCATCTTCTATACCATTTTATCCTGTATTCAGGGTTGCGGAGACCTGGAGCCTATCCCAGCAGGCTTAGGGCACGAGGCAGGGAACACCCTGGACAGGGTGCCAATCCATCATAGGGCACATATGCATACACTCACTATAGGCAATCAGGGAACGCCAATTAGCCTAACCTGCATACCTTTAACATGCAAACTCCATGCACACAGAGAAAGGAATCGAGCCTGGCCGGGAATCGAACCCGGACCCTGGAGGTGGAAGGCAACGTGCTAACCACTACACTACTGTGCCGCCTAAAGCAAAGTTGTCCAGCATAATAGCCTGGAGAGGCAATATGAGATATATAGTATATAATGTCTGTGAAGATGCAGTAGTTGCAAGGCAAATGTTAAAGCAAGTTCTTGATTGTGGTTACCAGCCACAAATAAAAATAGTAGTTCAACATTTAATACTTATGTCTCAATTAATATGGCTCCTCATTCATGCTGTCTCATTGAAGGTCAGTAAGGCTTGACTCTAGAGAGGAAAGCTGTTGTGAGCACATGTCAGGGGTAAACACGGTGGTGTTGCCTTGTAGAACTGGAGGAAGCATGCACCAGAAATGTCAGGAGTATTGGAGACATGCCTATTTATAGTATCTCTGTTGCTGGGGAAACAGAACACACTGGGGTTGAGATGGTATTGAGGGTTCCCTCAGCACTTCAGTGAAGGCGAGGAGAAAATGAGTAAAGGGGCTCAGGCAAAATGGAGAGAGAGAGAGAGAGAGAGAGAGATGGCAGTTAGAGTCAATTAGATTGTTGCATTAAGTTAACTGCAGCAGTGGCATGGCAGTTGAATAAAATTCAGAGAGTATTTGTTGCTGTGAGAAATACCATAATTAAAGAGAGAGAGAGAGAGAGAGAGAGAGAGAGAGAAATAAGGTAAAATTAGTAAACCCATTAGGGAATGAGGTACAAGCCATTAAAGGTAAATAGACAATTTAGCCAATAAAGGCAATTGGACAAGGCTCCAATGTTAAGAATAGGAAATAAAGTGAGGGCCGGTGAGGGATGGAACAAAATGTGAAGATCCAGTCTGTGAACTGAAGACCCAGTCTGTGAAAACCCATCTAAAGTTTTTATTTTTCTTTTTTTTTGTGATACAGTGTTTTATATCGTCAGATATGGCAATCATTAAAACAATTTTATCTACATGTCTGTCTGTTGCAGGATAAAACATAAGAACATTGTTTCACTGGAGGACATATTTGAAAGTCAGACACACCTGTATCTGGTCATGCAGTTGTGAGTTTTAATCATTTTTAAATCTTGGTCGTTCTGCAATTATTAGAAACTATTACCCATTTCTCTGTTTTTTGTGTATCTGTGTGTTCGTAGAGTGTCTGGTGGAGAACTGTTTGACAGAATTGTTGAGAAGGGTTTCTACACAGAGAGAGATGCCAGTAAACTCATTCATCAGATCTTAGATGCGGTGAAGTATCTACATGATGTAGGCATTGTCCACAGAGATCTAAAGGTAAGGTTGCCATGCTATTTCAACTAAAACACTGAAGCCCCTCAGTAGGGTGAAATGAGCGGTTTCATATGTAACCACATGTTAAGTAATTAGAAAGCTGCCAAGGGATTCCTCCTGGAACTACTAGAGTTTTCCTGTGTGCTTGTTGTCTGATCATTCACACTAATTCCAATGACCCGGAAGGTCCATCATGGTTCCAATTTTGTTGCTCCATATGTAATCTAGTGTCCTGGAACTATTGTATAGTGCATATCAGTCATCACACAGTGTTCATAACACTTCCTGATTTAGTCCCTGCACAGTGCATTCTTCGGACAGTGGTAATGGGCAACGAGAGCCAATTAAACTTTTATATCGTCCCATTTTGAGAATTTCACTCAAGGAAGAACAATATTGATAGGATAGTCACTCAAGCATTATCTGATCCTTATCCACTGAAGGGCTACTCTCTGCCAATGAGGAGACTCGCTCACTCTATTAGCACTGTAGTGTACTTTATTGAAGATGAAAATAAATCAATGATGTACTGCACTGAGAATAAGAATCACTCAAAGTATGCTACTCCATTCTGTGCAAGATAAGATTCAGATACTGGTTCAGATTTCAGTGGAGAATGAGGCAAGCTCAAAGTCCCATTACTGTACTCTGTGGAGAATGAAATCACTCAAAAGATGACTGATGCTTTCTACTAAGGAGTAGAATTACTCAAGGTCTGATACTCTTTCTGAGTGTGTGGAGTAATTCAAGGAAGTGAGTCGTTTCACTCACAACAGAACGTTTTGGTCCTGTAGAGTCTGGTGGTTGGTAAATTTCATGTCAGCGCTTTATAAATGGTTGCCAGTGATACTTCCCTAACTGAAAGAAGGAATCGCTTTGTTGTGTATTCTAGTAAGTGGGTGCAACCTGTCTTCAGACAGTAGTGGTCCGTTTATGGTCCTCCCCAAAGCATACAAGTGCCTGAGACCCCTCCCTAAAACAAAGGTTGGCCTTGGCACAGTCTAATCTACAAGAACACTCAGGTCTGAATATCTCTAACTGTAATGTAGGCATGAGCCACAGCATGGAATCTTCAAATGTTGGCCCTCAACAAAGACACTGTGTGCTCACTCAGTGTATGCAATTTGGCAATTATTCTGGTTATAAAGATGACCAGCAATCAGCCATCAAATGTGAAATCGAAATTATATAATTTTATGTATCCCTGCCTTTTAATGGTTAATATGACAAGTTACCCAAACTGCCTAGCACCAAGATCCAATATGGAACCACTGCACCTTGTGAATTCGCTATTCTGTGGACACAAAAAAAGGGTTTTGGCACTGACTTTTCCAGGGAGCCAGAGGATTATGGTTCCCCATTTTTTTCTAGTCCTTTATTTTAATTATTTTTTCTTTTTCCAGTAAAAGAACACTGCCCCACATTTCCATATAACAGTAAAAAAGGCATGGTAACATCACAAATCTATCATTTGCTGCAATACCACTATAGTAACCGCAGTCACAGAGATGAGCTTCAAAACACCAGAAATTTACCATCTCAAAGGAAAGGAAGACATGTCTACCAGGTTTCTCAAAGTGATCCTTCCATTGCTAAGTAATATCATCAACAGATGTCAACACTTTCCCATACTTGCTCAGCAGAGTGTGTGTGGGGTCATATCTTCGCCTCTTGAGACACTAAATGGAAAAATGGAAACATCTTGCCAGAACTTTCATTTCTGCAACAGCATTTGTTGCAGCCTTTTGGGCTCTCCTACACCTCACAACTGAACCAGAAGAGCTCTTCATGAGCTTGACCTCATCTTTTGTCTAATTTAATTTGATGCCATTTATAACTAGCAGAATCCACCAGCATCCTGGGATTGCTGCTATGCCATATAGCAATAGCCTTTTGGTAACAACAACAACATACTGTAACAACTACCGTATGTCTGAGGATTTGAACATGGTCCATTCAGACATAATGTCCCTGACATAAGGTCTTTGACATGATATGACAGGCATTGCCTCTGACACACAGCCTTTATCTTGCACAAGGTGGCTTTACATTACCTTTTCAGAAACTAGCCCAACTGCATAATCTGTGTGCCATGGTTGAAGTCACTTACCTGCAGACACCACCCATGGTTCCAGGGGTGGATCCCTGTAAACCTAGGGACAGGGTACAATTAAAATTTTTGTACGGTTTATGAGTTGTTTTTCCCAAAAATCTTTGTTTGACCTCTAACAATAGATCTGTTTAACAAGAGTAACCCCCTGGGAGAATTAAGCTCTCAATCATAAGATTGAGACTCACCAAAGCACGCACAAACTTTCAAGATGATAAGTACTGCATCCACAAAACTGTCAAGTTTAAAATCAAAATAGGAATGACAGAGAGACACAAATGTAACATCAATACAAATATTGGTTAAAAAAAAAAGAAGAAAAAAAAGATATATATATTTGTTTTCTTCCTTTGACATGGTGCAGCCGGAGAACCTTCTGTATTATAGCATGGATGAAGACTCGAACATCATGATCAGTGACTTTGGACTCTCAAAAATTGAGGACTCGGGAACAGTGATGTCAACTGCCTGTGGAACACCTGGATATGTGGGTATGACAAAGAGCTCTCTGTCTCTCTCAGCTTTATTCAGAATTTTGCTGAACACTCAATAATCAAGGGGATTTGAGTGAGGCTTTTAGTGCTGCAGGAGTGCTCTCTATGCCCACAGCTCTTTGCTGCTACTCTTCTGAAGTGAAAATGATTATAGAGTGTATATTGACATCAGCAGGGCATTTGGGCACTTAACATTTTTTCTCTTCCTATCTGCCTTTATCAGCTCCTGAGGTTCTGGCTCAAAAACCCTACAGCAAAGCAGTAGATTGCTGGTCCATAGGGGTAATTTCTTACATTTTGTAAGTGTATTTAATTCTTTATGTGTGCATGATATGGAGTTAAATGTACCAGGGCACCGGCAGGATTATACTTAATTTAGAATTATTAAGAATTTATAATATTACTTTATTACAATGAACACATACAACTATTCAGCAAGTGAATGAGCGAGCAAAAATGAGAGACTCTGATTCAGGTACAACATCACTATAAAACTCTTATTACAGATGCCAATGACGTAAAAACTGACCAAAATCATAAAAAAAAAAAATGTATGTGTGAACACGATTACGGCTGCAGGTCCCCCTAAAATGCACATTACTGCTTATATTTTTTTGTCCAGTTAATGTTATGTACAGTGGCTTCTGAAAGTATTTAGACCTGTATAGTTTAATATCTTTCACTGTAAATAGATTAAAGTGACTTTGTGGCCTTAAGCACATTTTTAAGTTTTTCTTGACCAGGCTAATTATGGTAAATTCACAATTTCAGTTGATTAGAATATTTAGACAGGCATGTACCGATCAGCAATAACCCTCACCACAGTTAGGTGGATTAAATAACATTGATTATCAATCAATAAATTGGTGACCGGATCATGGGCACTCAAGGCCCATCTACACCCACGAGGATTAAAGACCATCCCATTCAGTCTGATCCCACAAAAATAGCTAATGTATCACAAACCGCCGAAAAAAAGTCAATGCTAGCCATGATAGAAAATTACCAGAACACCCAGTGCACCACAGCAATCCACATAGGGGGGTTAGCGGCCAAAGAGTCTGCATCAGCATCAATGGAATGGACCAGTCAAAGAAGTCCAATCTATGGGAGGCCCATCTTCATCCCTGAAATGCCAGAGATTCCCCAAAGGCACAAAGAGAACCTATGTATGTGTATGCCCTGATAGGGTCCCACAATTCAAGGTGCATATCAGACAAAACAATAAACCATCAAGTCCAAGGAACAAGTCCCTAGACCTCTGTTGTCAAATTGTGTTATGAAAAAGATCTGTTGTAAAGCTTTAGATTTTCCCAGGAGCTCAGGGAGTTTCATCAATATAAGGTTTGGGACAATGAGGACTTGTCAGTACAGATGGCCATCCAGCTGAACCCAGTAACTGGGTTAGAAGGACCTTAGTCCCAGAGAGCTTCAAAATTCCTTAGAAATACTTGATTAGGAAATCATGTTAGACAGAAGCTGTTCATGAGTAATGGGCATATGGCAAATTCCCCACAAAAAAGCAGATACAGCTCATCAACATAGTGAAGAATGGGGTGGTGAGATCATCATGCTATAGGGTGCTTCTCAGTGGTGGGGTGACAGTTTTGAACATGAAAATGACCTGAAGCATACGGTCAGGACAGCACAGGAATGGCTTCAGGACAATTGTCTGAATATCTGTGAATGGCACAGCCAAAGCCCATGAACTCCATAGAACACTGAAGAAATCTGAAGATGATTAATTAAAGGCAATGATGTCTTCTATAAGTTAAATATTTATCCAAATCAGAGATATTAATTTTAATTAAAAAAATATCTACAAAGAAACTTAAAAACCTTTCATGTTGTCATTACTGGTTATTGTATCTAGTCTAAATAATATAAAAATATTATAAATGAGATTAATAAAAATTAACGGACCAATAAATGAAGTTGTTTGAATACTTTGTCAAGCTGCTGCAAGCATGTGTAAGCTATTGATATATTTAAATAATATTTATTTTAGAATAATGATTCCTAGAAATTGTAAAAAGTAGCGATTATAAAGGTATGCTCCTTACCACACAATTAATTTTCCAGGTTATGTGGATATCCACCATTTTATGATGAAAATGATGCCAAGCTGTTTGAGCAAATCCTGAAGGCGGAATATGAGTTTGATTCTCCATACTGGGATGATATTTCAGACTCAGGTGATTGTCCGCTTTATCTTGTTTTCCTTAATTCATTCAAACAATGTGCTTTACTAGTGTACATACTGCGGTGTATGTCAATTTCTATGCCAATGTGCAATGTCTCCATCTTGACACTAAGGATTTTATTATGGTTTTTACATTACATTACATAAATTTTTTTAATGTTCATCTTCCAGCTAAAGATTTTATATGTCACTTAATGGAAAAAGATCCAGTGCTAAGATATACTTGTGACCAAGCCTTACAGCACCCATGGTAGGATGCCAAACCCCTTCGCATTTCACAGTGGTTATAAAAGTATCTCAGAATGTTAAACAATATTTTGTATATACTAATCAGCCTTACCTTCTTTCTGTGTTTTAAAGGATCTCAGGAGACACTGCACTTGACAAGAACATCCAAGAGTCCGTCAGCGCGCAGATTAAAAAGAACTTTGCCAAGAGTAAATGGAAGGTGAGACAATACCCACTGTATAGGGTGTTCATTTCACATGACTTTCTTCTTGGCTTTCGGTTATAAGTGCATATACTCTAGGTAACATAGGCTGCCACAGGGCTGCCACAGATCATGAAGTAACTTTCCGGGAAACAGTAAAATCTGTAATTCTAGTATCACAATATCAACATTACAGCTAATAATACTATAGAAAAGTTTATTCAATCAGAATGTCAGCTTCAACTTTTTTAGATGGACAATAACATTTGGTAGGCGTCATCAAATAAGGGGTGCAGGTCTGGAGGAGGATCCAACAAGGTATGCCACTGGACCGAACAATATATTTGAAAAAGTTATATAGCAATGCTAAAAAATGTATGAAACAACTAGCCATAGTTTAGTTTGTTCTGGTAGTCACATGCATTTATCTAAATTATTTGCCTGAAGGAAGCTCATTGGACCAATGTTTTGAATAGACAGATAAGTACAAATACTGTATCTATCTTACGGTATGCATAAAGATAACCAATCACAAGAATGGGCTGAATTCAGTCTATATTCATTAACATAAAAATTTAAAGGTTGCTCATTCATTCATTCATTCATTCATTCATTCATATTTAGTAACTACTTTATCCTGGGCGAATTCCTTGTGAATTAAACTGCTAATTTGTTTAGATGTGGGAAAAGAGCAGACTAACACCTTATAACACCTTATAACATATTTTGTTTTTATGATCAAAAATAACTGTTTGAGTGGGTGGGATTGGATAAAATTTCTATGTAGAAGCAGATGGCAGTAAGAGTAAAAACAAAACACCTCAAGCTCTATTGCATAGTCTGTGGAGCTTATGGAAAATGATGATGTGAACAAAACATATTTCAAATGTATAGTGGTTAAAGATTAAAGGTAACTGTTAATCTGTTTTTCTTCATAATATATTGGCAGTTTAAAAGATTAAACAGAATGTTTTAATTTTAGTTCACTATAAGACAGACTTAAACTGGACGTTGAAATTTTAGTTCTCTTCTTATATCAAGGGTTAACTTAGTGTTTCAGAGAGGATAGCAAGCAAACAATCTCACTTGTAAAGTGTTTTGAATGAGGCACCTGCCAAAATTAATGTAATGTTCACGTAAGTAGACTAATTAATACATCCTTGTCTTAGTATTCAGTATTTTAGTATTTCTTTGCTGACATCTGAACATTCTTAGTTTTACATTTTTAAACATTATATCTTTGTAGAAAATAAAAGGTTTAAAAAAATGTTTTTAAATTGTGGCTGAACCAATAATGCAAAGGTTATAACATTTAATTGAAGTACTGTATGTCTAGCATTAAAACTCCTAATTTTAAAAGGTTACCAGCATATCTTGTGTAGGTGGTCACTCGTGATCCTTCATCTTCTGCCTGTGTGTTTTCAGCAAGCCTTCAATGCAACAGTTATGGTGAGGCACATGAGGAGGTTACAGCTGGGCGCCAGCCTGGAAGGCTCTAGTCAAATCACCACCACCAGCCCCTGCCACAGACATCTACTTCTGCCTGCTAAAGAGTGCCAACCAGAAGAAGATTTGGACAGTGAAGATGAGGAGAATGGTGAGATAGCTTATGATTTGTCCAACAGCTTAAACAAGAGGTGTGGTCAGCTATATCTGATAGTAACGCTGTAAACAGATGATTCAAAATATTGGGTCCAGGAATGTAACATGTACATTAACCTTCCTCCCAAACCAACATATACAATCAATTAATTGATGGATCAATAAAGAAAAAACAAACAAAAGAAAGAAAGAACATTGCCGCAATATACTGTATATTCAGTGTACATTTTGTTGTGTAAAGAATATTTGAAAAGTCTTGGTGCTATGCATAAAGCATTTTACTTTAAAAGATTGGCTTCTTCCTTGCTTTTCTCCTTGTAAACCTCTGACCCTTTCTTGAAGCCCTGACACAATTCCCTACAGTGGCTTACAGCAGTCTTCTGTTTCTCATTTTAATTCTCTAATTAATTTGACCAATTTTATCAATGTTAAGTCTTCTTTTTTATCAATTCACTTAGTATGAGTATTCAATTATCAGTATTTTCTTCTTGTTTGCTTATCTAGCTCCAGTGAAAAACAATTAGGACTTAACTGACTCAGTGGGAACAAATTTAGAAACAAGCACCATCGAACTTGTTTTTCCCTCCTACTGATGCCAGAAATTTATTAGGAGTAATTTAATAGTCGATATGTCTGTCTGCTAACAGAATAATCAGAACTCACATTACCAAACATCTGCAAATCACAATACCAAATATGACTGTGTTTGTAATTAACAACAATTATGCCAAATAGAAAGTCTATAGTGGATTCCATCTAAATTTCATTATCTCCCACTTTGCTTTGCTCAATGGTGAAATTGTGCTAAAGTAAAATTCCATGTTAATAAATCCCACATTTTCCATTAAAATGGTACATACACAGAAATTACACACATAGTAATCATTACAAATGAAGGAACAGAACTTTTGCTTTATCTGAAAGCACGAAAAGAAAATATTTGTGCAAAATCATGAATAGCTATTGTATTTGACTGTACACTATCATCTCTGACTAGGTTCTCTGGAAATTGATGAGCGACGCAACAGTGCTGATCAGGACAGTGTAAGAAGCTGTGCATACTGCTGTAGACCAACTAGTAGAGTCTGAGACAAACCTACTAGAGTGCAGAACCTAGAGACGGGCAGCGAATCCCATTACGCACATATGACTTATCACCACCAGTCTGGTCCTGAACACAGAGCTTAATTACAAGTGTCCACTAGAGGGAGCTAGTGCAATGAGGAAGACACCAAGATGGGTTTATGAGGACTGAACATGACAACCTGAGCGTTCCGTCATCTCTTGTCCCTTTTGACACCCACCTTTGGTTTTGTATGTTTTATGTTTTGTATCCCAACCAAAGAAATTCCTAATTGTGATATATTGAGACCAGAAAAATGATTCTCTAAAAGTAGTTTATGATGCTTTGGTATTACTAATAATATTTATGAATCAATAAAATATTCTAGTCTGCTTTGTTTGTTTTGGCACTGAAAGTAGAGATTATGGAATTCTGATGCCACATAATATTAATCTTTTACAATCATTTACAATCCCCTGCCTTAATCCATGGTGTATTTTCTTGCTGAATGGTTTGCGCACTGTTCACAAGCTGGTGATTCACAGCTTTAAGCTAGAGCTCCCTCATACGTACATGGGACTAGGTTTTCCATAGGCTGCTTTCACACTAGGCATTTTTCCTAAATAATCACCACACGCAGAAAGTGCCGCCACTGCTTTTTTCCATTACAGCAAAGTGCTTCCAAAAAACAACAACAACAACAAAACACTTTACAGAAAAATGCAGAGTGACGTCAAGCACTTTTCATCTTCTGAACAATCAATGTGCAGCTCATGGGGAAAGTGGGAAGAAACATGGAGGAAAGCATAGAGGGGGAAAAAGAATATTCATCACGGAAACTCACAATGGAAACACGTTCACTCTATCATCTGGAGATCATGAGTTCAAATCCTGGGTAATGCTCCAGCCATCTGTACCTGGAAGCCTATAGAGCAGATTGGCTGCACTCTCTCAAGGTGTATGTGTGTGTGTGTGTCTGGTTAAGGGGAGGGATTAGGGGTGGCATACTTCATCCCTTCAGTGGAACGAAACTCACATCCTTAAGAGACTGGAACCTTGATCTAGCGCCTTAGACAGCTTGGCTACACTGCATTTTTGAATATACACTATAGAGTATAATAAATCTGACATTTTCAATGTCAATATTTTTATACTGCAGTGCAACGTTCACTTGTATTCACTTTCACAGACAGGTCTCTGCATATAGTTGTTTGAATTCTGTCTATTTACACAAGTACTGTCACTCAACCAAAGCTCAGACAAGCTGCCTCATTTGCCACACCTTAGTTTCAACCAGTTTAAAAATATCTAACCCATATTGTCATGATTAATAAGACTATTGGCTAGTTAACTTGTACTAACCAGGACCTGATAGTAATGTGCTTACGGTTACACTGTGCATGTCATGTGAGTCAGCGTTTCGTTTCATATTATCGACACGTGTAAAAATGGCTAGGGTGAAAGCAGCCTTAATCTAAAGTCAAAGAAAAATTACCTAAATGGATGTCCTTTTGTCAAGGGCTCAAGCTGAGATCCCTGTAGTAGCTTACACCCTCACACATCACTGGCATGTGTGAACTAGGAGAATACAATTTACATACTGGATAAGATATTAACTTATAAAGATATAGCACAATCGTTTTGTAAGAATGAAAGACAGACACCTCCATGTGTGTCAAAGTAAGGTACCATGAAGTTGTTTGCATTAGTGGTTTATTGAGGGGTCTTGATGTTGAGCAGGGATCTCAGGTTTGAGTCACTGTCCATAATCTGTACTGTGCTAAAAAATGTTTAACGTTTGCATGACCTCGTAAATGTTTACATAAGCGATGACAAACATATATTATTATTATTATCACTATGCTAACATAAAAAGAAAGACATTGAAACTTTTATTGTAGGATGTTGAAAACAAAGTATTTTGGCACTAATGGAGGGCCACTTTTGAAGATCGTGTAAAAAGCACTTACCCTTAATACTTTGACAACTGCTTATGTACTGTACTGTTGAATGAAGTTTTCAGTGCTCATTTGAAGGTCTTAGTTGTTTCTTCTGTCCATATCTACTGATACTAAAATCTTACAAATGAGATGATAAGCTTAACCCCGTTTAATCTTGTAATTATGTTAGTTTGGTGACAAGGAGATAAAAGTCATTAGATAACAGCTCAGACTTCTTGAGTATTACCAGTGCTTACGCAATGCTTAATAGCTGCTCCCACAGCATGCATTCTAGTTTATAAGGAAAAACAAACTATCATAAGTCCCATAATCATTGAACCAGAAATAGTCTAAATAAATGAGTTATAATCCTTAGCATAAGTAATCACAGAATTATACCATATGATATACAAAAAAAAGCCTGTGACAGTATTATGTAGAAGAAAAATTCCACAAAGAATTCCACAAAATTACTTCAACTTCTCATGAATTTAGATCAATTATGCTTTAACATCTCTAATTATTACTGATTTGATTTTGACCTTTTGATATTGCAATTACATCATGTTGCAATTATTTCAAATATAAAATGTCCATTGATGCATTGGCAGATTGTAAAATACCTTTTTTTCCCTTCTTTTTTTCTTTTTTTTTCGTAAAAGCTGTTGTAACCTACAAATATATGGATGCAATGCATCAAGGGATATTGTTTGGATTGATGAAAAATTAAAGATTTATATCCTTGAGGATCTTGTAGCAGGTTTTGAAATAAATCCTCTTGTCTATGCATTGTGTACTCTGTAAACTGTATATGTACAGTGCAAATAAAGTTCACATGAAAGTGCTATGCAAAGCAGGCCTATGACTGCTGTTTTGAAGTTAAACAGAGTGTTCATGAACAAAAACATACCACCCCCTGTTTAAATACTAGAGCAGCAAAACCAATTCTTTTGTTTGTGCTGTAGATCTTTTGCATCTGACACACATGCCGTGTGCCTGCCCACTTCCCAGTGGCAATAGGGACGTTACTTACTGAATGCCAGTGCCAGATTCAAACCCAGTCATGGAAGCACTTTCAGCAAGAAATCACATTTGCTAATATTATGTCATCATAAACAACACCAGAATTGTTCAAACTTGTTCCAAATTTCCTCTGAACCATCACATGTTACTCTGTTCATGGCTAACGTGAGCTACAAAGCTAACTAATTTCTAATACAAAGCTGAATCCCAAATCCCTCTCTAGCCTTTTAATAAGGGCACTACTTTACACAGGTTACTGTGTAACACCCTACTAACTTTTCATTTAACACTATTTGGGATTCTACCCAAGAATGATAGTTAGATATTAATTTGAAAGTATTAGTTACCTGCACATCATTTTATGCAACATAAAGCACAGCATATTTCATATCAGTGTCTCATTTGCAACAGCAAACTCTATAAAAAATCCTCCATAAAATCCAGGAGGAATCAAATGTTTGTACACCATCATTTTATGTGCATGGTATAATTTTATGATGACAAATTCAACATAATGTTAGGCAATAAGTGGTAGCCTGTTTCCCTTTGCCATGTTGGTAGTTGTTAGTTGTATAGGTGGTAGTTGTTGTCTATGCAGTGACACCACAGAAATGTTACCCAGCCTGCAATAAAATACATCATATACATCAACGCTTTGAAATGCCTTAGATCATTGCGTGTGTATGAAGAAACTATGCTTACCATCTATTGTAAGTATATAAATTGTGTGGTATGTAAATATCCCTGGAGGCATTAAGTATGGGTCTTGACAGATCAGACCTAGTTTTGTTTTTAATTAACCATATTTAGTCCTGTTAAAATAGATTTGAAGTGGAAATAGTTGCAGATAGACTGTGCCTCTGGTGAACATGGTACAGGTGGACTTACAATAAAACAACTGCATCTCTTGCTATTTCCTTTGGAATTCCAGTATGGCCTTCTGATTTTTACTGCTAATGTTTAGTTAATCTCATAGCATTTTTCTTTCACCTTTCAAAGTCATCTTTAAATGGTGCATTGTGATACTTTCACCTCTGGTCTCACAATGTTTCTGTCATTAAATATCTCTGATCAATTTCCCCTCTTTTCACAAACAGCCGACACGGTTTATCCTTTTTAATAGCCAATGCAGTCTTTAAAGCTGAAACCCAGGGCTTGATTTTCCCACAAAGCACATGGAGAACATGCAAACACACTCACAGACCCAACACCTTGGAGACAGAACCATCAACCTTGGAGCTGTGAGGCCACAGTGCTAACCACTATGCCATGTTGCTGCCTTATTTAAAACATCTAGATGGTAAATGTTAGGAAATGAAAGCTGAAATTTTTAATAGTTGTTGCATATTCATTCACTAATCTTAAAACCCAATGTCTTTGGGTTATAGCAAAAATAAAACTGTAAGAAAAACAGAATACTATTCAAATATTTCCAAAAGGACTATATTGAAATACAATTATTTCCAACTTCAAAGAGTCCTAAAAAGGGGTGCAAAAATCAGGTTTATTTTCTATAAAATTCTATATTATAACTCACAGTAAAGTCACAGTAAAGTTTCAGTCTTTCTATCAATGACAAGTCATTTTTCTACAATCCATTACGGCCTAGAAATTGGTTTCAAAATGGCCAATCTTTTTATTGTTAATTTACTGCTTAGACTGAAAACAAACAGCATTCATACTCTATATTTTATTAGCGTTAAAATTATTTTAATGTGGTAGATTTGATACTATACTTTGTAGGCTTGTTTGATCTCTTTTGCTTTCAAAATTCTTTGAGCAGTAACAAAACGTATGAGGGTTTTCTAGTCTCTATTTATAATGTATGCAGTTTCCTTGATGTTACTCTGGTAGCTTAAAGCTTTCCTTACTTGTTAACAACATTCCTTTCATAGATAGAGTACACCAAAATGCTAATAAAATTATGCCACCATATCCTCATTCATATTAACTCAATGGAATGGTTTGTCATAGGAATATAAAATACAGGAATATGCTCATAGTGAACAGTGAATATCACACAAGAGGGAGTACAGTTGCAATGAATATCAGCATAGCTGTGATGCAGTCGTAGGCATGAGGGCACAGTTCCACAGTCCCTGAGAATGAACAAGAAGAGTACAGCCAAAAAAAGCACTCAGAATTTGATTAAGCAAGAGGGAAGACAAGAGTGAATTTATAGTAATGCATAAACAACATGCCTTACTGGGCCCGTGGTGTTTACTTCATAGCATGTTTCCTTCAGATGCTCCAACCAAACAAATAAAAGATATGAAATTTGTTTTCCATAGATGTGTGCAAATTTATAAGGAGCTTAAGAGCATTCAGATGACCATTCATTTATTTCCAGTGCAACCTTAGTAAAGAACATCTTCATAATCTTTATTTCACTTTTGTGCATAGGGGCATTGCAATGCTGGCACAGGTATGGGTCCTTTAATTCCAGTGCAATGAAGGAAAATTTTAATGCTACAGCATACAAAGACAGCGGCACGGTGGTGTAGTAGTTAGCACTGCCGCCTTGCACCTCCAGGGTCCGGGTTCGATTCCTGGCCAAGCTTGATTCCTGCCTCTGTGTGTATTTTCTCAGTTTGCATGTTCTCCCCGTGCTTGGTGGGTTTCCTCCAGGTACTCTAGGTTCCTCCTACAGTCCAAAGACCTGCAGATTAGGCTAACTGGCATTCCAAATTGCCTGTAATGTGTGAGTGTATGTGTATGCCCTGAGATGGATTGGCACCCTGTCCAGGGTGTACCCCGCCTCATGCCTTAAGCCTCCTAGGATAGGCTCCAGGCCCCCTGTAACCAGGATAAAGAGGTATAGATGATGAGTGAGTGAGTGAGCATACAAAGACATTCTAATCAATTGTGTGCATCCAACTTTTGCCAACAATTTTGGAAAGATACACATTTGGGTTTAATGATCAAGTGTTCACAATCTTTTACCCACGTAGTCCATGCAAATAGTTTGTTTTTGCTGAAGTCTCCCTTTAATGTTTGTGTGACCTCTAAGTGAGAAGTGATATTTGTAAATTATAAGTAGAATAAGTAGAACTGGTTAGCACTGATAAACACATTTTCAGGAAAGAATCTTTGGTACCAAATAAAAGTAAATGTCAAATTCATAGCACTTTGACTGACACTAAATTAGACAAAAAAAATTTTTTATAAAAAAAAGAAAAAGTGATAAAATAGGAAACATGACAAATTTCAATTAGAGTTAAAATAATTACTGTCAGCTGAAACATATTTATCTCTGCAGTAATTCTCCAGTCAACAGCTCTTGTTCCAACTCACATCCTTCGCTCAATCTACAGCCATCTAGATGCCTTCTCTGTACTGTCTGTGATGTTCCTGATGGCTCTCCTGTTGTGCACTCCCCTGATTCTTAAGATTTTTAGTCCTCTGTGGAGTGACTGTCCTGTAAAGCCTCTGTATCTGACATCAATATGGTTGAACTAGGCCATCCACCTCTTGCTTCAGCATTCACTTTCTTTCAAAAGTCTCCTTGATCTGGTCTTTCCAGGGTACAGTCAATTCCAGCAGCTTTACCTGCTTTGTTGTTTCTGACACCAGGACAATGTCTAAGTTTGGTCCCTGCAATCGTGTCTGCAAAATTGGTCATGAGGTCGACCTGTGTCAAAGTCAGGAGCCCCCTGCCTGATATCGGTGCCGCTGTGCCTTCTCCCCATTTAAATAAAAGTGATTATGTACTTTGCATGTTGATGCTGCCTACTGGTCTCTCAATCGCTGTGTTAATGACCTCTGCGATTGCTCTTAGCACTTCATCAAGGATGCTACCACTGGCGTCACCTCCCAAGGCTTTTGGGCAGCAGTTTGGCATGTGCTCCAGTTTGGCAGGTGCTCCACCCTGGCATAGTGAGCATGATGAAGTATTGTATCTGCAAGGCCCCAGCAGATCAGGTTAGATGGGCTTGAGAGGTCATCGTAGACAGACTGAACAAGGAACTTAATCCACTGCAGCTCAGGCTTCCAGATGTGATCTTCCAGTCTAATGCCTGCTCCCATACACCCTGCTGACGCACCCCTACTATCTTGGTTCAACTGGCCTTTTCTGGCCTCACACAGACCTCCTTCTTGACCATCTGGTGTAAGTTATTGCTTTACCAAAATCCAAACAGTGACTTTTTTCTTGCCAGGCCGATATGTATGTAAGTTTTCCATTTTCACCCGATTTCAGCCGTCTTTCACTTTTAACATGCTGAACACAGAAGGTTCACAAAAAGCTATTTCCGAGGAAATATTTGATACAGAAGTATGATGATCACATATCCTGTTTTGTGTGTGCATATTGTCCTTTTGAAAAACAGCCTAATATTTTGGCTCAGTGCACATCTTGAGCATGTTACAACAGGTACGTTTATCAACTGTGTGTCACTTTTGAAAGTTCTTGTTACAACACAGAGTAGTAGAAATCCACACTATTATTGAACAGTGTTACTGATCAGTGTTTGGGAGTGTTTTCCATATTTAGGCTGTGTTTGGCACTTTTTGAGTGATGAGCGGCTCTCAGGGGGACTCCCAGTGGTTCCTGGAGGTATTTATGGGATTTTCATTTCAGCTGAATGAGCTCTTCATAATAACCCTCATCTGTCTGCTGCAACAGCAGGTGGTTCTGGTCCAAATGTTCCTTACTATCTCACAACTGATCATAATGCTTAATGCAGAGCCTGAGAGGGAATGATTATATTATACCACCTGTACAGTATACTGTATTTTGTTACAGTAAAGAGACCAGTGCTTTAAACAGATTCCAGTCCACTTTAATATTCTTATAATAATAAAAAAAATAGTGTCAGCACTTGGTTTGATAATAGGTTAATCACATCGTGAATGCAGGTGCTGAAGGCTATAGTCTGCCTGCGGACAACATATGGAAGAGTGAATTGAAACAGCTGCATCAATCCAACTTCTCTAATGGATTTGGGAAAGTTTCAGAAAAATTCTTACATAAATTTGTGAACTGCCACAGGCATAATCTGTGATGCAGTAAATGTTTATATCCATGTGGCAGTTTTCTTCAGATCATTTTCTTCTCATAATGGAAGCTTTTATCACAATAAGTATCTCACATTACATTAATGCAAATGACATTAATGTAATGGTTGTTATGTATTCGCCTCTTCAGTCATTCATGAAATATAAAATAAAATAAAAAAATGAATGTAAAAGTTGATAAAGATGATGGCAGCCAAGTGTGGCAAGAGAAAACTTGCAGAGGTAATACATGCAAGTGCATGTCGTTCTGGGTAAATTGTACAATTGCTTTTGAACTGAGGGTACAACAATACCAACACCTTTGTTTGAGAGTATTGTATTTATCTGGATTTATCTTTTTAGATACAAATTAGGACACAAATGAAGGATAATGCATGGTTAATACATCAGGCATCCATATGTGAACATCTAAAAGTTAAAATGTCATAGATTTACATCTCAGAGTTGCAATGTTCTGTGTTTTAATGGTCTCCAGGTGGTTGGTGCAGCAGGCTCATTTAGTGCTGATCAGACCTTTCTGGGAAAGCAGCCATCAAGCTCTCCTATTTCTGGCCATTCTCCATATGCATTTGTCTTCTTATCATTCACGATGAGCTGCAGGTTTTAAGAAAGACTTCAGACGTTTTGGGATAAACTTTTAAACATAAAGTACTTGCCATCTGTGTAAAACATTTGTTATAATTCTTAAGAAACAACATGTTTTAATCAGTAAATTATAGCCAGTTCAATAATTAATTTGCCCAGTGTGTTGCAAATATGCTTCCTACATTGGCAACACCTCTGGGCAGTGCACACGGGCAATTTTAACAGCATGCACAGTAATCGCATTTGAAATTTGTTAATATATCATTGCCCTTTCTGCTGCAAGCGAAACATTGTATGGGCTCAAAATGTCACCAGTTTTCACTTCCATAGAACCTAATTTTGCAATGAGTTTCAAAAATAAAGTCTTAAACATTGGAGGTTCAAACCTTCTCAAATGGACTCTCCTTATTTAGTCCAACTGCCCCTGCAAACACCCAGTTGTCCCTGTACTTCACTGAGGAGACCATACTGCTGCCCATTTCAGCAAACAGCTTTCTAACCTCATCAGTCAACCTGCAGCACAGAATAGGGCAATATATAAACACAATAATATTTTTTACTAAAAATACAGCAACCTGTATTACTTATTATTCCTCATCTGGTGTTGAGGACTGTGTAAAAGTTGTCGAGTTTAGTTTAGTACTCACTGTACTGTAGGGTCTTCATATGAGGCTACTAAAACTATATTTCCATTTTGTACTTTCTTCAGAAAATCATACAATCCTAAAACAGAAAAGTAATATGTGATATAGGTAGAGAACTAGTACAGTGCATATAGAAAAATTAAGTATTATGGAAAAGTTTTCTTTTGTATTTTAATTTTTAAAAAGTTCTCATATATTCTAACTTTATTAAGTTTAAAGTGAAATGTTTCAAGGCTTTTTTTTTGTTTTGTTTTAATTTCGGCTTACAGCTCATGAAAACAATGTTAAAAGATTAGAATATTTCCTACAATCAATTAAAATAAATTACGATACATAAACTCTGGAAAACTATGTTAATTTATGTTCTTTATACTTGGTCAAGGCTCCTTTAGCACAAAATACTGCACTGATGCAGCACGGCATGGAGGCAATCAGCTTGAGGCAAAGCTGAGGTGTTATTCAAAACCAGGTTGCTTTGATATCAGCCTGCAGCTTCTCTTCATTGTTGGGTCGGGTGTTTCTCATCTTCCTCTTGAAAATAGCCCATAGATTTTCTAAGTCAGGCAAGTTGGCTGTCAAGCACAGTGGTAGCAAACCAGTTAGTAATAGTTTTGGCCCTGTGGGCAGGTGCTATAACGTGCTGACAAAGGAAATCTGCTTTTCCATAAAGCTCGACAGCAGATGAAAACATCAAGTGGTCTAAAATCTCCTGGTAGATTGGTGCATTAACTTGGACTTGATAAAGCACAGCGGATCAACATACAGCCAGCAGATGACATGGCACCCAAAATCACCACTGACTGTGGAAACTGACTCAAGCCTCATTTCACTCTTTGTGAAGCTCTCCCAAGTTCTTGAATTGGCTTTGCATTGCAATCTTCTTGTGTGACTGTAGTCATCTCTCTTGCACCTTTTCCTACTACTTTTCCTTACTGGGAAACTTTCCATTAATATGCTTCAATACAGCACCTTCTGTCTTCTGGACAATTGTCAGCAGTCTTCCCTATGTGTTTACTAAACTAGACCAAGATATTGTAAATGCAGTATTTATGCTGCATGAATAGTCCTTTCATACTCGAAATTAAACATTATAATATTTTGAGATACAGTGGAACCTCGGATTACGAGTAACGCGGTTTACGAGTGTTCCGCAAGACGAGCAAAGATTTTTAATAAATT
>JAQMYL010000036.1:19848440-19859625 GCA_030014365.1 Clarias pachynema
CATTGATTCAATGTCAAGTTGGTTGATGCTTTAATGTTGATTCAATGATGATTCAATGTTGTTCTGCTATCTGGGAATGTATGAATTTCCACAGATATGAACAGATGGTGAATCATTCGTAGATGCAAACAAATCGTAGAAGTAGCCGCATGTATTGTACAAAAAATAGGACCAGATACTAATATTTACAATTATGTGCAATAATTAACTGTTTAACTCAATGTATAAAATGGCAGTATATATTGTATGTGTGTGGGGGGGGAGGGGGGAGGTGTGGGAGAAATGAGTCGGCCTCAACGGTTTAAATGAATCAATTTGGGAGCATGATGATAGAAAATGGCTGTCCTGATGGTCAATAATCCTAATTTCGGAAAATCCTTCAACAAAACAGAGTTCACAGTCTTTCTTTTTTCAGTGCTTTATATTGTAGCCTATATTTGTGTTAAATGTGTACAAGACTCACTTTGTCTGACTAATTCAAATTGCAAATGTGCTCCCGGAACGGAACTCGTTCATAAGTAGGGGACTTAATGTACGTAAATTGTAAATTGCAAATGTAAATTGTAATCACTTAATATTTTATGATGTATATTTGTTACTTAAATTTAATCACTAGTTATACATTGGTTAAACAGTTATCTACATTTTGAAAACTTTGACACTTAATTGTACATATACATTGAAATTCATTAGCATTCTAATTTAAAATTTGAGTACGTACATCCTATTGTTAAAACAGATCTTTGGCCCAACCATATTGGCTGCTCCACTGCGCAGAAAGAAAGGGAAGTGGTCTGCGGGGCAAATCATACGAGGGTAGCAACCTGGATAACCTGGCTTTAGCTCAAACAAAGCTAAAAAGAATGTTATGTAGTATTTACTAAGACATACAAACACAGCAACTATTTACTTCTGCCTGCCATTATGCATTTCAGTCAACTTTTAATTATGAAACATATTTTATGTACAAATAACATTTACATAATAAAAAATGTATGTAATACAGTAATACAAATAAGAATTCTCAGTAAGCTACTTCACACAATAAATCTCACCTGGAGAAAAATAGTCTGATCCAGAACTTTCTCTGCTAAGCATATCTGAATTAAAACACAGGTTTTAGAGAATAAAGCTTAAGATTGCTGTAAAATAATCAACAGCCAAATAGGATGTGGCATGATGCCTGCGTCATACAAACATTTTGCATGCTCTTGAAGAGATTTCTTCTTAAGAAGGGACCTCCATATTATAACTGTGATGACCACAAACATGACAGTGAAGAACAGCTCTGGAAATAAACAAATGGTCACCTCTGCAAGCTCATATTACTGTAACTAACGCTTGATTACACAAAGTTTCATGATCCTTACCTTGATATCTTCTCTTTCTTGTCATCATCTTATCTACTCGTAACACTACTTTAAAATATATATATTATTTCTCAAACTGGACTTTCTCCAGCAGCAGGCAGCTGTTAAGTCAGTATAAGAAAGTTAATCGGACAAGAAGCTACCAAACCAGTGACACACCCTGAAATTTTTTCTTCATTCTTTGTTTTAAGTCTTTTCCATATCACATGCAATCAAACTGTCATTTAAAACCATTATGTAAATTTTGTAACTCACTTTCATTAAATGTTTTCTTCTTATCGAAGTTTCTTTGGATAAAAATCACATCCTGATACAAACACTTCCTCAAACCTCATATGTATTTGCATAGAAGCTTAAAACACACCCAGTTCAGGAATGAATTCACCATCCTGGAGCTGCCCTATTGCACCACCTACTGTATACGCAATAATCTTTTATTATGGCTGTTAAATTTAGTCACAGTCAATAAAGATTGTTTGAAATAACATTTCAACAATCATGAGTGGTGAGATTTCAGACATTTCCAGGTCATGAAATCTTTGTGTTTCAGAGGTATACATATCAAGAAATATAATCTAATACAATATATAGCAATAGCACATCAGACACAGAAAAATCTAGTTATATTCTTAGACAGCTTTAAAAAATCCAAATACAACTAAACAAATTCATCCATAAATACATAATCATCTTAATTAATAATAAAGCAAATAAATTATGCTTTACTTATCCTAAAGCAAGTATGTGCAAAAACCAACACAAATCGATCTTTAAATACAAACAGATAATTAATAATAACATAGAAATTTTAAAGTGTTGAACTATACTACACACAATGATGAAGGGGGCCTCAGTCTTTTCCCAGGGGGGATGTTCAGGCTAAGGTTTCTTAAAGTAAAGTAGTGTAATACAGATTAATGAGCATTTCATTACTGTTATATACTGTACAGCATGGGTTCTTGATCTTTTTTGCAACCAGGGACTGCTTTAACTTTAATACATACCATGGACTTCCATATTTAAACATGGTCCAATTGTTAAACTATTTCTCAGAGCCATGATGATCTTTATTCCTCAATTTCTCACCAACTGAACACATTTGGCTTAAGTTGAGTTGTTCTTGTGTTTTTGACATTTACAATCAAACGTATTCACAACACACATACATGCACACACACAAAGAGAACAGCATTAAAATGTAGGGTTATTCTTTCCTGTAACTTCTTCTACTACTACTACTACTAATAATAATAATAAATAAATAAACAAAAATAAACACAGGCAGATCCCCAGTTAAGTCTAGTCCCTGAATACACTCAAAAATCATCCTACTATTCACAGCCGCAAAGTTTATCAGCACCATGTGACCTTTAAAAGACAGATGGAAGACGAGGCCGAAAAGGACAAACTGTTAATGAAGAAAATCCCAACAATTATTATATATTTTTTATATCCACATTGTTCCTGGTTTCACTCCAAAAGATCCTAAAAGAAATAAATACATAGACAGAATTAGCATGTAGGTAAGAACTTGAATCTTTAGTTCCTCTTGATCTCAAGCAGGTAAAATCCATACTGTACCTCATCAGATTCCTCCTCTCTCTGCTCCTCCATCCGCCTCAGCACTGAGTATCTGTATGTGGCATCACTGCAATTGTAAAAGTTTAACTTAACTCTGGCTGAAGTTATATACAATACAACACGAGTAAAGCTGAACTGATCGTTCAATATGCTGGACGTGTTGGAGAAGTGCTCACCTCTGCAGGAAACAGTATTTCCTAATAATAAAACCTGCAGCCATTACTGCAGCAACTACTACGATTACGACGGACGCGATGACGCCGGGGTGCAGTCTGACCTACAGGGGTTCAAAAGTGTTGGTTTATTTTTAAGACAACTATTTGTCACATCATTGTTAATACGGGGCAGCTCGAAAAAAAACTTGTATAAAAAAAGGGAAATAAGTTTTTTCACTAACCCCTGGAGGTGGAACTGTAGAATTGGAAACACTTCGAAAACTTCGGACATGTTTGAATTCACCATGTACGACCTTCGCTGAAGTCAGAGAGCTGGTCGACTTTCCAAACCAAACAAACACAGATACAAAAATGAGTAAAAACAAGTAATGTAACTTATTCGTACAACGTACAGCCATGTTTGTTTACTTCCTAGTACAGTGACGTCAAACGCCACCGCAACTATCATTGGTCGACCCGAAATTTGGCTCTAGATCTTATTACAAGTGCGTGCGTGCGCGCGCGCGCGTGTGTGGAGGGGGAAATTCACACACAGCTTAAAATTCTAAAAGCCAACTAAAACGATGTTCTACGTTTGAAAACATTTAAATAATAAAAATAAATAAATAAACATTACACCTTAGACATAAACACAGTGAGCTGACCAGGTAATGTCTTTACTGTGGTGGTAGTAATGATAATGATCCCTATCACACATGAAAGGCACACATAACCAATATTTGTTTGTCATCTAGGGAACTACAAAGAGTCAAAGCTAAGTCTCCTGATATACACTTCCAGGCCACCGTGACCCTGAACAGGGTAAGTGATATATATATATATATATATATATATATATATATATATATATATAGAGAGAGAGAGAGACAGAGAGAGCGAAAGAACTGTCTGACCCCCAAAAGGTGGCCTATGGCTTTAATTAAGAAACATACTTGAGAGCCTTTGATTGGATAATTACTGCAGTGATTAATGTGTTTCAGCTGGCAATAATTCTTTTAACCCTGACTAATGCGATGAATAGCTTCCCATTTCTTAATCTACCATGCATGTTGGAGGATTTATGCAGTGGTTTAATAAAATATGCCACTGTTTTTTTGTTTTTTTAAGAAGAGTTAAATGATTGACCTGCATCAAGCAAAGAAAACAATTAAAGACATGCTGAAGTTACTGGAATTGGGCTAATAACTCTCCAATGCATTATTAAAACCTGGAAATATAGTGGCTACCTGTCGGCTTCATGGAAATCGGAAATCACTTAAACGCTTCTTGAAGGTGCATCCTAAAAAAAATCAACAGTAGAAATCACAGCTATGTTAAATGGTGAGTATAAAAGAATTTCCACACAAACAATGTGACTAGAGCTCACAGGATTGAGCTTACAGTTGCGTGGCCATGGAAAAAACATAAGGTGCACTAATAAAAGCTAAAGTGTGCAACTGATTTTTGGTCAGACAGTGTTTTTAGGTTATGTTCAATTATCTTGAACATAACCTAAAAGTTAGGACTGTAAAAAGATCAAGGTGCGGTTACCTGTTTGTTCGGTGTTCCCAAATTGGCAGTAGTGTGTGTGTGATTGTGTGTGTGTGTGTGTATGCTTGTGCCCTTCAATGAGTTAGAACCCCATCCAGGGTGGACTGTGTCTCGTGCCTTAACTTGTCTGGGACAGGCTCCAGGGCTCAGATGACAAAGGATGGTGTAAAGAATGAATGAAATCAGTTCCATTATTATTCAAAGTAGCCTACTGCAGCCAGATTACATGATCATTCAGTTTTAAATCATGTGTATAATAATGTTGTTGTTAATAATAATAATAATAATAATAATATTATTATTATTATTATTAACAAATGCAGCTATCTACAGCAAATTCCTTAAATCTCTGTGTTATGGCAAGACGGTATAGGGTGTTTTTAATATATTTATAACAAATGTTCCTAGTGTTCTTTGCTGATTTTCTTACAAGTAGTTTTGCCTTGGATGTTGTTCATTGGAAACATTTTTATTTATGCAAAAGAAGGCTTTACCTAAGTAAATAATAAAACCACAAATACAGTCCCTTATTGTTGTTAGAGTTAATAAATTTCTTTTAATGTTAAATTGCTCTCAAGAGAAAAAACTTAATATACAGTTTATATTTTGGGGCGGCATGGTGGTGTAATGGTTAACACTGTTGCCTTGCACCTCCAGGGTCTGGGTTTGATTCCCGGCCAGGTTCGATTCCCACCTCTGTGTGCATGGAGTTTGCATGTTCTCCCCGTGCTTGGTGGGTTTCCTCGTGGCCCTCTGGTTTTCTCCCACAGTCCAAAGACATGCAGATTAGGCTAAGTGGTGTTCCCAAAATGCTCATAGTGTGTGAGTGTATATATGTTTAGTTTACTCAAGTAGAAAGAAAAATTAACATGTTACCTCAGGGAATGCAGATCATCTAGAAATGTTTCGCTCAGAATATACAATGATATTGATTTAAAGAAAATCTGCCTTAAAAATACTATGTTGTTTAATGTGTTCCCACTCTAATCACTATGGAAATTGTGTATGCGTATGTGAAGCTTAAACCTGAATCAAAGTGTCAGGTACAGTAATACTGTGGTCACAAGTATTATGAAAATCTGTTGATTCAATTCTAAGAGATGACATGGATGCAGATTATTAAATATGGCTTTGACCAGTTAAAAAAAAAACTGTGCTTATTATATAATATTCAAAATATATTGTTTTGTCATGCTGTATGAATCAGTCTCCTTGTTTTCATCAAACTTAGATCAGCTCATAGTACTTCCCAGTCTGAGGATCAAAATAGCAGTTTAGACATGAATCATAGAGCAGACTGAGAAACTTCTCTTCGTTGCAGTTCTCTTCTGCCCCCGAGCCTAAAACACACAATGCACATATCAGTAACTCTTTATCAAAATCTGTCACTTACTACACATTGTATGTCTGGTAATTTGTTTTCCAATTTAAGTTTCACTTGGGTAAAATTTAAAAACATCCAAAACACATCACACCTTCATTAATGTAAACCATAAACCCGAGTGTAAAAGCATTAATGTAGCACCTTCGGTGGGCATGTTGCTGTGTTCTTTTTTGCTCTCATTCTGATGTTGCCTGGGATTAATTATAGGAGGGCTCAAAACATCCATCCATTCCCTGTAAAGAGGAGGAATATATTTATAATTATCTGGACATGTTACTTAGTTTTGTGGGAAATAAAGTAATAAGTTGGTTCAAATGTAGATATAAATCTCTTAGTTCAACCAAGACTTTCTGCAAGATAGCTGCTACCAGTGCTTATAACTTAAACTACTGTATACATGATACATAATATGAGGGCTGAACAGAAAGTCATGCAAAAGTGGGCATAAGTGGGCCACAGAATGTTTACAGAGAAGACACCATTGACAAGAGCATTGTGCACAGATGGAAGAAGAAAAGAAGGGAGACACAGCATTGTATACAAACCACACAGTGGGGGACCATCAACTGCATCAAAGGGGATTTCAAAGAGGATTCAAGAGTTGGGTTTAATGATGATTGCAAATGCGTGGCTTGTGATAGACTATTTTGAGTAGTACCTTTGTCCAGAGGACGTATGACTCTACCAAATGTGCAATTTGAACCACCTAAGTTAGTAAAAGAAAGCTATGCCCACTTTTGTATTACTTTCAGTACAGCCCTCAAATGTTAAATTTTTTTTACAGCATATTTTTTAAAAATTACAGGTGGTTTTTCCAGGTGGCAGCTGTCCAATGAACCTTGCAGTGGGTAAACTTTCCCTATTTGTTACTTAGAACACTCTAGACAGCACAGTATGCAGTAATTAAGTAACCAATCAGTAATTCAGTAACCAAGCACACCTGCTTAGTTTGAAAAACTAGGATAAGATTTGAGCTTGCTTGCAATATGCATATGTACCCAACATGCACATGGCCCAATTCTTCAGAAGGGGTTCATTTACATCTAAACTTTTCTTAGGTACAGAACCATGTGGTGCTGACTGTCAGATTTCCTGTTGAGAGGAAGAAGAAGAAACAGATGACCTCCTAGGGTGATCCCCTACAGGGGTGACAGCCAGGTGACATATGCAAGCCTTTACGCATGTGTGTGGCAGCACTAGAAACTAAGGAATCATCATCATTAGTTCTGATAATTAGTCACTTACAGTAAGTGGAGCACCTAACCCTTATGTGCTGGATTTCATGCTAAGGCAACAGTGAAACCTGAAATCATTTATATGCATATTTCTATTTAATTTTTGCTCATTGCACATTTGTGGACATTGCATCTACATTCATGCATATTTGCACACTCCCCGGACATTTCTATTTAAATTGAATTTAATTTCCTCACTAAAATTTTCTATATTTTCTAGATTTGTACAAATTCTTTTTTCAATATTGGTACAGATAAGCTTTTCTTATATTTTATATTTTGTTCTTATCCTCTATAGCTATATTTTCCATAGCTAAAGTTTTCCTATATTTTATTCCATATTTATTTCCTATAACGGACGGTTGTATAAGCATTTTACTGCATTTGAATGACTGTGTATGTGACAAATAAAATTAGAAATTAAACTTGCGGTGGTGTAGTGTTTAGCACTGTCGCCTTGCACTTCCCGGTCAGACTCCTGTCTCTGTGTGTGTGGAGTTTGCATGTTCTCCCCGTGCTTGGTGGGTTTCCTCGGGGTACTCCGGTTTCCTCCCACAGTCCAAAGATATGAAGGTAGGCTAATTGGCGTTCCCAAATTGCCCGTAGTGTGTGAATGAGTGTGTGAATGTGTGTATGTGCCCTGTGATGGATTGGCACCCTGTCCAGGGTGTACCCTGCCTCGTGCCCTAAGCCTCCTGGGATAGACTCCAGGTCCCCGTGCCCCTGAGTACAGGATAAAGCGGTATAGAAGATGAGTGAGTGAGAGTGAGAAATGAAACTTTACTTGGATTCAGTGAACTATTACACTAATACAGTTTGCATTATGGGTGGTTTACCTGTACTTTAATTTATTTAGCAAGTTCAGGTTCTATACTGTATGCGCATGTTTTTTTTTGCTTTTTTTGTCGACAACTTCTATAGTGATTTCTGCAGATGTCAGGTCTAGAGAAAAATCACTGTAAAAAAACTGGATCTGACCTCAAGTAAAAAAGATTATACATTGTCATTTTGACAAGACAAGACAATGAAAATGTTTTTAACATACACATACCTGGGATTAGAGTGAAGAAGTGGATTCATTTCTTTTTGGTAATACTGACCCTGTTCAGATGCCTGACAATCACAGAGATGTACATTTAGTCTATGATTGCACAGTACATATAATAACAGCATTCTTTTTTCTTTTTTTTTTTTTCCAATAAATGAATCTGGGTACTGTGAGTATGTATCAGTAAGAGCAGAAGATAAAGCAACAACAGATTACACATTCATGTGATGTGTCATACCTGCTGTCTGATGATGGTGGTACTGCTACTGTGCTCATGCAAGGACAGATCAATAATATCCACTAATACACTTGGCTAAGCAGGAAAGTGCATTGTATAGTGCACTGTATAACTTAAGGCTACCTACAATAATGTCAAGTTGGCAAACCATACATAATTCATGCCCATATTTTAAAGTTTTTCTTCAGGTTTTTTCAGGTTTTCTTCACCCAGCTATAAACTATGATTGTAATTTTTCTCTAATAAGTTCAGGAAGATCTCCTCATCTTAACAAAACTGAGCCCGAGACATTAAGGACCATCCTGTAGGTCACATATTAATGTCAGTCTAATGAGGCTGAGCAGTGAGATATGTCTTACACCAGAGGACATGCCCGTGTGCATGTGCAGACGGCAACTCACTAGAGGGATACACTGGGTCCATGTAGAAGTGTCATCACTGCTCATACTCAGGCTGACATTGCAGTGCTGGACCTGACAATAAGGATTGCATTCAGAAATTTGTGTCATTTTTAAATTCACAAATTCTATGGATATTTTGTATAGAGTATTCAATGTAACAGCTAGTATTACAGTACAATCGTATATACAATTATTATAGTGTAAAACATACCCGCGTGTTTGAGAAAGACCTCTCCTACCTGTGAAGCGCTGAGGCCCGAGTTACAGATCTCAACCTCCTCCTCTTCTTGCTGTCTTTTTAGGCTAGCTAACATCCGCAGCTCTTCTTCATCCTCCTCCTGCTCTGCCCTCTTAGATAAATCACATGTGCTAGAGCCCACGGGCATTCTCCTCATGCTCTCCCTCACCTGTAGATGCCAAGCAGCTTCATTATTCTCCTAGTGCCACTCCACAAAGCGAGTAGGCAGTCATGTGTTACAGTCTATAGCTAATTAGAAACCAATCCATCAGACACTGAAGCCTAATTGGCACTTCATTAGAGCAAAGGCATCTGCAGAAGTGCTTACCCTCACTGTCTCGATATCTGCTCAAAAAGACAAAGAGCTGATGCTAGCGATTGCATATGGAATATTACTTTATTCCCAAAGTGGTGTTGAAGATTGTGGAACATAGAGGGTAGCATGAGAAGGTCAAACATAAAATATCCTGTATTGAGAAAACCTGCAGATGTAGCAGTGGTTTATGTAATTTTAAAATGCAAATACCAAGGTTCATCACAACACCTGAAAAACATCTATCTGTGAGGGGGGAATAAAAAGCTCTTCATAAACAAACAGCCCTTGAAGCATAGGCTCCAGCTAATCTATTTCTAATAACATTTAAGAGCCTTAATAATATGTTCCACTAAAGTCAGTTCAGATGTACAATCATATTTAACAATATGTTTTGCAGAACAGGTTGACTGTTTACATGTTCCTGTCACTTGTTTGTCTTTGTGATGTAAACTGTGATGTAAATTGTCATTATAGTGAGTTCTCTTTACTAGCAGACTGTAGTTTCTAACTGTGCCTTGCTGCTGAACATTTTTCATTGGGAATCTAAAATTATACATATCAGGAGATAGGAGACAGACAGAGATGAAATAAGGATAGAATCAATTAAGCTAGGGTAGGGCAAAATCTGGAATGAATAAGCTTTTTTTTTGGGAAACATACTCACCTTGTGGAGCTTCACATCCTCAGGGGGAATTTCTCGAACAGATGTTCTATTAATGGATATCCTCATATCTCCATCAGGGCTGTTTCGCTCAGGTCCAGAGTGTTCTTGTCTGCCCCGCCGTTTGGCAGTGCTAGGTGAGAGACAGCGGGTTGGTGCCACACACACTATCTCGGTCCTTCGGGACCTCTCTGAGGAAGACAGGGTGGATGTATGTGTAACAGTAAAGGCTTTAGCTGGCTCAGGGCAAAGCCTGGGTGAAGAGGCAGATCTGGGAATGGAAACAGAAGCCAGCGTAGAAGAGGCAGGACTGGTGTGTGCCACAGATCTTTTAGAGTGAAATCCAAAGAAGTTCTGATCCTGAGACAAAGAGAGTGAGAGAGAGCATTCTGAAACAAGAAACCATGCCAACTTCATGAGCCTCTTTGGATGATGGGATGCTAGATCACAGTCAAAAATATTTTGGCCAGGTGTAGCTTTTACATATTGATTTTATATCTATTTTAATACAAGTTTGAAATGTACATAATTCTGTTTGACGAGTTTAACACAGGGATAACATTATTTACCACTTTGCAACTTACATATTTTATTGGAGTGGAAATTCTGCCCTCAATTTAAATGTTACATGAATCGTTTTCCAGTCGTATAACACTGCATGGTGGTAACTAAGATATTCAAATAACTCTATAACTGACAAAGTTATTGCATAACATGGCCAGCTTTTGAAATTTGATAGAATAAAATCAGTCATTGTGTGCGTTATAAAACATGGTTAAAAGTATGGGTTCTCAAAACCTTTTGCAGTCATGGACCCCTGAACTATAAAATAATTATTTAAATGTGTACAAGAAATTATTTCATAGTTATTGGAGCCAGAGAACTTTTTTCCTAAAATTACTATTATCCAACATTATTTATAGAACAACTTGTTCCCTTTCAAGGCTTCCACTTCGATGCTGCGTGAAAACGCTATGGGAACCATTTGTCATGTTGCCGGTTGTGAA
>JAQMYL010000036.1:19935671-19948475 GCA_030014365.1 Clarias pachynema
TTTACACATTAAGTTTACTGAAAGTAAAAACAGTTGAAAGTCAGAGGACGTTTCTTTTTTTGCTGAGTATATATACTCTTAGTCAAAAGTTTGGGCACTGTTTAATTTCATGGTCTTTCCTGATTTTTAAACAATGCTGAAGGCATCCAAATATGCGATAATCTCCTAACAGCTGATATGAATATTGAGATGTGTCTGGTACTTATGCTTTGTAAAGCTTTCACGTCTCTAATCTGAGGTGCTGTAAGTGGTGATTATTGAGGTTTGTAACTCTAAATAAACTTCTCATCTGCAGCAGAGCTAAGTTTTGGTCTTATTTTCCTTGAATTGTCTTTATAAGAAATAGTTTTATCATGAAGCTTGATGGGTTTTGCAAATACACTTGAAAATACTGTTCGTGCAAGAACTATTCTAGAACAGCTTACCTTCATGTCTTACAATTACAACTGAGTGTTAATTACCTAATGTCATGTGTTATTTCATAATTTAAAAAAAAATTGTATTGTTCTAAATGAAGAAAATAAATCCAAACGTGTGTCCAAACCTTTGGTACTGGACTGGTACTGTATATATACTGTTAACTCCAGATGTCCCTCAGTACAGTCCCAAAGGTATATTTGACTCACACCCCAAGTGGAAACTGAGACCCAAATGCACTCTTTAGACACAAAATACACATTAATCCACAACTTACTTACTTACTTAATTCTGTATAAATGATCACGTTATAAATTGATAATTGTGTACTATCTGATATCTATTGTAGAGAGATTGATGATAAGCAAATGATTTTTTATTAAACTTGCTTATACCTTAAGCTTGTAACCTAGAAGCAATGTATATTATATTCACTTTTAAAAGGGTCTGATAAAATACAGTCAAGACTAGTGGAAATACCACTGTTATACTGCAGTCAGATGCTAAACCAAAGCATCTGTAACTTTAAAATATGTTAGTTCAACAGAAATGGCACTGTTTGCTTTCAAACAGTCTGTAAATGCTGTCTGTAAACCTAAGCAGCTCCATCTTTTAACATTACAAGGTTTAAAGGTCTTTTAGAAGAAATTTAAACTATAAAAGAGAAATTAAAATCTTCAATGAGGGATTTTCACACCTGAAAAACTAAATCAGCAAAATGTATTTGCCTGAATAAACCAATTAAACAAACTGACCTTAAAGGACAACACAATAAGACACTGTAATACAAATGATTTTGGAGTAAAAGTTACATGGTGCCCTACGGGGCCATTCACATTTCACATCAAAAAAGTGTGTAAAACACCTGCTATGCCGCTTTCTCCTTCTTTCCAATGCGCTCTGGAGCATGCACTCCCATTGCGTCTTCCGTTGCTAAGTAACCATGAGAAGCGTGCTGTCTGAAAATGAGATAGTTGCAGGACATAAATGGATTTCCAGCACTAAAAAAACCCTTGCAATAGCTCTGCTACTAAATTTATTTGTGGACCAGAGTGTGAAAAAAAAACAATGTTCTTGGGTGATTTCCATGCTTCAACTAAAGAAAACACCAGCCGATCCAGAGAGATAGAAAGTGTGAAGCTGATTGGTTTGTTGTCACATGACCTGCAATGCAATTATGACTTTCTGAAAAGTTGCCTTTTTTTATCTTGCTGTGGCATAGATGTGCATGGAAAAGGCATGAGTGATAGAAGAAGCATTGTGATGGTGCCTCTTACTATTGTGAGCACGCTTGTCATGGGTCTCCATTTAAGATAATACACTTGGGCACACAAAAGATGCAACATGTGAATGTCCCCTAAGACAGTCAAAACAGACAGCAGCCTAGTCTGAGAAATGGCACATGCTGTCTAAAGCTTGGCAAAAAAAAGTGTGGTTGCTAAACAGAGACACTGACTTTTTCTTTGCATATTTGGATTGTGACATGCTCATTGCAAACGTACATAATGTATACTGATATAAGACTCCGAAGTCTCACTTTTCTTTTAATCAAAGTATGAAAATGTACAATTTATTACATTATATTATTGCATTCCTAATTTGAGGTGGACTGGGTCCAAATTGACTTGCTGTGCATTCCAGATCCAGACTGGAATACAGAATTTGAGAAGTAAAGTATGGTATATATTATTACTACTATTACTATAAACACCCATGTCACATCAAGTAGAAACTGGAAGGCATTGTATATAAGGTTTCAGAACTAATTACACACTATGAGTACAATCTCTCAAGACCCCTCCCGTCCATCCTGTGTAATATTTCTTTTCTCCTATGTGGCAAAATTACTGACTCTTGATGTGAAATGCAAGCTGCTTCATTAAAAAAAAAAAAAAGCTTTGCCATCAGAGAAATCTTTTTTTCTCCCACAGCAGAGTGGGAATATAACTAAGTACATTTACTTCATTACTGTACTTACCTACAGTTTTTACATACTGTATATGTACTTAACTCTAGAAGTATTAATAGTGAATACCTTTTACTTTTACTTTTCAAATGTCTGACAAATGTCTGTACTTTCCATTTCACTACCTTTGTGCATGGCATAGCATTACATAACCACAGTGGTCTGAAGCATTTGAAGCTGACTAATATTCATAATTGCATAATTTGCTTTCTCTCCATAAAATGCTTAATTATGTAGCATATGTTTGAAATCAGAAGAGAGAGAGAGAGAGATTATTTTACTCCTTTTACTTAAAAGCTACAATGAGATAAAACAAGCTCACTACTAAATTTGAAGTTAAGTACTTTTGTGCTTTTTCTCAACTACAAACTTGAAAGAAAGACAAAGAATTTACCTGGGGTATCTCTACTTTTCCTCAAGTGCAGGATTGGTGTACTTTGCCAACCACTGTTTCTCAAATGCTGCTCATCTATCTCATTTTAAAAAGCTGTAATTTTACATTGTACTGTAGCAATAAAGTGTTTTGTATCTTGTAATTATGGGTTAAAAATCTCAACAGCACCAAGCTGAAATCTATTATTTTCTCCCAACAGGCCAACCAGCTGCATTTCTGGTTGTTTGAAGCATCTTCCTGAGGCTCAGAGAACCTGTTTCTTAAGCTTTTAAAAATGTACCTCATTATTCAGCATTAATCTTGAAGACTGTGATTCAGTAAGTACTATTAATTATTAAATAACTACAGCAAAAGTTGATAGTAAAGGTGTGTAGTTATGAGACTAAGGAATCTTAAGGTGTTAATGCTTTCTGTAGCCGATTGCTCATGTATACAGTATATTGTCATATTATTTTTAGTGAAAGGTTTCTAAAGTTCATATTCTCTAATATTATGGGATACGGAATTGCAAGATGCTGATATTTAGTATAACAACACTGGTAAATTTTTGTTGTTATTACTCTGCTCCTCTGTGTTTAATACAAAAATTTTACCAATAGTTTATTATATTACTGCATTTATTGTGGGCTGTGAGTCAGTCTGTACATTGGCATGGCAACATGCAACTTTTTTTTTGTTGATAGAAAAAAAAATTGCATAATGTTTTGCCATATTGCGTTTAAAATGTTAGTTACTTGGAATTCATTTCTTATTTATAAAACTTTTGAACAACCATTATATAAAAAGTGAATTTTTACCCATAGATAAATCACAGCAGTGTTGATATTCACTACAATAGCACTCTTGTTTATGTGGTACTGTATGTTTTAACTGTACACACACTATTACAGAAAGGCTATCTTAAGTACAATCTGGTCTGCATGCTATATATGGAATTTATGGAGTGACAGTGTGGATTCAAAATGAAGACTCTCAAGGGATATATATTTTTGTTTCCTCTGCCTAAATGTTTTATAATATCACATATATAGGTCAATGCATGCACTTCATTTATCCAGGACCCTGCACACATTTTTTACTAATTGCTCTTTTACACACTAGTGTTTTTTTTCTAACAAATGATCAATAAGCATATTTATTTAAGTATTATATCATCATTGTTACATTATTCAAATGATGTTGGCTTGTACAATTTAATGAAATTTTTGTTGTTGTTGTTTTTGTTGTTGATTTCTGTACTCTCAAAAACAGTGTCTAAGACTCCAGCTTGATTAAGGCTTTTTTTTTTTGACAGTGGGCTCCAATTCACTAATCAGACCAGTATTTATCTCCTTCTGAAGCAGCACCTGGTAAAATTATTCCTTTGCAGTGCATGTGTCAGGTTCACAAGAGTAACCAAATGCAGCCTCTAACCACATATCTGGAGCAAAGAGACAATCACACTGCTACTTTACATATATTTACATTCACTTTTACCCAGTTTGCTAAACGTTTTATTTATAGCGGGGTTACAAATGAGGCAGGATAGAATTTAGGCATGCTGTTTATGATTCTGATATACAAGTGGTTTATATGTATAGGTTTGTGTGCGTGTACGTGTGTGTGCTACATACTGTAACAGACTGGCATCCATCCCATCTGGGTTGTTTTGCCTGGAATGGCTTATGATTCACAGTGACTCTGACCACAATAAAACAGTTACTAATGTAAAAAAAAGTGATGAATAAAATTAAAAGGCTGCCATTTAAAAAAAAAAAATTTCTTAATTTTGCCTAAATGCAACAAAATGGCTACAATATTTTGCATAATAAACTAACTTTTGCCATTGCATAGCAATCCAGGTCTTACCACACTGTAGCCACCATGCACCATGTGAAGATAGTAGAGATTTTCTCTCAGTGACTCCGTCCGTCATGGGCAACTCTAACTCTGAAAAAAAAATTATTAAATACTACTTTTTTAAAAAAGGATTTAACTCCTATACTCCTTTACCAACTTAACTCGTGAGCAAAGGACAATATGAACTATTATTAAGTACTGTACTGTATATAGATAGCATGGTGTTATAAACTAATCCGTCATATGAATTGTCCCTATAGGAGGCATTAGCTCAGAGAGCTCAGAGGAGATGGGTTTTGAGACAAAACTTTTCATCAGCAGGACCGAAAGTTATATGCTGTATTTATTATTAGAATAAAATTAGGAACATTACATCAGCCTATTTAAAGTGGTGTATAACAATAGCTGAAAGCATAAAACCTTGCCATAACATGGGTACCATTTGTTAGTTCTAAAATAGACCAGTTGCAGCATAAAATAAACTGCATTACAGTATATTTTTCATGACCTCAATTTTGTATCTCACTGTCACATCTTTCAATGTAGTGTCATCGTACTCACACACACACACACACACACACACACACACACACACATACACACACACACACACTCACACACACACACACACACACAGAATAGTCACTTTTGTCACTTCAGCATTTTTTTGGTCACTTCAGCATTTTTATTCTTACTTATGCATCACAGTGCTACTGCTGGGTAAAAAAATAGCTTACTTTATCATGAAAAAAAAATTTAATTATAGACTGCCTAAAACAACTACCTAAAATGCTATGTTTGATTAATTGTGAAAAATTGTATGTTTACTTTTCACGTTTTGAATTTGTGAATTCTGACAGTTTGTGATGTTAGTGGCCTTATTGCTGGCTCACTATCAATGTATTATAAAATAACTAAAAATTGCACTGTTTATTGCCAAATTTTAAAGTTAAGCCAGCTAGAAATTATTGCCTTACTACCCAGCTAGACAGCACTGACTACAGGTTTGACCAGGAATTACAGAAATGTAGAAATGCATACTGTATTCTTAATTCTGAGTAGGGTTTGGAAACACACTGCATGTTAAGGTCTTGCACCATTTTTAAACACTGATATAAATCACGATTATTTATTGTAACAACTTGCTTTTCTGCTCAATCAAATCCATTAATATCCCTTACTACTACAAACTTTGACAAAATGAATCATATTGACCTTAACCGTAATTAAGTTCAATAAGTAATCGTTATATGATCAAGATTATAATCTTAGGAAAAGAGGAACAAACCAAACTCTTTTTGAAAAAAAGGAAAAAGGAGAATTTAATTTGTTCCTCTTTTTACCAGAATATTGACCATTAGTGCTGACAGCTTCATTTTTCCATTTTCCATATTTCCAATCTTATTCTTATTTTCCTATTTTCCTATTCCTTTCCCAACAGTCATGTCTCAACTGTCCTTAGTATGCTTAAAGTTATTGAAATAATTTATTTATTGATTATTATACTATTATTATACTTTTTTATGATCTCAAGATTATAATCTTGATCATATAATGATTAATTATTGAACTTAATTATGGTTAGGGTCAATATGATTAATTTTGTCAAAGCTTGATTACATTAGATTATATTATTTTAATTATTATTGCATTATTATTATGATAATTTTTCTTGATCATTAAAATTTAGATTCATAAGATAATTCTATTGATGAATTTTGGTTATGTAGTGTAATATAGAGTGATAGTGTTAGTTGTAGTAGTAAAGGGATAGTAATGCATTTGATTATTCACTACTGATCCCTTTGTTTCTTAGCTTTAAAAAAGGGAAATCTGGGGAAAAAAAACAGAACTGAAAGTTATTTCTATTACTTTTTCTAAGCATCTCTGTTAATCTTAGTTTGGCAAAGTACTTTCTGCACTTTTCCATTATGCTCTGCCTGCTTTAAAGTTCTTTATTTTGCTCTCTGTGTGTACAGGTCATCCTTTGGTTATGTTCCTGTAGAGTTTTTTATTTATTTATATATAGTTTTCTACTTAAGTAAGGTTAGAAAAGAGATGTAATAATATGAAGTAAGATCAAATTTGTAAGTATTATTAGTATATTGTTAGTTTAGTTTTAGTATTAGGCTATAATATTGCTATTAAAGTTGTTTGAAGCGCTTGTCCCTGCCTCTTGCCTATATATCCCTTTACTTCCCTAAATTAAATGTCTGCACGGCCTGTGTTTTTCTCTGATGTAACAGCAGAACAGAGGGCCTGCTCTTTCACAGAGGCCTTGGGGTATTAGACATTAAAACTACTTTAAATTGGACATTTGCTTACTTAGATTACTAAATCCCTAAAATATATAATTGAAAGTCAATAAAAAAATTTCCACAGTCCGCAGGACCAAGGGAGAGACTCAGAAAAATAAGTGTTCTTTTACTTACAAAATACAGGAAGCAGAGCAAGGGAGAAGGTAGGCTGGTGTCGGGCAAAGCGCACAAGCGTTGTTGATGCAGTGTGAACTGTGCGTTGTTTTGTCCTGTAGCCATGTGGCCTCTGTTGGTCAAAAAATGCGTGGGTGCTGAACTGGCACTGTCCTTTCATCACCCACCCAGTAGGCCAGTGAGGTGCAAGATGGCATTTGTGTGACTGTGCTGGCCAAGCAGTAGCCTCAGTATGCCCCTGTGATGAACATGTACTACTCATTTTATATCAATCTAGCATCTTTAATTTTTTTCCAGACTATATATATAAAATAAAAATGTAAATAGAATAGAATAGAATAGAACAGAATAAAACAAGCACTGTATTAATTATTGAATAAATGCAGTATGTTATGGTATATTATTATAGTGAACTGTTGTAATTAGTATTGATGATGAGTGTTATGGAAAGCAGTGGTGGGATGTGATAAGAGTGTGTGTGAACCATTATTCTGTACTTTGGCCAACAACTTTGGACTCTGACCCACTATTTGTTTGTATTATTTGTAAATCTAAGTAAAGTCTGGTAATTTAATATAATTGTTCAGATGAGTTAATCTATGAGTTTGAGTTGACTCATAATGTTTGGCGATACTGAAATAGTGAAAAACCATATTACCAAAATTGCTAGCCATCCTCACTTTAATGAAGCACAAGGAATGTGTAATTAGCTGCAAGTTCAGTAACTACACATATAACTCGTGTGGTAGCCATTTTTAGGAAGAATACATTGCAATAGCATTATAACAAATATATAATATGGTACATTATTTAACAAATCTGAGTAAAACTTGGTCAGTTCTCTATTTATAAGTCATAATTTATTAATAGTTCATTTGAATAAAGATTCAACAAACTATAATGACCCTCATGGTTTTATGCAGCAAATTGCAACTAAGCAACATCTGAGGTCTAAAAGGAAAGAAACAGCATTTAGTTTTCACCTACAGTACAATGACATATGAGTCTTTCGATTCATTCTATTTTCATAGAGAAGGTTTTCTTTTTAAATGCCAACAATTCATCTCTCTGTAGTATTCTGCCTATTATCAGATCTGTTCACCTCAGAGTAAACATTTAATAAATAAAAAAAATGTAAAAAAAAAAAAAAAAAAAAAAAAAAAAAAAAAAAAAAAGATATTAGCAACATGAAGGTCGAAAACAGTTTTAAAAAGATAAAAAAGTTAGTTCTTTCTTTCTTCACCTTCTTGTTTCATTTCAACCTTGTATGATATACCTTGATAATCTTGCTTTTTGATAGGGTTTATATGTTTTTCCACACTGCATGCGGATTTTATTATTTTTTAAATCTATGAATGTTAGCCTTGTTGTTTGAAAAAGTTAAGAATTCCTTCTTTTGATATCTTCCGCTGTCCTTGATTCTAAGAGTTTACATGGAACAATCTCAGCTCTTTAAAAAAAAAAGCATATCTTGATTTTACTAGTGTAAATACAAAATGTCACTATAGAGACACACTGAAATATTTTGCTTTACCATTATTTATGAGCTACATCCTGTTCCCATAGCTACTTCAGTGGCTTAGCCATGAAAGCAGCTAGTTATACACTTTATCCATGTTCTGTGCTAGAACATTTATGCTATTCACATTCTTGAAAATAAATGGGCTCGTTCTAATCCTGGATTTGCCATTAACATCCATCACACTGAATAGGATTATAGTGGCCTGCATATATCTTGAGCAATTTGAAATTACAAGTATGACGGCCCCATACTTAGCACTCATAAATTCAAACAGGCAGAGTTATAGATCATGTTCTCCCTGGCCAATGGGATGAGCACTAACTTTAATTCATTAGCAGTGGCCTCTCTCCCAACACACACAGTTGCAAAATCTTCTGCTCTTGACCTTACATTATACCGTACGCTTACTGTCTGCCTTATTATCCCTGTACATCTGCACATTCATCCAGTAATCTAATCAGTCAATCATGTAGCAGCAGTGCAGTGCAAAAATGTTCTTCGTCAGAGAGTGACAAGGCCCTTAACATCAGAAAAATTAATAGTTGATGTTGGTACAATGTTCTTTCTTTCTTTCCTTCTTTCCTTCTTTCTGTCTAACTGCTGGTCTCCTAGGAGTTTCACATACAAATGTCTCAGAAAAACAAAAGCACGTTTGATAGTTCTTCTAGGCTAAGCACGTTTTTAATAAGACAAGTCAGACGGAATATTCCTGATTTATTTGAGCTGCCAGGAAAGATATTGTGATTCATAGTGATTCATTTAATCTCACTTCACAACCATGGTGAGCAGAAAAGCATCTTGGTATGCACAACATGTTGAACCTTAAGGTGGATGAGCTCCAACAGTAGAAGGGCACATTGGGTACAAGCACTGTCTTCAGTCCAGTCTGGGTGAGTTTATACCAATAAGATTTTTTAATTGTTGTTCCTGGCTGACAGAAGTGGAACCTGATAAGGTGTTCTGCTCTTGTAATGCATGCACCTAATGATTTGATATTTAAGGCATTTATGGCATATCAGTCTCATGATGCTAGATTGATAATGGATGGATGGATGGATGGATGGATGGATGGATTGTCCCATCATCAGACACGAAGCCTCTCAATTACTTTTTAGAAAAAAACGTATGTNNNATAATTATGGCTGAACAACTCAGAAATAAGTGAATATGACCTATGGGAAGGTCATAATTAACTAGTCGTTGGGTAGTTCAAGCAACTTAATCGCTAGACATGGTCCATAAGTGCAATTATATAACACCAAAATTAGTATTCTGATTTATGTATATTGCACTGGGTTAGAGAAATAAATCAACCCATACTGTATAACACAGGGTTTTTAGAGTGAAGAGAATGTTATCTGTTGCATGGAGGTTTAATGTTAGAACTTCTTTTTTCTTTCATTCTCAGCAGCAATCCATCTTGTCTACTTAAGGGAATTAGTTTTCAATTAACTGTTGCCAACTCACTTGAATGGCCATGTAATTAAGAATGATGATATAATCTTGGAAGCCAATTTTACTAGTGAATAACTCCAAATGCCATCAATCACTATATAAACTGGCAATAAATTGGCTTGCATTGTACCAAGATGAAAAAACAGATGGACTTTTAAGTTTTTGTTGTTACAGAAGACTCTTTCAACATGAACATATTATAATGTATTAGTTGATGATTATCAAATTGATGATTATCAAATTGAGATTTAATCATTGTTTGACCCTTAAACTTGAAATTCTAATTGTAAAGCTCTTGTAGAAATTTTTACCATGATTACATAGACAAAATACATATGTGAATTTTGAAATATCTATACCCATAAACTCTTAAAACCTTTATTTTTATTACATTTGCAGGACTAGTTCATTTGTGGGAAATTTATTATGTTTGTGGGACTATTACATTAAAAGCTGCAGACTAAGTTGCAGATTTGTTTAATGTTTTTGGTTTATTATGTTTGTGGGCCATTATAACGTTGATGGATGTTACACTAAACAAATTTGAACCGCTTAAGGAATGAATAAAGGAGTCCACAAAATTACTTTTGTATGCAGTATTAAAAGATAACTAAAACAGTGTCATATGTCCATTATATAATAAGCACAGGTTAAAACCCTATTGTTTAAAAGTCTTGATCAATATCTTTATACTATATGGTTACACAGACAAGCACAGTGGTGGAGTAGTTAATACAGTAGTGTTGCACCTCCATGGTTGAGGGTTTGATTCCTGTCTTCGATTTGTGTGTGTGGAGTTTGCATGTTCACCTGTGAATGGTAGGTTTCCTCTGGGTACTCTGGTTTCTTTTCAGAGTAGGCTAATTGGCATTTCCAGATTCGTTGGAGGTCAAATTAGTGTGTGCTTGTGTGCTCTGTCCAGGGAGTACCCCGCCTCTTGCCCTGTGTAGCCTGAGATATGCTCCAGGCTTCCTGCAACCCTGTACAGATAAGTGTTATCGAGAATAATTGAGTGGGTACCACAGATGCTTGCTCAATTATATTCTTTCGCTCGGTTAAAAATACAGACCTGTCATTTGAAAGTGTTGCTTTATCTTTAACTTCAAATAAACAAACAAACAAAAAAAAAAAACACAAAAGATACCTACAGTGCCTTGCAAAAGTACTCATACCTCTTGAACTTTTCCACATTTTGTCAAGTTACAACTAAAAACGTTAAGGTATTTTTTGGGGATTTTGCGTGATGGAACAACACAAAGTGGCACATAATCGTGAAGTGGATGGAAAATGATAAATGGTTTTCAGAATGTTTTACTAATAAATATCTGAAAAGTCTGGCATGCATTTGTATTCAGCCACACTGAGTCAATACTGTAGAACCACCTTCACCTGCAATTACAGTACAGCTGTCTTTTGGGGTACTGTATGTTTCTTTGTTTCTTCCAGCTTTGCTCATCTACAGAGTGAATTTTTTTGTCCATTCTTCTTTGCAAAATAGCCCAAACTCAGTCAGATTGGGTAAATAGTGTCTGACCTGCCACAGCATCAATAGGATTTAGGTCTGGACTAAACCATTCCATTGTACACTGTAAAAAAAATAAAATAAAAAGGCGCCTCAATGTAAAAAAGTTTAGTAACAAGTTGCACAGCTATTTTTAAGTTTTATATATATATATATATATATACACATTTATTTATTTTTATTTTTTTTCCCCTAGGATTTTTTCCCAATTTTCTCCGCAATTTAATAATATCCAATTCCTCCCAGTCACTAGGGGGCCCCACATTAAGGCTACTACGACCACTGAGTAGGGAGGGCCGCAGACTATAACGTGTTTCCTCCGAACCATGTGACATCTCATGACGCCCCTGACTGGCCGTAGAGCTGTAATTAATGTGTGAGCACTAAGTGACTCCCATCCCACCCCGCTGAGAGAGCTTGGCCAATGTGCTCTCTAGGTCCTCGGCTGCGAGAGGCTACAGCATCACCCGGGGATCGAACCAGCGATCCCTGTATGATAGGGCGAGCGCTTTACCATTGGTCAAACTAAACATTACACATTTATACCCAGTTCAAAATCTTAAGTAGACTCAACTTATAATTCAAACATTTAAATCAGCTCAAGTCGTATTGGTTGTTGACTCAATTAATTATGTTTCACTAGGTTTGACTTAGCCCAACATTTCATCTACTCAAAAGGTAAGTTGTCTCCCATTGTAGCCTATTGATGTAGTTGGTTTAAGTGATTGTTTTTCTATAAAAACCCAGCAGTACAAAGTTGACCCAACAATACACCAACAGTTAAAACACAAAAACAATACCTAAAAATTTTTTATTCTTCCAAAACTAGTAAAGAAAAAACAGGAGAATACAGGTTCAATTTTGCTGCATAGTCACCTAGGCCTTCAAGGACCACAGAAACTTCCACAGAACAGATTTTTTATGCTCCTCCAGTAGCTACAAATGGACAACTCCTCTGTCCCAGTCCCCCACAGAAGAGCTCTGGTTAACTGGTTTAATTTAGTTAAAACTAAATACAGTGGATCCTCGGATTGCGAGTAACGCGGTTTGCGAGTGTTCCGCAAGAAAAGCAAAGATTTTTAATAACTTTTGACTTGAAAAACGAGCATTGTCTTAGTTTACGAGCACAGACTATATGTATCACACATGCGCTTCTTGTTTTGACGCCGAGCGTCACGTCATCACAACTGAGCCAACGGTTTTTCTCTCTCTTGTGCTGCGAAATTGTGGGTAATCGTCTCCCCTGCTGGGTCTTAG
>JAQMYL010000036.1:19948939-19960663 GCA_030014365.1 Clarias pachynema
CTAAACGGTTGAGGCCACCCACTAGAGCCACGGTCCCTTCGTGGGATTTATCTATCGTGCTCGAAGGTCTAATTGACTAATTCAAATATTTAAAACAGCTGAAGTAGTATTGGTTGTGGCCTGAGTTAATTATATTTCTCAAGGTTGGCCGAGCCCAACTTTTCATCTATTCAAAAGGTAAATTGTCTACCATTGTAGCCCACTGATGTAGTTGGTTCAGCTGATTGTTTTTCTACATAACAAGTCAAACTAACAATATTACATTACATAAACTTCATTCTTCCAAAACTAGTCAAAGTTAGTGATCTGCATAAAAGTGTGTTCCCTGGGCTTCATGATGTTGTTTGTTCACTAATGTACTCTATCAAACCTCTGAGGGTTGTTAAAAAGTTTCATCAATCAAGGATCCATAAAATGCATCTGACAAACAAGTCTAATCCATGGAGCCCCCATCCTGATGCAAGACACCACAGCACACCCTCAAAGTCTTGTGGAGTTATGCACCAAGGGGCACAATAGAACAATATACACAATACACAGATTATAGTTTGGGGTTTAACTGTTATGGCTGATCAGGTAAATATCCGCTAATATAGAGTCTAGTATCTATAGTATCATAAACTAGGCAAAACCATAATTAGAGCCTGGCATAAATTATAATTTGGATACAGATATAGTTTTTGTAGCAGGCTTAGAATTGTGAAAATTCATTAAGGTCAGCTTTTTTATCTTTGAGATTAAGCATGCAGGTGCTGACCTTTTACAGGGGTATTGCACAGAACTTTGGGCCCTCTTTCCTTTCTTGATCCATAGCTCTCATTTTTCATTACAGGCTTGAAAGCACCCTCTCAGTCCCACTCTCCCCCTCCCCATTATGACTCCCCTACCTAGTATTGCTCATGCAAAGGAAACAAAACAGTTGCATTAATTTACTTGAATAAAAATGTGACTAAAAATAATACAAACTTAACACAAATCCACATGCACCTGTCTAGTTAGATGTGTAGTTTGATGTAATAGCAGATTAAAAAAGAAATGATAGAATGCAAAAACAACAGACCAAGAAGACATTGATATAATTCTGCCCTTTTTTATTCATTCAAAAGATCTGCAAAAATGACAGCCAGTGCCTGAAATACACCAACTGAAAAATTATATTTGCTCATTCTGCCTTTGCTTTAATAACAAAAAGAAGTTGCAGTATACTCAATGTTTTATGCTGTTGGTGGTGACATAAATAATTAGAACAATTGTTGATATGGTTTAAATATATTTATACAACAGTTTGTTCTGATAAGAGGTATTCCACAAGTTGTGCTAATGGATGGTAACAGCACTGGGATATTTAACTATATGTAGTGGAATATGTGAAAATGTAAAGCGACTGTCCACCACCTTCTCACTCTATTCTCCTCGCCTTTTGGGCACAAAGTACCAGTAAGAGTTATAATGCATTGTAATATATTACTTAATAATATATAGAAAACTATTTTCACCTCTGTTAATTACACTAACTGGTAGCATCTGACTATCAATCGCCAGTTCTGCCATCACAGTTTGTTCGTTTCGCCATAAATGTTTTGGAAGATCAAAATAACTGGTTACATAAACAAAACTAATCACAATATATTGATAATAAATGGTGTATGGGAAACTGTTGTATAAAGGCATTATCACATATGCCTTCTATACTCAGACTGCACTCACATGCTTATCACACTCAGGCCGCATCATACTGTAGCTGTTCTGATATTCAAGAACAACTGTACTCCCTCTCATGTGATATTAATTCAAAATGCTTCACTAATCTAGTCTAGATTAATGTAATTCATCACAGCAAACAGATATAGCGTGTCTACTGAAAAGTACAGTAGCCAGAGTAAGTCAGTCACAGCTGGGTTCTGCGTTAGGACTAAATTAAAAGGTGCTGATTTTAATTGGACAATAGGTGGTCATTGCTAATTTTCTACATCTTAATGAGGTGAAAAAGCCACACAGAGATGCTAATATGTCACTGTAGATAGAACCACTCTCTGGCATTATGTTCTATTAGAAGTGGACATTTTGGGACTAAATAAGGGACTAGGCTAGCTATATACGCAAGAGGCCTGGAAGCCAGAATAGAAGTTTAAGCCTCAAGCATGGAATCGTTCACTAGGTTGATTCGTGTATTTGAGCAAAATAATATTTAATGAGTATGTGTAGCTTTCCAATTGTTTTGATCCATAATAGAGAAATACTTACAGTTTATTTGTTTTTGACTAAGATTCTGCAACAGTTAAAGTTTTATGTTGAGTCATGTATTATATTTCAGATTCTTTCATGACAGGTTTATATCTTGGGTTGACTCTGAATATTTTGTATTTCTTATTGTTTCTGATATAATATGGTGTGTCTCTATAACACAACACACCAATGTCAGAGCTGATAACACTCCATGCCTCAGCCAGCCATAGAACTGCAACCATATGGTCTTCCCATCTTCTTTCTCTCTCTCTCAATTTTGAATTTGAGCTATATTATATTGAATAGACAGTTGCCTTTAGACTTAACATTATATAATATATTGAGATGTTTCTGTTAGAAACTCCATTGTTAACAAATATTCTCTGGAAAAATAAGTGTGCAAACTAATCCCTTAATTTACAAATCATATTATTAATCATTTTATTATAGAAACTAAATTCTGACTTGATACTACAGTATATTAAAAAATATATTTTGTTTTGTGTTACTGTATATATATTTTGACATAGCAAGAACAAAGTAGATGAGCTACTTGGGTTATTTAGATCACTTAACAATTACGTTGTCTAACACCCTCCAATATAATAACAGCCCAAACTGTACAGTAAAAGTAATAAACCACCAACCTAATGTAAATCTTCAGCTTTTAATGTAATAATCTCACAAACATAATGCATTTTTCAAAATTAATATTACATTTGTGGGAAGTTATTACAGTTATGAAAACTGAAGATTTTCACCTTCCCACATATCCCTGCAAATCTGCAGCTTTTAATGTAATAGTCCCACAAGTATTATAAAAAGCTATTATGTTTGTGACACTATTACAGTACATTAAAAGCTGCAGATTTGTATTACTGTATGTTTGTGGTTTGTTTCTGGGCTGTTATTGTGTTGGTGGGTATTGCAAAGTGTTGATATATTCTGCATTGTTTCAGCCTGCTGCCCCAGACTATCTGAATTTCACGAGATTCATTTACTGGACACATTGCAATTGTCAATCCATAACTTGAGGTCTACACCCATAATCAGTAGTGCATAATAGCCTGCATATCCTAAACATTTAAGATGGAAACGATTGAGAGTCAGAGTCTGTTCTTTAATGGATTTCTGAGTTTTCATGTTATTTTGTTAGATAAATGCAAAAATTACCTTTACAAATTCACTGTTAACACCAGCACTCCACAGCTTGAAATATAGCATTTATATGCAGGTATAATCTGCCAAAAGAGAAATTTGCAACAGAATAATGGGCTCATATTGCACGCCATCTCTGCTGCCCAGTCATAATGGTATAGATGATTTAGAGCTAAATGCTGATTAGTCTTGGATGAGAAGATGGGAAGAGCTCTTCTGCCAAAGTGTAGGTAATTAAAATGCATGTTACACTTATATTCCAAATAATATTGAATAAAATCTTGAATGTTGCATTTACAGTACATTTATATTTAGGCATTTGGCAGATGCTCTTATCCAGAGCGACTTACAAAAAGAGCTTTGAAGTTACCGTCATTGGATAGATACTTACACTGGGTTACTAGGTTACTAACTAAGTGCCATCAGTTAAACACAATGGAACCTGGCGAGGGGAGGGGGTATTTTAATACATGTAAGATTTATGTGCATGTAAAACACATGTTAAATATGTAAGCTGGCTTGCTAACAAGGTCCACAAAGGTTTGAAAATTTTGAATGAGCATGTCCAATTTTTTTCCAAAATGGCATTGTCCAATTTTATGTGTCTGCTATAAAAAAAAAAATACAATTTGAGGCATTTATACCTTAAAGTGTTAAACACAGTATAGAATTGTGTGAATCCATATAGAGTCATGCCAACTGCACCTATGTGCGCAAATTCAAATATCAGGTGAAAGTATATTAAATTTGCAGAAGTATTAACTGTCAGTTGAATAAAAATTATAATCAATTACGAGTTTTGAAAATGAAATTGTGTTGTATCCTTGATTGTGAATGATGTATTGCATGCAGTTATTGTTTGTAAATCATCCCCATATACATGGCCATTTTTTGTGTGAGTTTATTCACTTGCAAATACAAATTAACTGGTATTATGTGGTACCTTTAAAAATCAGGGCAGAAACAAAGTAACACATGAAGAAACCTTATTAACAATGTTTAAAACTGTCAACCACTAGGTCACTAGTACCCTTTAAGATTTGAGAATATTATTACTCTAATTTGCAAGTTATGTGTGTCATCCCTAAAGAGCTGCTGATGATGATGAAAATGATGAAGATGAAGATGATGAGGATGGTGATTATTATTATTATTATTATTATTATTATTATTATTATTATTATTATGCACAATATTTATAATAGAACATGTAATATTAACTATCCTTTATTAAATGCTCATGTATATCTATCTATCTATCTATCTATCTATCTATCTATCTATCTATCTATCTATCTATTTGTTCTCTACATTGTTTACAGTTCCCTTTAGACTGAACAGTTTTCTGTTTATAATCTTACTCAACATGCCTAAATACCCCGTGTTTGTGTCTTGCAATGGACTGACATCCCATTTGGTGTGTACCTTCTTGTGCTCGGAATGCCCCAGGGATAGGCTCCAGGCCTCCCACGACCTTGTACACGATAATCCATATAGAGACTGAGTGAGAGAGTGAGAATAGAATATAATTTTTAATTATAATAAACTATAATTTATATCTTACAGATCTCTTATAGAGGCTTTGCACACTGGCGGTGGGTCAATCGAACTTGCTGTCTATACTCATATAAGTAGTTGTGATGTGAGTTGGAGAGCTTCACTGTGTGCGGGAATGTTACAAATGTCCACACAGAAAATTGTTGGATTTGTGGCTATATTCTTATTTAAGCCTTATGTTTTGTTTGGGATCCTAAGTCTCCAGAGCTTCTTTACCAGCTAAAAACATACTGAGCATTCTTTGTTTGTTACAAATGCAATATCTCTGCATGGGGACCTCAAACAACAATACAGTAAAGGCAATACCAACAGAACACAAGGGCTTTGCTGATAAATGACAGCTACCAAACTGGATTGTGAGGGCAAACACATGCTTCTATCAAGTCATGTGAAGACAACTTTTTCAAACCACTTCATCTTGAAAGAGTGTGCTATTTACCCTGTTATGCTTATGTTATTTCACAGCTGCCCATAATTGGTAAAAATGTAAATAAATAAAGTAAATGGTTAAATGTTGTTTAGTTCTGTGAAGGTAGTAAATTGTGCATGTGATGTAATGTATAAACCTACATATTTGTACTTACTTTTGAATACCTGACTGTAACAATTAGGCAATGAGAGGGTAACTCTCTTGTAGCGCTTTCAGATAATGAAATGCAGGTTATATTGCCCAGCCCTGGCCAGCAAGTAAAAAGAGCTGTATTGTTACTGATAAGAATTTGCTTCAGGCTCATGTTTTTACACTCACCTAGGCCTGAAGTGTGCTGCTGGAACTAATAGTGTAAGCTTTTTTATTCCCAGTGCTTTCCATATTGTTTTCATAATTCTCATACAGTGTGCACTCAGGGAATTATAACTGGAAATAATACTTCAACCTGAACAGCAACTGAGTATATGGACGGCAGCTGGGGAGGCTTCCACTTGCTTTGTTAAATGCTCTGTAATTACTAACATGCATTCTTTCAACCGCAGGCTGGTAATGGTAATGACTTTGAACTCTCCTTGTAACAGTGTAAATAACTAAAGAACAGTGTAATAATAATGCTGTCTGATTCTTACTTTAGAGATTTCACCATGGTTGCACTAAGCACATCTGCAAACAGTCATTAATTTATCTTTGGTAAACACTAACTGGTCAGGGTCGTAGTGAGTCCAGAATCAATCCCTAAGCAAAGCATAACATCCATTAATGAATTTGACACTGAACAGTTTGCCCGGAAACTGTTACTATTACTAGTTCAGAGGTGTCATATTAAGTCCGTCCCTAAACAAGAAACTTAACAGAAATATGCACATGTGTGCAATAACCATAATAATAATAACAACAACAACAACTATAATACTCTTCCTACTACTACTATTACTACTACTACTGTTAATAATAATATATTTGTAATGCTTTATACTATTTGTCTGTGTTAATCAGCTTATGCATCAGATGAAGCTATGAGCTTAAGAGAATTTAATTCTGTGTTTTAAATGCACACGCAAAGCTTGATCTTGAGGTTTATTAAGAGTTTCATTATGATCTCATTATAGCCCTTCTGAGAACATGATATTGTATTTTAGTCTTTATTGCAGTTTTTTTTACTCATCCATATTTACGTGCACAAATAGTTTCTTTTGATTGTGTAAAGATGCTTTGCGACAATGCCAGTTGTTAAAAGCGCTATACAAATAAAATTGAATTGAATTGAATAGTGTGCATGATATGATTAACATTATGTTTTTAGTGTTTGTTGGTTTTAAATGATGTATCATCAGTGCAGTGGGTTGTTCATAACAATGACCTGAGCAGTTTACTGTGACCTGCCTATGTTTTGCGTCTCATTTATTATTTCATTCTAAAATATATCTACTGATTGCTGTGATTATACCTCAAGGTAATTTTCTCTTGTCACTGCATTCTCTGATAATTATTGTTCATGCTGTCTTTCCTCAGTGAATGGCAAACGTTAACATTACCCATTAATTCCACTGACCTAACCGCAGCAAATACACAATACATTGTACTTTAGCTGTAAACACTGTTTGGTTTAACAGAGCTAATATAAAACCATTAACTATATTTTGTTATAAGTACAGTATGCATAGACACAACAAAGGTACTAATCACAGTTTTTTTTTCTATAGGAAGAAAAATATGTGTAAATATCAAGATAAGAAAGGACCCCAGCAAACAAAATAAAATAAGCATACAGTTTACATACACTCATTGTGTTTACGTCACAAACATGAATTTGTCAAAATTATGATCGTGCTGAACATTTTCTGGGGGTGAAAAGTGATTATAAAACATTTATCCTTTTCAGAAGAAAACATTAAGAATTTGAACTTATTTCGCACTCTTTTGAAATCAGCACAGGGTCAACAGTATACATACAGGGTAAAATATGCATACAGTGCACCTAAAATTTGGTTTGAATGTTTCTTTGAAAGTTTCACCTTTAGCAGACACTTTTGGTAGCCACCAAGAAGCTTCTGGCAGTACTTCAGTTCAATATTTGGTTTCCTGACATGGAGCCAATTTCAATGCAAATTAAAGCATCAAAAACTTAATTTTAGCCTGGTTTATCCATTTTACATCCAGCTTTGATGTGTGTTTAGGGTCACTGTCCTGTTGAAACACTCAATTTTGTCAAGATTTTAACAATCGAGCTGATGATTTGAGGTTATACTGAATAATTTATATTCATTTATACTGAATAAAATAAAGTACTTGTTCTTAATTATTGCATCTACTTTGTGCAATGCACCAGTTCCACTGGCAGCAAACCAGTCCCGCAGCACGAAGCTGCCACTACCACGTTGCTAGGTACAGTGTTATTGTAAATGCCTCACCTTTACTCATCCAAGCATTACTCAAATTTGTAATTATTAGTCATTAGCCAAAAAGTAAAAAAAAAAAAAAAAAAAAAAAAACTTTTTTTGTTTTTGTTTGTTTTATTGTCCATGTGGTTAGCAGCAACCTTTAGTAAAAACTGAAGGTTTCAATTTTGGAGCAGGAGTCTGTTACTTGGATAGCAGCTTATCAGTCCATGGTAATGTAAGACTTGCTTGACTGTAGACACTGACTCTAGTTTTCCAGCAGCTTCCAGCTCGTGGCAGGTCTATGCATCGATGTTTTCAGAGTTCTTGATCGTCAAAACCAATTTACTCACAGCAGCGGATGAGAGTTTGGCTCTTCATCCTGAACTGGCAAAGAATCTGCATTTGTTTAGAAATGGCTTCAAGAGACAGTCCTGACGTATAAATCCACCATTCTCTTCCTCAAATCTGCTGAGTGTTTTGGTCATTCCAATGACTGCTGTTCAAAATATATTAATTCATTATTTTTTTTAAAAAGTAAACATTGACATAGCTGCAATTGATCATTATCTTTAGCTTTGGACATCAAAATCAAAAGACAATAATCTATGTGGGTGTATATATCATTTTGACTTTGTACTGTATGTACAATTATCTTTCCCCAGACCAACTGAAAGAAATCACTGAAATCTCAATTTTACTGATATTCATGTTGATGAGTGTATATAAAAACTTATGACTGCAAATTTCTTTACCTACTGTATTTAATATAAAAGGCAAATATGACAGAATGGCTCCTAGCTACACAGACCCAGTTTGAAACATATGCAAAGGAATAATGCTGCACTTCCACACATACAGTAAGATCCTTCAGTCATATCTGGTCATTAAGTCACCTAGTTTCAAACTGGTAATTCGCCAAGTTGCTCTTATGGGTACTTAAAATTGACCATGCCATAATTTGAAAAAGTTACAGTACACCTTTCATTTTGTTCTAATGTTTTCACCTTATTTAATTATCACTACTTTGGGAACCAACCATGGATCCATTTGCACTGCTACTGGTTCAAGGACAAATCTTTCTAAATATAGGACTTCCAATCAATCACTGAAACAACTCTGCATCCTAAAATGCCTGGTCCAACATTTTATCTTATGTACAATATTTTTAATTTAGTCAATGGATGTGTGTCATTGTCGCAAGCACTCTCTCTTAACCTTAGTTCCACTGGGTCTATTATAAAAGGCTCTTATAATACAAATGCGTGAGCTGCAGTTGCTAATGTAGAGCATCTGCTTGTTTTTTTTTGTTTGTTTTTTTACAGAACAGCAAAGGGACTTTTCCTGGAAGCTAACAGCCTTCTAGCTTTTAGCTGCCTACCACCATCAGTATAATTAAGTTGAGCAGCTGTGTTTGACCCTCCTGTACATGTCCTTGGGAGAACTGATTGCAATGGATATTGACAAACTGATTCTGCAGCCAGTGGGCTGAGAGGGACAAGTGTTCTGGAGGGATATCGCTGACAGTATGCATATATTAAGTCAGTAGTCTGATGTACAATGTACAAATGGCCTGTTCCTCTATCTAATTCCTTACTGAAGGCTTTGTATGTAATTTAGAATGAATCTGATGCAATTTATTTGAGTTGTCATTGAATAATTGACAGACAAGAGCTCAATCTCAGTCATATAGTAATGTATTTATTATGTAGATAATATTTTAATATTTAATATCCAACTTGGATACCTGTATGAAACATTAAACATTTGCATTTGCAAATCTGACCATGTCTAAAATCCCTTTTTGGACTATACAAAACAATCTCAGGGTTTCACACAGAACTGCTGATCTGCCAATGTTGCATTAAGTTTAGACACATTTGAAAAACTCCATGCTGTTCTCCCTCCAGGCTTTTGGGTTGTGCCTGATTTTTTGGTTTCCCTCTCTCTGATACTAACAAGCAAGTTAGCGTCTTTTAAATGCTTAACACATAGTGCCTGGAGGTGCTGGAAGGCAAAAGTAGAAATCTGAAATAGTCCAGGAATAGCAGATCTGCACAGCACATTTTTGCTGAAATTCAAAATCTAAGCTGCATAATCCCAAAATGACCTAATTACAGAATACAACACATTAAATAGTCAGAAACAAGCCCGCTGTTTTTCCATCCTTATTTAGATGAGTTGCCCCAGGATAGTAGATTTTAGTAGGTCTTGTTTATACATGCTCATGCTCAAGAATAATTTTAATACATCAGTAAGTACAACAGTACTACAGTGGTTGAGTACGTACAGTATAGATGGAACTATATGACTTAGTTAAATCTTTCCTACCTGTGGAATCTACCCATTATATTTAAATTTAATTTAAACCCAGTCTGTATCAACCAGTGGCTTATTCTTGTCTCCACCTTTCAACTAAAGTATAATTTGTATTCAAGTGCCATTCAACAGAAGTGACCTGAATTTACTGATATGCGCACAGCTAAATGAATAATTTAATAGGGCTTTCGGATCAGTATTTGATTAGCATCGGCACTAGAGATAGCATCCGCTGAAAGAGATAACGAAAATAAGAAGGCCCCTGTGGTTTCTGACTCACCTGAATATCAGTAGGGAGTCTTTAATGGACTGTTCTATTAGCAAGCTATCAACTGTGCTGTACTTTGAAAGACTTCATAAATCCTAAGTAATGCAACAGTAAATGAGGCACATAAAAGGGCTTATTTTAAGATACAATTGTGTATGTTTTGATTGTATTTATAATATGCATTCTATGCCCTTGGCAGTACTGATTAACCTTTTAAATATGCCCAATGCATAACCCATGGAAGACTCTGCTAGAGATGTGAAAACCATGAATTTTGACCCCTAGATAAATTAAAAATACATGGATCAAATGAACTTCATGTACAATGGTGTGTGTTGTACTCTGCAATATATTATTTTCTTATGCTTACTCCACTTCTTTACTGTATTTCTGACCTTAAAAATGACTAATGAACTTTCTTTAAACTTGTGACATTTAGTACAGAGAAAGTACAGATCATTCACCTTAGTCAGTTGGACAAAAAAAATCCCTTGCATTGTGTAATATGTGTTTTGTTCGAAGTCTTTCTCTATCATCATTCCTGTGGTGTTGGTATCTCAGTATGGTATAAACAACTAACTGTATCTGCTGTGAGATGGAAATGACTCCATATCAAAGTTTGTGTGTGTTAAGAGAAAGTGCATCCAAAGTTTGTTTGTGTTAAGAGAAAGTGCATTCAACCTAAACAGCAGGAACAGCCAGGGTGGGAGTAAGTGTTTGGTTGGGTTAGAAAATGAAAGTACATATGTTATAAAATGCAACCCAAAAGGTTGAGCAGGCTTCTGGATCGCGTTCTCTAACTTTATTCACCTTGTTCCTGTTAATTGCTATGGCTTAAACCCGTTTGCTATGGCTTAAACCCGAAAATTAATTCTGTTTTCTTTTAAGCTTATGTATACTCTGTTTATTTTTCTCATCACATCATTTTGTTAACTGAATAAGTAATACATTATTGATATACTGTACTTCACCATGTATTATGCACAAGCTGTCAAATCACTGTAAAATGTATTAAAAATATAAAGTGCTGCTAAATATAGGGGCATGGGGTAGTGGGGATGGAGAGTAGGGAGGAATAGTAAGATTGTGTTTGTGCATATTGTCAATATTAATTACTGTTGACTAAGATGCATGTCTCATGACAAAACATTTTGGAGGACTGTTTAAACAGCTAATTAAGGTTTTAATGTGCGTTTTACAGCATAATAAGAATTGGTATGCACTGGAGATTGTCACACTTCTCTCTGTGATGCAGCCTTGACTTTTAGTCCAACTACCTGAATACTGACAGAAATCTTAATAAATCATTTATTTGGCTCTGTGTGTGTGTGTGTGTGTGTGTGTGTGTGTGTGTGTGTGTGTGTGTGTGTGTGTGTGTGTGTGTGTGT
>JAQMYL010000036.1:19984459-19994861 GCA_030014365.1 Clarias pachynema
AACATTCATACATGCCTCGCAGACCTTACACAGCAAAATCCTCAGGTCTTAAATACCGTAACACTGTTTTTCAACACAGATTTTAGCATATTGCCTAAGAAATGACCTAAAAAGGTTTTACAATTATTTTGTCCTCTAATTTTGGACCAAGCTATAAAATTAGTTAGTAAAAATTCATGGCTATTGGCAGAATTCTGGGTGGATATTTGACCACTCTTCCTGGCAGAATCGGGTGTGCTCGATTTTATTTGTTTGTTCCCTGGCACAGACCTGACTTTTAAGCATGGCCAGCAAATTTTCAATAAGGGTCAGGCCCCTAAAGCTTAAAGTTAGACTCCATTATCCATTTCACAACCAGCATTGATGCATGTCAGAGGTCATTGTTCTACTGGAAATAGGGCCATGTGATTAATTGAATGTTGTATTCAATTACGATTTTTGCTTCCAACTATTTTAAACATTGAGATAATTGAGATTAAAGAAGTATTGTGCCGCATTCCGTTTCACCACAGTTTTTTTTGTTGCCCTATAAATCTTGTGCATTTGTCCTTCACTAGTGACAGTCAGAACAGACTTCCCCCCACAGTCATCATGCATACTGTATGAGTCATGGATTAATTTATTTTAGCCATCATACTGCGGGAGTTTATATATTATGTATGCACACACTTTGTTTCAAGTATGTCAAACAAATCCTTTTTACGTTGGTACACTGAAGCTATCAGTTGTAGTCAATAGGCCTTGGGCTTAGCAAAATAAAATACTTTTCAGGACTTTTCAGAAGCTTAAAAAATAAATTAAACTGTGTTTTTTTCCTACTGTTAAAGATCTCTGCTGTTTACTTCTGTTAAAGATGTGTTGTATAGTGCAAAACAATTAATTGCCTACAATTAGTCACCTTTTATTATAGGTAATATACTCATAGTTGGGAATTTATGTAGAGTTTGTCAATTATGTCAGTATAAGTCAAAGACATGCAGTGTAGGCTATTTAGTGTTCCCACCTGCCCATAGTGTGTGTGTGTGTGTGTGTGTGTGTGTGTGTGTGTGTGTGTGTGTGTGTGTGTGTGTCCTGCAATGGATTGGCATCAGGGTGTACGTTGCCTCATGCCTGAAGTCTCCTGGCTTAGGCTGGAGGCTTTCCGTGACCCAGTAAAAAATAATGGGTATAGAAAATGAATGAATGAATAAATATTGTTAAACATCCTATTTATGTGATCATTTGTGCCATTATTTGGTGTTAGCATAAATGAATATGTTTTAATGAAAAAAGGTACATTTAATAGTTTTATATATGTGTATTTCAAATCGCAAATTAATAGCAATGTGATTTATTTATTTTTATGTATTATTTTCTTAGCAAATCGTTCAACCCTAAAAGTTTTCAGTCATTCTGCCCCAGACAAATATTCCTGTAGACTGATTTATACTGAATTTTGGGGTTGCACGCTGTGTTATCAAAAGAGAATGTAATGCCCAGAACATGTTCAGAAGTTTGCTTTGATTCCTTTTGATTTGCACATAGAAATACAGACGTCAGTTTACCTCATGGAGCACATTTGTCTTTAACAGATGGCGCATCAGGTTTGTTAGACTTGGTTGATCACAGTCACCAACCTGACTGTTTCCAGGCAATCTTGGTTTAAAGTCTAACGAATGCACTTTAAAATATGTCCGACTTTGCCAAGTTATATCTCACAGCTTGAGGCCAATATGCAAACAGTATTCGATTAGCACAGATTTTATAGAAGCTGTTCAATAGCCCTTTTGTTTTAACCTCTCAAATGCTCTGACATGTACAGCCTCTTAATTGGCAAGTTGTTCTTGTTGTATTTGTGTTTGTGTGTGTATGTGTGTGTTCTGAGAGGAAGCAGAAGGTGGTTATACCTTCCATGCCCACACAATCATTTCTGTGCCAGAGGATTTCTGTAGGCTCCTCTGTCTCAATGCTTTGTGCTTCACACATTTTCTTTGGATTCAGTACAGAAACGCAACATGAAACAGCAAGTTATCAAATGCCAAACACTATATGCTATAAAAAAAATTAAAAAAAAGCATGGCACTTCAAAATCAAAAGATGCTCAGCTTTGTAATTTTTGTATCATTTTTAGATTAGTGATTTACTTCTTTTTGTATATATGTATGTGTATTTACAGTATGTAGTTATTTTCAAGAAAATTGTAAGCGTTGTTGATGGCCACTTTTAGATGTGCTTGTAATGGATAGAGAATGACAAGCAGTTCACATGCTTCTTCTGGCAATCAGAAACCAATGTATCATGTGTGTGGCTGGGCTAGAAAATGTTGTTGGGTGTAGATGTAGTTTTTATCAAACTGAAAAAAAGGAAGAAAAGAAATTTAGCCAACAGAACAGACCTGCCTGATTTAATCAACAATCCATGTAGTGAAGAGATGGCAGTGAGACTGATGTTTTAATGCAGTGAGGAACTTTTAGCCTGTGTGATAAGACAGATATGAATAGCGTGTAATAATTGTTACAAACAGGTTTCAGATTGGGAACTTATAACTCTTCGATATTTGGCAGAGATGTTGTATTTCCAAATATATGTGTTGCAATGCAGTCTTGAAATGCAGTTTCAGTCCATTTCAGTTTATAATGCTATACTTTTACTTCTGATTGGAATATATTTGGGGAAACATGTAGCTTTCCGAATCTATATGTCATTAAAAAAGTACTATGCAAAAGCCTTTGTTAATTTGGATTACATTGATTATTTTAAATGTTTCAGTTAAATTCAGTTTTATTAATATAGCGCTTTTATATTTTATATTTCAATAGTCCTTGTCACAAAGAGTTAAAATGTGCAAGGAAATATGTATAAATCAAAATGAGTAGACAGTCTAAATATAATGTTTCCAACAGAAATTAAATATTACACAAAATAAATGTTTGTATGCCAGTAAAGAAACTAACATAAACTATTATATCACAGACCACTTTTCAGACAAAAAAAGAAAAGAATGCTGGCTGTCAAGGCAAACCTGAAACTACAGAAGCAAGTGTGACAGTCAAAGTCTTAAGAAGAACGAGTCTCCAAGATGCTTAAAAACGATTCTGTGTCCTTAGAATCTGTATAAAGGGTCCCTGAGAGTACTGACGTATTTTTAAAGGGAAAGGATTGTCACACCAAATATTGACTTTAGTTATAGTTTAATTAAATATAGTTAAGTTTATACATGTTAATTGCTTTTTTATAGATTTTTTTGTATGGTGAAAATGTTTTGTTGCTCATGAAGGCATCTTCGCTTCACAGCATTGTCATAAACTTTTGTTCAATACCGAACATAGTATATCCAATATGCCCCATTATATACAACCTTCTACTGTCCCCTATGTGCAGATGGTATGATCACTGGTGTGCTTGCTCAGATATCTGTGGGTGGCTTTATGAAATCTCTGCAGCGGCTGTAAAGTATGTGTCTTCAAGTATTTAGGCCATGGGTATGATTGATAACATCTCCATGAGGGAGTGCCATTTTTCAAATTCCTTTTATTTCTCAGGTCTATCTCCCATTCTTTTCCACCCCCGCACAGAACGACATACGCATGATTGGCTACCCCATGGTCCCAAACCTCCCTTTCCAATTTTATCACACTTTCCCTTCATTCATTAGGGGCCTCTAATTTGTGCTTTGCTTTTAACTGCAAATTAAAATTGCCTCATCTCTGTTGGAGACCTATCTAGTCGCTAATCTAAACTATGCCTCTGTCAGCTATATTTCCTGAACAATTGTTTATTGTTTTTTAAGTGATAATCACACATGTGAGAATGATCACTCTAGGTGGAACAGTAAGTCAATTACAGCTAAATGATATAAAGGAGGTAATTTAAATGTAATTAAGCAAAGAAAAATGCTACAAATTGTCATAAGTGGGCCTGAATACTGTTATTGAATCTAACCACACACTGGCAATTAAGTTGCCCATGGGGGCGAAATTTGATTTTTATTTCTTTAATGTCTGTTTATGCAGGTATTTCTCAAATAGAGACAGATAATATTGCACACTCAAGGGTGCAATTTATTTTTTTCTTCTTATTCCGTCACTTTCTTGTTTTTTTACGGTCTAGCTTTCTTTGTACTTCAGCAAATATTCACTTTAAGCTTGAAAGAAGGTATTGATGTTTGGCAACGCTCTGTTGTTGCAATATGACATTATTACAGAAAACGCGGAAGCCTGTCATTTACAAGGCTATGCAGCAAACACTTCTCAAGGTGATTGCGGAGAAAAGCTCTGTGTATCACAAAGCCACAGATGGAAAACGACATACAATATACTGTACTCTCCTTTTTGACATACAGTAGTTTTTAATGAGGATTTGGTTTTTAGGATATTATGCTCCTGAAAGATCCATCTGTGGTCAGTTCCGTACAACGTTTTTTTTTATTATTATTGTTGGGGGGATAACCAGGTAGTAGTATGCTATCAATCTTCACACTAGCTACAAAACAGCCCCAAAGCATCAATGGGGTCCAGCACTATATTGTCCAGCAGGTATTGGGTGATTTACAGTATCTATGCAGTCGACAAACATGTCATAGTGAACTTACAGTAATGCATAGTGTTCAGTTATTGCATTTTATGTCATACTCTCAGGAAAGGTTTTTTTTTTTTTTTGGAGAAATGTTTTCAACTGATTTGTGAATGTCAGCCTTTGTTGTGGCAGTTTATTCTTTTTTTTAGAGCGCACAGTCTAATTTAAAAAAGAATTCTTAAAGTATCAGAATTTCTTCTGAAGAATCTCCTTAAAGTGTGAGAGATTTTTTTCAGTAAACCAACATTCAATTCTCAGTACTGTTTACCTACTCTTTATAGAAGCTCAGGGTTCTGAACACCAATAATTTGTGTCTGATAATGATTAAAATTGCTAACATGGCACTAAAAATCACTTTGAACTATGGATTTGCTAGTCATTAATACATGTTTTATACACATCTTCAAGATTTTTTAATGTGACTGTTGTTTAGGAGGGTGTATGCTAAGTAAAAAAAAAAACAATTCATCCACACCCTTACTACAGTCTAGACACAGTTTGTAAGATTATATCTCTGTTTTTGGGAGGAAAAGGATATGAAGCTAATGGTGGGTTTGGCTCGGGAATGTAAGGGAAACTGCCCTATTAAACATAAATAACAACTGGATTTAGCATGGCTTAAGTGACTGTTCTATTGCAGCACTCATTTAACCTTATTACTTTGTTTTGGGATGGTCCCAATCAAGTCTTTGCCAAATTCTATAACAGACTGTGTAGTAACGTGTTATGTATATCAGATTACATCAGCAAAATCTGGACCACAGATTCCCAGAAAATGGGATCACATAAAAAGAGTTTAAGCTAAAAAAAAGATTTTTTGTGATCATTACCACATCTCATGTATGGTCTGCTATTCCCAATATTGCTTCTCTATCGACCACAAATTTATCCTCCTTGTGAGGGATTGAGATGCCTTAATATGTCGTAATATGTGTTCTAAGACCCTGCATCTCAACTCTTGATCATATAACTCCATTACAGTGTATGATTTTTGTTTTCAACAGGAAAAAAATATAGTGTGTAAACTCAGCTTGATGAATATCAAAGCCAGAAACATTCACAAAACATGCACTGCTATGACATCATATAACTGTAGAACTTGGCCAAGATTCCTTTTAATGGGTTTCATGGGAACGAATAGGATTAACGGTAGAAATAGCTGAGAGAGTAAGAGTAGATTAGCTGAAGAATTCAAAGTTATTACTCTGTAAATCAACAAATATTGATCCCACAGGGCTTTATTTTCCAACATTGAAGGTATTTTAGACTTCTGGGACTTATAACTATAACAAGAATGTCATGAACCTACTATTTCATTAGTTAGAAAGCTCTGGAACAGGGTTGGACGCATGCCTTTTTAATTAAAGACAGCCCCAGATAAAAGAATAAAAATACAATCATCTGAAGTTCTAATAGATTTGTTCATCCTGTAAATTCGACTAATAGGGCAAAATACTATCTACTACTACTGTCTACTATGTACTTCTTCTTAGTTAGCAGTCACCACAGCAGACCATTTGTCTCCATCAACTCTGTCCACCACATCTTTGTCACGACAACCTCCTGCATGTCCTCCCTCACCGCATTAATAAACCACCTCTGGGGCCTTCCTCTTCTCCTCCTGCCTGGCAAGTCTGTCATTCATCTCTCAATGTACCCCTCATCCCTCCTCTGCACATGTCCAAACCATCTTAATCTGGCCCCTCTAACTTTATCCCCAAACCATCTTACCTGCACTGTTCCTCTAATCCAAGTATACTCATTCTTAATCCTGTCCATTCCTCTCACTCCCAAAGCAAATCACAGCATCTTCAGCTCGGACACCTCCAGCTCTGCTTCCAGTATTTTTGCCTTTCGTTCTTGTCAATACCTTTCTGCCACAGATCACTCCTGCTACTCTTCTCCACCCATTCCACCCTGCCTGCACTCTCTTCTTCATTTCTCTACCACACTCCCCATTGCTTTAGAGAGATGACCTTAAATATTTAAATACCTCTACCTTCTACTCCTATCTACTCCTTGCAACCACACATTTACCCCACCCTCGCTTTTATTTACACACATGTACTTTGTATTGCTCCTACTGATCTTCATGCCTCTTCTCTTCAGGGCACCCTCCACCTCTCTAGACTCATCTCAACCTGCTCCCTACTCTCACAATATCATCCGCAAACATCATAATCCGTGGGGACTCTTGTCGAACTTCATCCGTCAACCTATCCATCACCAATGCAAACAGGAAGGGGCTTAGAGTCGATCCCTGGTGCAGTCCCACCTCTACCTTAAACCTGTCGGTCATATTGTTTCTATACACACCTTAGCGATGTAAAACTGTCCTTGTACATATCTTGCACCACTTTCACATACTTCTTTGCCACTCCTGACTTACTCTTCACTCAAACTTACCTTCCTACTGATGTACTCATGTGTTTTTCATTCTCTCGATTTAGACCACTCTGTTCCCTCACAATTTGTGAGGATTTGCCCATTTAGTATACCAAGCTTTGTTTCCAGTGTTTTGATCTCTGTTTTGTTTTTGTGCAGACTTCTGTGTTTAGCAGTATAGTTTAGCAGCAGTGCTTGAATTTCTGAAGTGGTTAAAATTATACCCAATTATAACTGCAATTATAACTGAAGTGGATCTAGTAAATCTTAGCAAATTCTAAATAGTTTGACATTTTGAATTGTAACAAAATAAAAAAACAGGGGGGGAAAAAACATATTGAATCATGGTACATATAAAGTCATGAAATTCAAATTCAAATTTTATTTGTCATGTACACAACCATATAGCATAATACTGAATCCCTTTCTAACCTCTAATTAAGATCACCACTAGGTGTGTGGAACAAAGAATTTTACATCCTACATGGTTGAATCATCTTTGTAGCTCATGTTATTTGTGAACAAATCAGCAGTGTTTTTTAGTAAGTCTCGTTTAAGATGACATACTGCTTTCAGATGTGTTTTCCTGCTAAAAGTTCTTCTGTGACTGGTTGTGAATGTGGAATTTGGCAGGCAGCTGCTCTCCCCTCAGTACTGTGGACTGTACTGTGGATTACTGTCACCCATGGTGGCGACTGACAGTTAGTGTAATTAATGATTTTTAGAACATCTGTGACATGGAGTGATACTTATAGTTAAATGTCCCAGTGCAGTTATGCTCTATTATCACCACTCATCCAATCAAATTACTCTGTCGTGTAATTCCTGAATATGCATACAAATAATAGCAAATTGTTGATTAAACATGATTACATTATTTGATTAATCTTTAATTACAGCTACAGGACTGAATGTATAGATATTTAAACTGGTGCCTATATATGCTCAAAATACAGTAGCATGTATTCCACAAAAAAATATTTAAGCATTATCTACTGCAGTGTGTGTGTGTGTATGTGTGTGTGTGTGTGTGTGTGTGTGTGTGGATGTTCGGTGTACCATTTAATCGTACCACAGCCAGCACATGCACAAACATTACTGTTTTAAACTTTGGACTTTACAAAATCCCCACGTGGTAGTCAGGTAACGTATAGCATGCTTTACCAGCTAAGTTATCTATAGTATTTCAGTAAAGTACTGTTGCACACTTAGTGGGCTGCATACAGATGATGTGCTACAAAATCACTTCACGATGGCTAAACCCGGCTTTTTCTATGGAGAGATAGAGAGAGTGGTCTTGCTTTGGATTTTATGCCTTGCAGCTGTAATTAAAGTTTAATCAAACCAAACTTGACCCTTTTTCCCGCTTACGCTCCCAAGCTCAAGCACCGAGACAAACCACTATATGAGCTGTGGAAAGTCTCAGTTTATACAGGCATGGAAGAAAAATTCTCTTTGTTCATCAGGACCAAATGATTTATACACTTATCGTGGCACTGAAGTAAAATACTGCATAGCATTATGTTAGAGGTGAGAGAGATACACCATGATGAGGGTCGCATACATTTTTAATTTTAATTATGTTCTCCCAAAAATTAATACAGAAAAATAAACTTGTAGAGCCTTTAGACTTCTTAGACATTATTCTCAGTGGTGGTCTTTCTTGATGATGCAGTGCAGCAACCACAGGCTGAGCAAAGAGCAAGGTGATATAAACTGGAGGTGGCCATACACCTCCTCATCAGTATTATGCATTCCTGAAACTGTGCTAGACAGGTAACTCATCCTTATTATTAAATAATATGCAGAAACACCCAATTTATTATTTGTATAAGTATAAAAATTTTGAAAATAGAAACTCCCAGCAGGTACTGTAATCAACTGCTGCATTGCTTCATTTTTTATCCTTCTTCTGCGCCGTCTATTAATTAAATTTCATTTAGTTTCCTCCAGTTTTATTTGTATAGAGCTTCTAACAATGGACAACATTACTTGAGCCCTACTCATTTCAAACCAGACTGTCTTATATTTTTTATGTGGTCTTGAGGAATAGTTCTCCAGGCAAATCTCTTCTTATCAGTTGCATTTTCCGTCACAGTAATCCTGTGTATCTTTAGGTTGTCCACATATGGGGCCATCCTTAGGAGTAGCACATGGTTTCTGATGAGTGATGAGAACTCCAAACAGAAGTAGGGCATCAGTGTGAATCTGGAGAGCAGGTGAGGTCAGGATCATTGATATCTCAGGAGTAGCATGAGAGAGAGAGAGAGAGAGAGAGCGAGATGCTTATTGTAATGTACTGGTTTAGGATAATGTACCATGTGGGCTGACATGGAATGGACCTAATACAATAACTGGATATTAAATCATTCTCAGCACAGCATTGCCATGACAGTGACATGTTTAATTGGGACATTTATTCAAAGACCTTATTCAAAATCAATCCAACGGTCATTAAGCTAAGGATCCCATGTTAACACATTAATTTTACAATGTGTGTCATTTACTTTTTAGTGGTTTGACATACATTGATTTGGCAAAAAAATGACATTATTATCTGACAACACACAATTCCATCCAAGTTCAGACAGTGTATTTTTGTGGGTTCTACTGTGGAGGACTTTCTTTATTAGAGCATTGAAAGTCTTAGTGAAGATAATAGTGTGACAGTATTGCTTTTGACATGACTACAACATGTTAAACTTTTGTCTCTTCCACTTACATTGAACGCATATGGAATTCCCATGTAACACATGTAGGTAAAATTGTTTAAAGTGGCCTAATTTTCAATTAATCACTTTTAAAGGTGGCTTGATAAAGCATTGTTCCACTTGAGTCTTATTAAGTGAAATTGTGTGTAACAGCTATTTGTGAAGGTAGCAATTTAGAAATCATTTTTGCAAAGCGCTGTCATAGTGCTTAAGACAAATTGGCTTTCCTCATTATTTTACCTTGCATTAAAATATTCGGTTTACTTGAGTAAGATGTGATATCATTTAGTTAATTTGTTTTCTTATTTTACAGATTGTTTTTTTTCTTTTTTTTTCAATATGTTCAAATTGAAATTTGTTCCCACTTTTCAACAGGATGCAGAGACATTGAAGCAGATAACACAGAAAGGAAATTTGTTTTGTCTGGAACTGTTCTGGGCCACCTAATTAAATGTAAATAGCAGATTGATTTATTGTTTCCTTCTGTGCTAGTTTAAATTCTACAAATAGAACACAGCTGCACTGTGGGGTAGGACAGAAATATATTGATAGTAATATAGAGAATTTAAAATGCAGTTTTGCAGTAGTATATAGTATGATATAATTCTTAGTAGCATATAGTATATATAGTATTTAGTGTAGTGGTTAGCACTGTCGCCTTGCATCTCCAGGGTGCGGGTTCGATTCCCGGCCAGGCTCGATTCCCATCTCTGTGTGCATGGAGTTTGCATGTTCTCCCCGTGCTTGGTGGG
>JAQMYL010000036.1:20002580-20016645 GCA_030014365.1 Clarias pachynema
CTGTATCATGGCTGACCCTGCGCTCTGACCCCAGTTATGCTGGGATATGCGAAGAAGGAATTTCACTGTGCTGTAATTTATATGTGACAAATAAAGGCTTAACTTAACTTAAAGTGGAAGGTTTCTCGCCTGCCATGCGGAAGGACCGGGTTTGATTTTCCCCCAATGCTCAAACCCTAGCCACTGGATGCAGTGCCGGCCCCAAGCCCAGATAAAATGGGAGGGTTGCGTCAGGAAGGGCGTCCGATGTAAAACCTGTGCCAAAGTTGGGTGCAGGTCGGATGGCGCGTTTTGGCGCGCCTGCGAAGGGAGAAGCCAAAAGACTAACAATAAAAAGTGGCAGTGCATATCGGATATGAACTGTGAATGTTGGTAAAATTCAACAATATCTGTCTAATGACCTTGAGATTGGCCCAGAGCACAGTAGCGTCCTAGCACAGTGAAGACTAAGCAATACTCTTGAATTGGCTCTGGGTTAAATTGTTTGGTGTCACACAGATAACATTGCTTGAGTGGAGCTTTGCATGATTAGTAATCGGGAAAAGTGTGAATGGAAGTAAATGTCATGCGCCTTGTTAGATGATGTGGTTGAACTTCATGGGCTGATTAACAATTTGGGGTGTGGAGGTCATGCTTGGCCATTGTGCTGGTTGTGACATGGCCTACTCAGTATTCTGTCAGCTGTTTGAGATGGAAGCAGCTAAAATTACATTTCTTAAATATGGGAAGTGCAATCATTTTATACAGTATATATTTAATTGAAAATAGGTTATATGGATTCGGGCTGTTCAGGCTTTCGAAATTGCACTTGAATAGTTTATATGGCAAATTGTCATTGTGGTAAGTTAAATATAGCCCAAAAGAACATCACCTTTCACCACCTTATAAATGTCCCAGGGGCTCCCACTCAGTCAGGTAGTTAAAACGCTTCTTATAGACCAGCTTACTAGGAGGTCTGGTAACAAAGAATGTAGTAATCCTTAGTATATTTATTATTTATAATAGGAAAATTTACTTATTGATCTTTAGTAGCCTCTCTGAGTTGCAATGGATGCAGAGCCTAACTCGGTAACACTAGACACAAGGCGGGGTGTACCTGGCTTGGTGCCTTCATTGCAGTAAAACACACACACACACACACACACACACACACACACACACACACACACTGAGATTTGTTCTCTCAACATACCTAGGGCCGATCAGCATGTTTTCCGAAGATGGAAGGAAACGCACGTGAACATGTGGAGAATATGAGAAACTCTACAAAGATAGGAACCAAAGGTTAGGATCAAATATGGAGCTGAGGGGGCAACGCTGCCCGCTGGCACACTGTGCTGCCTACTAACATTGAGCAATTTTATATTCATAACTTGTCCCCTTCAGAACAACAGTTGAATGAAGTAAAGCAACAGAAGAAAGTAGAATATTGCTGAGGTTGTGTTCTCTTTAGTTTTCACCATTTTACTGGTGCGGTGAATAATCTGTAAAGAATTTGTTATATGACAGAAATTCAGAATTAAATCCACATCTATTTCAACTACTTAGGGTTAGTTTATCAATAGCATTGTCCTCGTTATTAATTTAGATATAAATGAATGTAGTCTTTCCTTTTTTTCTCACTAGGGAATTTTTGCACAATGTGAAGAAGTGGGAGTGAGGGTTAGCGTAGGTCAAAGCACAATCATTTCATTCAGCCTCTGACAGAAATATTTTTCTTTGGCTCTCTGTATTATACAGTAAATTGAGGCCAGAATTATCTCGTTTAAGGCGGACTTTTGAGGGGACTCTCAAACCATCTGTCTCCAAAAATTAAATGGAGGTTGGTTTAGGATAACTTAATGCATGTCCGCTTTTGAGTCATGTATATATACACCGAACATTATAGCCACCTACAGTATGTTTTAGGTTCCCCTTTTGCCACTGGGAAGCTCTGATTCCTTTGGGTGCTGTGGGTTGCAGGGTGTGGCATCTGTGGTTTTGACTTGGCACATTTCATGGAGACTCAGTCGGATTGAGATCTCGGAAATTTGGTGGTCGGGTCAACAACCTTGAAATCTTTGTTTGCTGGGTCCCATATGTGGTGGGATGTGATGCACTGGGTGGTCAGATACCTGTTCCTTTCTGTAGTGGTCAGCATTGACTTTTTTATGCAGTTTGAGCTGAATTGGCTTTTCTGTGGGATCGGCTAGGACAGGCTGGCTGGCCTTTGGTCTTTGCAGGGGCAGATGGGGCTTGGGTGCCCATGATCTTGTCACCTACTGATCAGTGTTATTCAAGTCAATGGGTGGCCGTGTTAATGTTGACAGTGAATATCCCTATGAAAGCACAACTACAGTTGGCAACTTTATTGCAGCCCTACACCAATGATATTTATTAAATGTCTGAAACAATTCAGGACTTTAATATGTAGATTAAGTAGTAAGAAATCTGTGCAAACTAATTATTTAAAATGTATTGGTCACATTTGATCTCATTGATAGCAGTTGCAGAAAGTTCATTACCATTACAGGCACAATGTCTATTGGTTTTATATGGATTATTATTTCCCAATTAACTAAAACCAGTCTAGGAGTCTTCAGTACAATTTTTTTGTTTTATTTTGTGTTATATTTATGTTTATGTTTTGTGTCATTTACAGCCAGTCAGTAATGAATTAGTTCTTGGTTATTCCTGGAAATGGCTTGCTACTTCAGGCAGTTATTGAAAAGTACAGTAATCATTACAACCTCTGTCACTACAATCATTTGTCTTGTAGCTCACAGTGCTACTGTGCATCATGCAGCGTTTCCACATAATCAGAACAGATGAGGCATTTTGACAACAGACTTCATGTTGTGACACATTTGGTTGTTCCTTCAGAAGAGCACAGCAGCATAGCACTCTAGATGCTGAGAGTGTTCAAACTCCAAAAAATGCCACCACAGTTGGAGCGACAGGGATGCCAGTCTCACTGTCATACAAAGAAGAGGGAGTATATTTCAAGCTGGCGGAACAGATGCAGTGCCTCTGTCATTGGTACCACAAACCAGTCATTTAGTCCCAGACAGGAGAAGATTTAGCAGACCGGTGAAGAATTGCGGCAGTCACATGCACAATGGACGTAATTGTGCCTGCTATGACTTTACACAACCTAAGGTGAGGCAAGGCATAATAGATCAGTATGGTATAATAAAAATAATAATAATAATAATAATAATAATAATAATAATGAAGTAAATTGGGTTTAGCCAACTTTATAGAGAAAAAAAATGTGCTTTTAATTTGCTTTAAACATTCTTTTATAATAAAAAAGGAGAAAAGACATAGAAAGCAAGCGTAGTCAAGTTAAAGGATGTAAGGATGTAAAGGATATATAGACATTTTTATTTAAGTGACTAACACTCTGAGTTCAGGTATTTTACATGCCCTCACTTCGGACTGCTGCAGATATGTTTGCTCTAATGATCCGTGTTTTATCTCATAGTGGTGTTCCACATCACTGCATTAATTAGCACACATGAACACATGAGACAAACTATTTTAAAATATTCTAAACATTTTCTTCGCAGGACGAAAAAAACATGCAATGATTTATCCATACATCTTCAGTTTTTAAAAGTTACATACATTTTTATTTAATTTTTTTGCAGTAAGCCATGATTCGTTGTGTGTTTCTTTGTGTTTCATGAGTATTTGGGCGCTTTGTAGGGGCATTATGGTTGTTTCTGTGTCTTCACCATACTGTGTATTTATGGTAAACTATTGTGTTGATTGGCTCTGTTGAGTGACACGTAAAGCTACGCCCACCTAAAAGGCAAAAGTACTCTATTCATCAAAAGATGACTGCTGTCAGATGGCTGCTGTGAGATAATCTGGCAAAATACTGCTCATAATGTTCCTTCTAATCAACATTTTGATTTAATTTATGGCACATATTCAACTTCAGGCAAGTATCGAAGTTTCATTCAATTCTGTCAAGCCAAATTTGCTGCTCTAAAAAATTTTACTTTACAAATGTACAGATATACAGTACTGTACAGACATAGAGACATACAGTATGGACAGACATACGGACATACAGACATACAGACAGATGTTTTTCTAAGGTTGGTTTCAGGTCCTTTTATGTATAAAACTTAACGATATCATGAAAAAAGGGTGAGTTCTGACCAATGTACTGACAAAACCTTTTACTTTTTTATATATAATTTGGATACGCCTTCTAATGTAGTGTTTTTTTTTTTAAATCTTCTAGAGTTATTTATTTTCTACATTCTACAACAATACTGGAGATGTCAAAACTGTGAAATAACACATATGGCATTAGGTAATTAAGTAACCGTAAGTAACAGTCAGTTGTTATTTTAAGACAGAAAAGGCAGATGTTCTCGAATAGTTTTTACAAAAACAGTATTGTCAAGTGGATTTGCAAAAACATGATGAAACTGGTTCTCATGAACACCATCCCAGGAAAGCAAGACCATAACTTACCTCTGCTGCAGAGGAGAAGTTGATTTAGAGTTAGCAGTGTCAAAATCACCAATTTACAGCACCTCAGATAAGAGCCACTGTGAAGGTTTAAGTTTTTTGTGTCCAAACATTTGATTTGTACAGTAAAGTTGGGGTGTGCGTACATTGTGAATATTTGTGAAAAAATTATTTGGGGGATGTAAGATGGGTAATAGAACACATTAAGATGTTTTTTAATTTTTTTATTTGATCTGATCTAATTTTAATGGGGTTTTCGGGTGTATTTGGCCAAGCTTGAGGTAACATAGGGGCGCTTTCCATATAAATTTCAAATTAGCAAATTATCGACTCTTCCCGTAGTCTGAATGCGATAAAACAAAGCCTATATATCATAAAAAATGATCTTGAAAAAAATCAAGCAATCAAACAAAAGTAAACATTTTAGTGCATTTCAAAATTCTACAGGTGGCATGGTAGGACAGACCCCAAGTTTCATTCCATTAGGCCTCTCGTAACCAAGAAATGTTCACAGATCACATTCAAAATGGAATGATGTGCAAGTTTCTGACAAACCTACTTTTCCAAACTCTTCTTAGTAGGTTCAGCTGCTTTTCATGTAAGGTGGTGTGGATAATTTTCAGAATGTTCCTATAATGTTATAAAAATAAAGTTGACAGACTTTGACAGACCACAGTGGCTTCTATTTTAAAAACATGTTCTTATTACATGGTATCCACTGCAGTGCACTATGTCAGTTTGTTAATGTAAATATGTTTGATTTAATTGGCCAGTGCCTTTTTACTATTTTACCCATATTCTTACCCATAAGTATAGACGTACTTTAAAGGTTTTACTTTAATTAGTATATATCTTTTAGGACAAATTTTAAGAAGTTAGTATGGTCAGAATCATAATAACCCTTAAAATGTGTATAGCGTTTGTATATCTAATTCTAATTAAATGTGGATTGTGTACTCTCCCTTCTGAGAAATAACTGTCTCAATAACATTGCCTGGCCAAAAAAAGTAGCACACTCTAAGATTTCATTCAATCACCTTTTTACAGAACATAACATGGTGGCCAATGCATGTGTGAAAGTGATTCCACTCATGCTCCCAGAGCTACTCTTTCTCAATTTCAGTCCAGGAATATGCCTGAGCCGTCAGGGAAGAAAAACAACATAGATGTGTGATACCCTGGTCATTCATTACATTCAGGGTCATCAGAGAACTTCATTTTATTGTCACATAACGTTTCTGAGCCTAGACCTGACTAACTGAAGCAACCGTAGGTCATAACATTGCCTTCAGAGGCTTGTACAGTGACCTCTATACATGATGGGTGCATCGCTTCATGAGCTCCACTTCTTGACCTCTAACACCCATCACTCTGGAATACGGTCAATCTGGACTAATCACACCGCATGACCTTTTGTTATTGCTTACTCTCTTTAACAAGTGGTTTTCTTATGGCCACACAGCTGGTACTGTAAGTCTCAATCCTGTGACTTCTCATCACATTGTGTGCATATGGAAAGGCTCTTGCTGTCACTGTGAAACATCCACATGGTTTTTACTGTTGACTTTTTTTATCATGCAACTTCACCAATTGTTTAAGCAATTCGTAAGATTTTCTTCACACCACATTGCTTTCACAAAGTTGACTGTTCTGCTATCCTTCCAAAGTTTTATAATGTGTTGAAGGGTTCTTAATCCAGTTCCAGTAAATACAAATCTCCTTAGTTGTTTTCTTTGCTTCATTCAGCTCAATAATTTGACCCTGCTGAAATGGTGACATTTTTAGGCCAGGCAGTATATATAAGCATTACAGCTTGTGGAAACAACCAAACCATGTGGAAATAGTGCAGTAGCCCTACAGCACTCTGAGAGAAATGGGTGAAATAAGTAGAATAAAGGCATGTCTATGTATGTACTATAAATATCTAAAATCCGGGCTTAACACACCAGGCAGCTCTGCCAGCTGTTTACCAACCAAAGTGGGGAAGAGCATCCCAGGAAGAAATCAGTGGGAGGTGGCAAAGTGTAAACCAACATCCATGGAACATTTCTATTAGATGCCCTAGGATTTTATGAAAACGGCTTAGAGTCCAACTGCGATGTGAACAAGTGGACATGTAGCAGAGGCATGAAGTCCTGCTGGTCTCTCTATACTGGCATATGCTGAAAGTCATGCAAGTACTTTCAGATTTCTGATGTATTCAAATGGCCAACTACTGTTTTCTTGATTGCTACTGAAACAACAGCCTACAGCTGATTGACTTTGCCCATACACACAAACATACCATTATGACCTGATAAATATTTTTCCACTTAAACAACACCCTGGACCCAAACATTTGAACTATGGCACCGTGAGAATGTTATGCGCTTAGCCATGCTACTGGGTGTGATAAAATCCCAACCCTCCCCAGAACAGGAAATAGGAAGCTGGTAGTGGCTGTCTGGGGTTTTGAGCCTCTCCGTCTATCATTAGTACTTGGCCCAAGCAGCTATTGAGGTTCATTCTTCTTTTGTTGTTGTGTGAAGGTGCCTTCATTACTGGCAGTAACCCAAGAGAGAGGATTGGTCAGCTGATTGAACTGACCTTTTGTGCTGGTGTCGAACCTTTCCTCTACCTGGAAAAGGCACATGAAATGGATGGTGCTTTGTTGGCTGCTCCTCATTATCTTCTCTGCCTCGACCAGGGAGTAACTGTCTAAGTGATCCTGGGGCCACCCTGGCAAGTTCCTGCATATGATAATGGTCAGTGTGAGGTCATGAAGTTCAAAAACCTGCATGTCTTCATTAACTTACCTATTCAGGGCTGAGGGTCAGGCAAACAATCTAATAGAGCAAGGAGTGTGTTATCCTTCTTTTTCTTCAGTTTGTCATGGCTGCTGGTTCCAGAAGGACTGGTTTGAGAGACTACTTTGAAATTCAGAGACTTATAGAATTTTCACACAGCAGTCTCTAGAGTTTACACAGAATAGTGTGAAAACCAGTGGGCAGAAGGTCTGTAGGCTGAAACCCCTTACTGATGAGAGAGATCAGAGGAGAATGACCAGACTGGTCTGAGCTGAAAGGAGGTCTATAGTAAGTCAAATAAGCATACTGTGCAAGCATGCTGAACAGAAAAGCATCTCAGAGTGCACAACACATTCAACCGTGAGGTGGATGGTCTACAGTGAAAGATCACATTATCAGTACATATAATAAAACTGTAACGTTGGCGTGTCTGTACATTGAAGATATTAGTTAAGAAATTATTTGGGGGGGATGTAAAATACATAATAAAACACATGAAGAATTTTAGTGGGGTGTATTTGTATGAGGTGTATTTATCACAGGTGCATTTGGGCAAGCTTGAGGTAACATAGGCTTTGTTTCACTGACCACGGGAAAAGGAGATATGCTACAGTATTTTAAAATTTTAATGCAAAATGCCCTTATATCTTAAAATATTCACCTTGAAAAAAATCATTAGTTCAACTCAAAATTCAACAGAAGGCGCTGTAAATTTTTTAATATGCGCTTATGAGTGTGCAATTGAAATCTACTGTAAACGGGATGTCACGCTTTCATTCCGCGCGCTTCACAGTAACACAAACATTTTAGTTCATTCCAAAATTTTACAGATGCCGTTGTACATTTTTAAAAATTCGCTTAGGAGTGTGCAATTAAATTCCATGCGAACGAAGTCGAGGGCGCATCCAGTGTAATATATAATGCAAAACATTGGGCAGCAGAACCCAATGTTGATATTAGAAGCAGGAAAGCATGGGCAAGCATAAGCATCTGAGTGACTCTGAGAAAGGCCAAACTGTGATGGTTAGATGACTGGGTCAGACCATCTCCATAAAGTTTTTGTAGAATTTGTCCGATATGCATTAGTAAGTCCTTTTCAATGAAAGACAAATGGTTAACCAGCAACCATTGCTAAGGTCATTAGGTGTTCGTGGCTCTCAATGTGCATCAGAAGTGAAGGCTAGCCCATTTGGTCCAACCCATAGAAGAGCTACTATTTAGAAAAGGTTGAAAATGTAAATACTGGCCATGACAGAAAGGTGTCAGGACACACAGTGCATTACAGCTTGCTGTGTGTGGACCTGTGTAGCCGCACACCAGTCAGAGTGCTCATGATGACCTCTTTCTGCTGTCGAAAGTAACTGCAATAAGCAATGGAATGGGTTTGAGGAAACATTACAGTGAGCTCATGGTGTTGACTCCAACATTTCAATCTGATTGAGTATCTGTGAGATGTGTTGGACCTACACATTTTTTCTTTTACAAACAAATGGAACTATAAAGATATTTGAGTGAATGCCCTGTGTCAGTTAGACTGAAACCTAGCATAAAATTGTCTTATAACAGCTTAAAATAACTACTATAACCACAATATCAACAAAATTTCGACCGTAAACCACATTAAAGTTAAAAGACATATTGGTAAGAATGACATTTTTTGAGACTTTGTGTGATAAGACTTTAGTTTGAAAGTGTTTATGTTTTATTAAATTAAGGCATATACTGTAAGTGTTGGTTTACATCGAGTATTAAATTACAAATTTCCACATACAGTATATACTGTATGTGGAAATTTGTGGTTAATTAGTAAGATTGGAGAAGACATCCATACTATAGTTATGGGCCTAGAACTGTAAAACGACCTACTTGTCCTCTCATTAATTGGGTAAAAGGAGCAACCTTTCCTTTACAGAAAAGAAACATGACTACATTCTTTCCCATTGGAAAGTCATCTGACCCTAATCTGTCAGAAGGAAAAGAAATCTTTCCTTGCTCTCCCATGAGCATCATGTCCCTGGCCTGAAGATATAGGTATTGGATTTTTTTATTCAGTCAGGGCATCTTAAAGAGATCGTCATAAGTATAATCAAGTTAATTAGGTGGAACTGAACACATCGAGGACTGTAAGGAAATTAGCTTTTAGATGGTACAGTCAAATTTATGTAAAGTAATGTCACAGGCTCCCATATCTAATTCTTAAGTACTGTATCTTTTGTCCTGCACATTTTAGTCAGTTCCCTTTTCTAAAACATGAAGGTAATGGTAACTACAGTAGATGATTGGTTGAAGTGGGTGTGCAGTGTGGGTGAGCAAGAAAACCATTAACATGTACAGGACAGAAATATTCCAGGATCAGGATGGGAACCTTTTTAAACTTCACATTTCAACATTTCAGTCACGATTTCATAATCATGGTACGCATTATAAAAAGCTATATAACAGTGCAAGGACTTGATCCTGCTAATACCATTTTTTATGGTAAAATTTTTTTTAATTTAATTGTTAATGCAGCCAAACTAAATATGACTGCTGTTGGTATAACTGGGTGCTGTTTTTGTGACAGCATTGTGATGATGGCAACTCTGCTTATTTGAAGATAATCCAGGCAACCGTTCACACTCCGGGTTTCATCCTGGTTTTCGAGTTCCACAGAGTGTGTGGTGGTAATCATGATGAAATTAGAGTGGATAGTTAGATTGTGGCTTTGATTATTTCACTGAGAGTGTGTCGTTGCCATGGTAAAGCCAGTGTGTTAACCTGATAATAGGAGTGGACACAGTAATGAAATAGGAGTGGGTTGCTTCAGTCTCTAGTTTCTCCTTTTCCCACTTGGCAGATGTGTCGAGCAGTACACAACAAACGTGGCTTGCACAAAGTTGGAAAATACAAAAGCAGACAATCCATTACTTATTAAATTTATTTTGTATGATATGCTAAAAAAGTAGAAGCTATAATTAAATCAAAGAGGCAGTCATAAAAATATCATGTCGTCTATGGATCTTTTAAAATGTCTACATTTTTCTTATAATGGAAGTAAGATCTAAGTCTAAATGCACTTATATTATGTTACAGAATTATGTTGCTCAAGGTCTTTGTTGCTCTAGATATATCTTTATCAGGATAAAATAAAATAAAATAAATTATTCCTAAAGCAAGATGTCAGGAACAAAATGAGGTTTAAAGCATTTGCAAGCTTGTCCTGTACATACTTAATGTAAGCTGCAATATATTGACTGTCACTGCTAATGAAAACATTAATCAGCTCAGCTTCTTTTTCTGTTTGCTAAGAGTCTGCTCTCATATTTCTCTGTCAGTGGCAGCCTTAGATGCTGATGAAGATAAAACTTTAGCTCAGCCACATTACGGAAAAATGGATTTAGTAAATTGGTAGAACTTGTTTTGTTTTGGTATTTGTGAATTTTACTGTACTAAACTATATTTCAGCTAGGGAGGAAGTTATGTACTTTTCAAAAATCTAAGCCCAAAAAATTATACTGTATGACGTTTAGCTACTTTGAAGAATCAAAAATATAAAACATATTCTGGCATGTTTTTTTTTTTTGACTACATAATTCCCTACTTGTTCTATAATAATTTGAGTGTCTTCAGTATTAAAAACAGTAAAAAAAAAATAAAGAAAAAGCACTGAAAAAGAAGATATGTTTTGATTGGTAGAATGGTCATGTATGTCCATCTATCCATCTAGGAACCTCTGTAGTCCAACCTGTAGACCTAATGACAGTTAGCGTAATCTGCATGTTGTTGGACTGTCGGAGGAAACTGGAGAACCTGGGGGAAACCCACCAAGCACAAGCACACAGATCCCCAGGTGGGAATTGAACCTGGACTCTGGAGGTACAAGGCACCAGTGCAGTGCTAACCACTAACTGACTGTTAAGCCACTCAAATCAGGCTGAGAAACTCTGGAAGTTGCACTTCCCACTCTGCTTTTTTAAGGCAATGTTTTCTGACTCAGCCCTATCCACAAAACAGTTATTATTAAGCATTCAACTTCTCCTTTTCAGCAGGCACAATTATAACAATTCCATGCACGGGCTGAAACTTACTCAAAGAGACATCATGCTACAACCCTTTGTAGCATCCAGACATTAGGTTATCTTGCAACTGAATCAAGGTTGGTTTTATAGAATATAAGCAACAGGATCTGCCCCCATTTCAACTCCAGCCTTCCATTTTGTATTCATGCGTATATACAGTAATTTATCAAAAGAAAGAAGAAAAAAAAGAGACAGAGAGAGAAAGTTAAAATAATGAATTAAATAACCCAGGGGTGTATATACAGTATATAGGTCTAGATTAGGACATTGTGAGACAGTATATTGTACTTTTTGATGCCTGAAGGATATTTTCATTTTTTAAATAATATCTAAACTAGAAATGCACTTTTGTGCACAACAAGAAGGTTTTCAGGTGATCCCTGACGGTGGGATGAGTGAAATAGAACTGCAGATGAGAAACATGTGTTCAAGTGCAAGTTTCTCAGAACTTAGGTCATTTTAAAATAACCAGGTACAGACAGGCTTATTGTAGCTTTTTTTATTCATTTTATAAGAATTCCAGAAAGTGTATCCCAGGAATGAAAGAGCTTTGGTCTGAAAAGTTTATCTGAACCTCAAGGTGACAACATTTAATTAACTGGTCTATGAGTTGTAGGCATGGGGTACCAAATTCAGTATGTTCATGCACCTTTAAGTTTCTACCATTCACCATTGCTTGAAAGTCTGTCATGAAAGGAAGAGGTCCCAGTTCTAAGACAATCATACAAAAGCCAGACTAAAAGTTTCAAGTGATCACGGATGATTTCAGATGTGAAACAAATGCTCAGAAGGATCCATCCCCTGATGCATAAGGGAGTCTGAGGTACTGTATGTTGTGGAAGATAGCATCATGAGAAAGAAGGAACGTGATCCTAAGCATACCTCCAAAGTTGTAAAGTGGCACATAATGAAAGTATTGGATTGGTCTTTGGAAACACTGACATGAATGCCATAGAAGTTTGGTCAGTTTAAACTGAAACGTATGTCTGAGCAAGGAGGCTGACAGTCCTGACCGAGTTACACGCAGTCTGACATGAGGAATGAGCAAAAATTCCAGCAGAGTACTGTGAGAACTTTTGGAAGGCTAACACAAGTATTTCAAGTTCAAGCAGTTATAGTATAGAACTATATAGTATATATACTAAACCAATCCAGATGTATTAGCTATTAATTAAATAATATTTCTTATGAAAATTAAGTGAAACCCTAATTAATTTAATTGAATGTAATGCATATAACATTGAATGTGTCAAACAAATAGTTTAAATATATTTAGCCTGGGTGCAGAAATCTACCTGAAGTGACTTCTCGCTACTTAAATGTGACAAGTTCTCACCTGTCATCTGTCATGACCTACGTGAGTAAACAAAGTTACTAAAATAATTATATTTTTAAGATGGTTTTATTTAAGATGTAAATTTTGTAACCACACACTATAAAACATACTAACTGACATTGTGTAAGCAATTTGAATGACATTGTGATATCCAATCCAGGCAATAAAAAAGAAAAAAACACCACCACCAGAGGACACCCTCCCCTGAATTTTAATGACCTCTTTAGTTACCCAGTTCATTGCCTGAGTAACTGACATTTAAGGCAAATTGACTGTAGCTACGGTCCGAAGCTTTAATGATTGCTTGCAATCCTGTAAGTTCTGAGAAATGTTGCCTAGTCCCTTGATCTTTTCTGAGTTTGATCTCTGGAATTTTTGTCCACTGCCCCTTCATTTATTTGCATTATGTGGATTTTTTGATAGATTGTCTTGACCTTGATTTTTCTATTAATAAAACCTCTAGCACATGGATCTGTACACAATGTCTCTGCATACTTTGTTACATATATATACTGTAAAAGGAAAAATCCTCATGAGCTGTAAATAATCATTTAAGACATCAAATCACTCTTCAGGAAAAAAAAAAAAAGGTTTACCAAAACAAAAGACAGTCCAAGCTGTATGTTATTAACCACTTTATTCATTCTATAAGTCATCTGAAAATCAAAGTGAACTACATGCTGCTTGTTACCCAATCAATTTTTTCAAAATCTAAAATTAAAAAGGTGTGGTTGTACTCGGGGTTAACACCTCCCCTCTTTCCCAAGGCGAATATCTTAAATTTTTTTTTCAAAAATCTAAAAAAGGAAAAGAAAAACCTGTGATTATACTTGGGTTGTGTTTCTGTATCTGCTTAAAGGAAATCACGGGCCATGGAAATGGGCATCGATGTACCCTGAGTGTGGGGAGAGAAACCAGTCACCTGTCAACATCCCGGATGAAAATGCACGTGTTTCTCAGGAGTATCAGGAGCTCACACTGGAGGGTTTTGAAGTCAAGTCATCTAATAAAACTTTCATGAAGAACACTGGGAAAACAGGTAAGTGCATAAGATTGCTTCTAACATTCATATTGTATACATCTGACCTCAGTTACTTTTCAAGGATGCAAAAAAAAAATTTGCTTTACATATTAAAAACGTATGATGAATAATACAATTAAATTTTTTTTTTACTCCTTATACTGAACACATTGCTGGCCTTTACTGCATTGACACAATAATATCATTGGAGAGAGACGAGTACCAAATCTAATATTTCATTTTACCCTATATTCCATCAAATTCAAATTCAAATTTTATTTGTCACATACAGTACACAGTCATACACAGTACGATATGCAGTGAAATGCTTACGTATACGACTGCCAGTGACCTTAAAGAGTAGTAAAAGCTTATACATAAGAAATAATATGAA
>JAQMYL010000036.1:20016675-20027611 GCA_030014365.1 Clarias pachynema
AATTTGACCTTTATCAAAGTGCTAATTAAATTAAATAGGTGCCTGTAAGTTAAAAGATTTTTTTGATTGTTGTAAAGAGCAGAATTGTACAGCATAAAATTATCAGCCATGTCATTAAAACCACAAATAACATTGATTATCTCATTATAGTGGCATCTGTTAATGTATATGCAGTATTTGGCAGCAAGTGAACAGTCAGTTCTTGAAGCTGATCTGATGAAACATGGAAAATAGGCAAACATAAGCATCTGAGCAACTTTCACAAGGGTTCAATTGTGGTGGCTAGACTACTGGGCTAGAGATCCCATAGAAGAGCTACTAATGTAGTTCAGATAAGAATGCAGAACACCCATGCATAACTTGCTAAATATTGGGTTGTGTAGCTGCAGAACGTTCAGGTTATCCGGGCACACACCTGTCCTTCAATGAAAGCACAGAACTGGACCATGGAGCAAAGCAAGAAGGTAGCCTGTTCTGAATAAATCATATATTGTGGATGGCACCCGGATACACTATTGGAAGAAGACTATCCAGCAGTAATGTTCTGGTATTTATTTGGGAGTTATTTTGACACATTAAGCAGATCAAGCTCACCACTGTGTCACCACTATTTGCTGTCATCAATAATAGCACTTAACTGATAGTTTTTCTACCTGGTAGTTTTGCTTTCCACACTGTTTCTCCAGTGGTATGTTACTGTTGGTATTCTCTTAACTGTTTTATTACATTCTTAGATTGTCTTTGAGCAACCTTTTGATGTGTTTTTTTGTTGATCACTTTTTTTGTTCAAATTTTCAGCACTTGGATCCTTTGATGTAACATTCTTGATATAAAAGAACTGGTACATCATGGAACCAGCAGCAATTGTATGAAGCAATCACTTGAATTCTGGACCCACTAAAAACCCACCTAAAACTTTCTGGAGCCTCCTTGACTGCATACCTTCAACCTTAACCTGTTTGTTTTTTAGTGCTGGTAACCCAGAGAAGGATTTTCAATGCCATCTTTTTTGATATCTCTTTGGACAGAGAACAGCAACTGACTAAACTCCGAATTCCTTTTTGCCATTCATTTTCAAGCAAGATGTGAAATTTGCACAGATATTACCTGCATTTGCATACTCGTTGGCATTTCAAACACTAGCTGCAGCAGTGATTGACCATCTCTCTGCTTGTGATTCTTACACAGAAAAGCAAACCATTCTAATTTATCTTCTACATAACCATTATTTTCTAGAACAATGAAGAAATAACCCAAGGCACCTCTTTCTATCGCAAACACTGTAGTTCATGTCCCTGCCCACTGCAGCTGAAATCTCTGAAGTGTTTGGCACCGTGAGCATACCCTTTCAGAATGATTGAGGATAGGTTTTACTGAATATTGACAATGTGCCAGCTTTCAGTATTATGCAACACAATCCAGGTCAGGTGAATGGGACCTCATGCCATCGAACTTTTCCCTGTCTCCACTCTTTCATGAAACTGAATTTATCCCTTACAAACTCTAATAACTAATAATACAGCTTCGGATAAATGCAATGAAGAGGCACTTAAAAGGATGCATTCTTCCCTCTACAACTCCCATGCCTGCTCATTATTTCTTTGTAAAAAAAAAAAAAAAGCAAAGTGTTGGATGTCATATAGATTACAGTTATTAATAAATAAAAACACAACATGGTATGCCCCTATAGAAAAATAATTGATAGGATGGTGTGATGACTACCACAACTAGAAAATGTTTTTTCCTCATATATCAGTAATTTGTCATCGCCAATATTTTTGTATTTATCAAAGAATGACACATCATACATTTTATGCCCTTATAATTGTTTAATGTTGTGAAACAAGTTAGTTCCTGTTATTTCTTCAGCATCTCTCTCTCTCTCTCTCTCTCTCTCTCTCTCTATCTTTCAAAGTTAATAAGACAGATATTGCAGCTTGTTAAGATATTTTAATCTCTTTACATAACATGTATATAATTCCCTGTTTAAGTTGTTGCCTTAGAAATGCTACAACATTAGAATGAGCACATTGGTATAAACTGTGAAGCCAGGACTACTGTCCACGCCACGGCGTTGCAGAAAATTGATCAGAATTGAACATTCTAACAGATATGTGATATTAATAATGATCTAGTTGTCAGTAGGTCCAACATGTATCAAAATTAATTACAAGGAAGGTAGATGAATGGCATTCAGTGTGCCTTACCCCCTAGAGGCCACTGCAAATACTTCAAAATGCCTTGCAGGCTTGTAAGACTCTTTTTCTGATGACACATACAGACACATGTCTAGTGCAATATTTCCCCAACAGTTTCAATAAAATCATACTTCCATGAAAAAAAAGGACTTTCACTCATTCACTACACCAAGCCTTAAGATTTCCTGATGTCCACAGAATGGTTTTCTGGAAGCAAATCCATCCCAGTACAAACTATATAACTGACTTCATTTTCAGGGTGACACTGCCAATCAATCATCAGTCGTGTTACCCAACGATGATCGATAACCATGCCAACTGGTATTCTTTCCCATCTGAATTTAATTACCACTGTTGAAATTGATAAAGCTTTGTTATAATGTATGTTGACTAAATGGGTTACCTGAAAAAGTGGTTTTCAACTGCAATCCACAGTTCATATCATGTCTAGTGGCCAGGGAGAATTCCTCATCTTTGAGCTCCTATTTTTCAAACTGTAGCACATCACTATAAATAGCAATTGGAGCTTCTACTTACCCTGGGTGCAGAAGTCCTAATATCCAATGATCACTAGCTCACATCAGCTATGTAATATTCTCTTTCAGATATTAACCTCTTGAGACCCAAATGTCCTCATATAAGGACGTTCAATTTGCTCCCAACTACACTGTCTTAATATATATGTATATATATTATATATATATATACCATTATGTACAATTATTTTGCTGCTTTCTGTTTGAGGACACTAATTAAGTTCACAGTAAGGAGAAACTGCTGTGTACACAACAGTGGACTCCGGGTCTCAGGAGGTCAAGACAAATGATGCATATTTTATCCCTACATAAATATTCAAAGGTCATTAGAACTGATGTCAGACCTACACATATTATTGGCTAGATAAGCTCATTCAACTAATCACCTCCAGAGATGACTGTCATCAGAATACTGAACTGTTACTGTAGTTATTACTAAATAATTCCATTTGGAATTAGCTTTAGCAGATGTATATACAGTCTAATCTTATCTAGTATGTTTGGTCTAAGCATTCTAGATAGTGTTATCACACCTGTTTCAACTTTAGATATTTTTTTCATAAAATTCTATAAACAATAAATGAATTCCTAACAACCATGCAGTTGAAACAAATACATTTTGAATCCGAAATCGTTTTAGAGTAATAATTTGCATTGCTTCTTCTGTTGTCACTCCACCTACTGTAACCTCTGGAAATGGAGGATGATCTCAACATAGATACAAAGAGCTTGTTCTCAACTTAGTAACAGTAATTAATTGTTGTGACATGCCCCTCACCTTTTTCCTCTTGTTCATCCCTCCTCTTTATTTCTAGTCTCCATACTTTTGAAGAATGACTACTTTGTGAGAGGAGCAGGGCTACCTGGGCGGTTCAAGGCAGAGAAAATGGAGTTTCACTGGGGCCACAGCAACGGTTCAGCCGGCTCAGAGCACAGCATTAATGGAAAGCGGTTTCCAGTTGAGGTAGGGCAAATTATATTGTTTGTATTTACTCAGCCTCGGAAGAGATAACTAGCTACTGTGTTGCCATGGCTTAAACTAAACACTATACAGTAAGTTACAGAACTTTAATGCAGATCAGCTTGTATTATTCACCAATACAAAACCTTTTTTTGCTATAGCATTTATTCTATTCCCAATCCATTTGGCTTCACCCCAAGAATGTTAACAAAAGAAATTAGCTGTACATGAACTCTTATACTAAATCTGCCCATGTTAAATTGGTTCTGCCAATCTCAAATGAGATCCTCGAGATATCTTGGATAAGTTGTCCCCATGCTTCATTTGACCTGTGTATGAGTAACTTTCAGTAAGTAATCTGCTGAATTGGAAATATAAATGTCTAGAAAAGTGCTTTTGTTATCATTTAGTTTAGTCACATGCATAGTATCTACTTGCACATTATGTACTGTATACACCATTAGCACCACAAAACATTAACATTGTTTGTTAATCGTATACCAGTAAACTGGCTACAGGATCATGATCACCCAAGGCTCACCCATGCCCGCTGGGACCATTGCCCGGCCCGGCCCAAACCCAAAGCAGCACAAATTACTGAAAAAAATCAATGCTGGCCATCAGAGAAAGACAGGTGCAAAGACCTTAAGGTTGCCGACCTGGCCTCCTAATTGCCCAGTTCCCAATCAAATCGATAACCTATGGGATGCACAAGACAAACAAGTCCAATTTAAGGAGGCCCTCCCCAGGCCTTGCAAACCCACAGCACCCAAAAGATCTGCTGCCAACATCCTTGTGCCAGACAGCACACCCCTAAAGGTCTAGTGAAGTCATGCCCTGATGCTCCAGATCTGCTCAGGTAGCACAGTTCTGGGCTTAATGTTTTGCATTGTAATGTTCTGGTTTATGGGTCTTTATTATAACTGTTTTAGCAGTATAAGAATGTAAATACTTAAAGTAATATTAACATTTTCTTTAGATCACGGTGGCATTTTAAAATCCTGTCGTGTCTTTTTAAACCAGCTAGCTCACTTAATTATAATATTGGCTAAACATGTGTAAGGTAAGGTGTTTATCAGACCCCAGATCAATGCTACCTGAGTAAACAACCTTTTTTTCAGGGTATGCAAATTTGCTAATGTGATTTAAAGCTGATGAAAACAAGCTTATATGTTTCTGTCTGTGAATGCCGAGACAAGCTACAAATGGACACCATTAAAGGCTGCAGGAAGAGTAAAAAATTTCGAGAAAGAGTAATTGGTTCTCATTAGCAAGACTTTGAATGTGTTCGCCTTTCTTTTTTTAATGTTTCACAAGTGCTGATTGGAGTTCAGCTGGAATATGTATGGATGCCCTTGGGTCTTGTTATGTGTTGATTTGTCTGGAACATACCGCTCTCGGTTTCAAATGCAGATGTAACCCTCCAGCATATATGTATGTTTAATTGTATACACGGCATAATAGACAGTTCAAACTCATTACTCAAAACAGCAAGGCAGGTAGTGCTTGGTATGTCATTTATGCATGTCAAAAGACACAAGGGTAATACAAAAGTAAATTAGTGATGTCAAGAAAACAATGCAGTTTTCAGTGGTGTAATGTTAAAAGCTTGAACAGTAAAAGAACTGGGTAGGACTTCATAATGAACATTAAGACAAATCGACTGGAACAGGAAATGAACCAGAAATGAATAGTGTTAGTACTCAGGACATTGTGACCTCTGATGGTAGGGTGGGGTGATGTTCTGGTGGTTCAACAGCAGGCCATGAACTTGTGCAAGGACGAAGTACACATTGTTCCTAAACTACCATGGCTCCACAGCATTTACATAAGACAGAAAGTCATAATGAGACATAGGCACTTCTATACCTTGGCAATATAGATTGAAATTTATCCAGGATATAGTGTAGAAGTTCCCAATGAACCAATGAAAAATGATTCAAAAGACAGAAAAAATAATACATACAATTTACATTTGGATTAATTTTTAATTCTCTCTGGTATTGCCTAGTTATAAGGATCAGCCAGCATTACATCATTTGCCAGTTGTAACTGACATTATCGATATGTATCACAATCATTGTTCACATAAAAATACCTGCATAGAAGCCTTTCTGGCCCTCTTCCATTTATTGATGATAAATTGCTAAGTTACTAACAGAATAAATGTCAACATTAAGTTTGCCAGCTTTGTGTAAATATTGCATTTATTTCTATATACGAGTATTAAGGGCCTAAGAAAGGGGGTTATATTCTTTCCTCTTGTCTGAAAGCGTGCAGTCTATGTGCATTCTTCATTTTGGGTGCAGGGGAGGACAGTGAATAAACCTGTGCAATTTTACACGGTGAGTAAACACCAAGATGTGGAGAATTGTCCTGAAAGTTGAAAGATTGCAAGAGAATGACTTCAGTCAGAACATGATTGTCAGAGAGAGTGAGAGTGAGAGAAAATGTGCGAGAAAGAGTGCTAATCCTATTTCTTTCATTTGAAATATTTTTCCCATTCTATCTGCACGTGTTGCAGATTGACATCTTTTTTTTTTTTTTAAACTCATCTGTGCGAATGCCCTGACACAATGTTCAAGGCTGCATATGAACTTTGTATATCGTGCCAGCTTTCATGGATTGTTAGAAATCCTTACATTCCTTCTAATTCCATCCTCTGGGAGAATAAATAATCTTTAATTGTCACAAATGTCAAAGGTTGGATAAGACTCCTGTATGAGGATGCATGCATTTTTTTTTTTTTTTTTGCACAAATAGATCAGTAGGAATGTGTACGGGATTTTCTGCATGACAAAGAGCTGTGAATCAATCAAACAGGATTTTCTCTACAGCATAATGTAGGTCTTTTTGCAAAGCTGTGCATAGGTGTGAGCTGCTCAGTGCTTTGTAAGTTCATTAAAAAGCCGAGGAATGCCAGTCACATTTCCCAATGTTTGCTTGCAGATGCAGATTTTCTTCTATAATTCGGACGACTTTGACAGTCTCAACTCTGCAATAAAGGAGAGGAGAATCATCACTGTCATGGCAGTCTTCTTCCAGGTAAGGATCCTTTTCTTCAGTTTCCAACACACACAACTGGATTTAGTGCACATTGTTTTACAGTTTGAAAGAATCTGCTCAGACCAACGTGCACAACTTATAAAATGTTATTTAGCGTTATCAATTGTAGCTTTTTGAGAACATTTTCTTAACTTGTCCTTGCTCATTGGAATTGCTACAAATGTAGCACAAGATTGGGTGGTTAAAATACCAGCATAACTAATATGCACAAGGGTGTATTACTTGTCTGTGCATTTGTGAGAATGAATGAACAAATTAATTAATTTGACATGTTTTAGGTAATAAGGATGATGCATAAATTCGTCTCCCAAAATATTACTCATCCACATGATTGGATTAATGTGTTTTTGATTTTACAATTCTTTAGAAGGAAAACGTAAAAAAAAAAAAATCCATTCAGCATCAATACAAAATTGATGTATGACATGCTCATGGAGACAAAAGGCCAACCCATCTGCTCCAATCCCACAGAAAAGCTAATGCAACACAAATTGCTAGAAAAAAAGTAAATGTTAGGCATGATAGATAGAAAGACACCAGAACACCCAGAGTACCATGCACACCATGCTCAGGGCCTGGCCGGCAAAGAGCCCAGGGCTGGCGATTCAGTCTCCATGGGTTGTTCTGGACAAACAAGTCCAAACCACTGAGGCCCACCCCACAACCCACAGCAAATGGCTCATCAGTGCACTACTATTTCATATTTATTATAGTATGAAATACAAATACATGGAGATGGATTCACATGGATATAAAGTCCTTTTTTTTCACAGCTCTTTGCATTAGACTTGAATTGCTTTGACCTATGTCATAGTTCACATCCTTCCGATTGATTACCTCGGTTACATTATACACAGGTGGAATGAAAAAAAGAGAGAATGAAGGCAATAGTCTTCTTTTTCTGTTTTAGAAACAACTCACTGACATAAAGAACCATGCACTTCATTCTCACCCTGCCACTGTGGTGACCGGTTTATTCCTCAGGTTTAAAGTGGAGCACAGATGTGTTTTTTGTAGGCCTGTTTTAAAGCGTTCACGAACTAAGAAGCTGTGAATGTATAAACACTTGCTTCGAGTTCTGGGAGATTTATGCTTCATTGCTCTTGGCACAAAAGAGGACCGCTGTCATTTAAATCAGGATGTGTCCATTCCTCTGGGATGTGCATAGCTAGTCACAGTAGAGCTTCTATGCTGGAACTTCCTTCAGGTTCTCCACTGGTATCCTACCACACCATGCTTCTCTTTATATATAGTATCTAATTGGCTAAATTATTTAGAACTCATCAGCTTATACATAACTGTATAAGTGCTTTTTATCATAATAAATTAAGGTTGTAGCCATGTGTACTGTACATGTCTTATGGAGTGTGTACTATGTAACAGTGAACCCTATAGCGTGTTGTTATTGGCTTTAATAGGTAGGAAAGAAGAACAATGTGGCTGCTGATCCCATCATCACCGGTCTCAAACGGGTTGTTCATCATGGTGAGTTAAAAGTTCAAACGGTAGAATAAATGAAGTGTCTAAAAGGCATTTATCCACATTCTTTGCCAGATAATTAGTGAAATCTCACTTTTGGAAAGATAAAAGGTGAAAACATGTTTTCAAGAAATAAATTCATTAAAGGATATCAAATGCAGTCTTACTCAAGCTGTCTAGTCAGGCCAGGACTGATTTGAATTGGACAAATTACAAATTTATCATGTACGAGTAGTCAGGCCAGACTGGCTCAATAATTGGAATGATAAACGCCTCTGCTCGTTGGCACTCAGAGGGATGTTACATATACAAACAGCCTATTTAACTACAAGATTAACTACAAAAATATCAGGGCAGATTTATAATCATGGTGAAAATGACTGCATGACCAATAGCTTATTGAGAGCTGAAAAACTTCATTAATTTGGGTATGTTTTGTTGTGTGTGTTGCAATCACCAGAGAAGGAGACAAATCTTGCGCCTTTCGTCCTAAGGGACCTGCTACCGTCCGCTTTGGGGAGTTACTATCGTTACACCGGCTCCTTGACTACCCCTCCATGTAGTAAAGTCGTGGAGTGGATCGTTCTCAGTCGACCTGTTTACCTCTCCTATCATCAGGTAAACACCACACGCACACGCAAACACACGCAAACACACACACACACACACACACACACAAACACACACACACACACATACAGTACACACACACACACACACACATACACACTTTACTGTAGAAAATAAACATAAAATCAATATTTAAAAGTAAAAAAAATGCCAGAATTCTTTTTTTTTTTTTTTTAAATATAGCTAAAAGAGGATGCGGTCTGTTTCACGAGACCTTGTTTTCACTAGGGCTACATTTATAAACCTATTCATGTTTTTCCAGTTATTGTGCTAAGCATATAATATAAAAATAAATAAATGAATAATATGAATTTTAGTTTGACTTTGTTCATTCATGGAGAGACACTTCGTAGAAAAAAAAAAAAGTGTCATCACAGGATAGAAACAAAAAGGAAACCGGACTGGAAAGACAGTGAGACGAGTGTCAACCATACCGTTATGTCGCCCGGCTTGTGTGCTCTCTGCTTGAAAATGACTAGTGTCTTGCTCTCGTCCCTCTTCCAATCTTACACTGACGAATACATATGGACGTAATCCAGCTCTTTCTGGGGTTCTGTATGTAAACATTGCTTGGAAGATGAATGTGCTAAAATGTTGACAAGCCAAAGTAAAATTCCCATTCTCCCACTGTGTTCAAACACTCACACACATAATATCTGAATCATGTTAACCTACCTCAAGGATCTGGTATCCGGAACATATTCAGTATTAAGCAGTACAAATGAAAGTGCACTCATATAAATTAAAATAAGACTAGGCAAGGCAGAACATTTTCTGAAGCGTTTCAGTTCTCCCTGCATCCACGTGGGTTTCGTCCAGGTTCTATTTTTTTTTCCTCCCACCTCATAAAAACATGCATCTCAGTGGACAGGCTATGCTAAATTACCCATGTTGTGAATGACTTCGTAAATGTGGAAGCACCGTTGTCCTGCAATGGGCTGGTGAGCTCTATTCCTGCCTCTGGTCCTGGGACAGGCGTATAACCCTGATAAAGGATAATGGAATACTTTTTTTAAATCAAATAAATAAATGAATAAACATATTGTAGTAGGTTACCTTTCTAGGTAGCAGACCTATTTCATATAGTTATGAAACTGTTCATGTAGGATTTTACGACTTTGTGAAAGAATACACTGCTTTTCTGCATACAGTGCAGAATGTTCACTTTTCTGAATCTCTAGCTGGTAAGTGATTTCCCAGCTCTGATTGTTTTGTTTCTGCCACATGCATTAGCAAATCAGGCCCTAAAAGGTTGTGTGAGTGCACACACAGCTTTGGCCTCCAGTGAGGATTATTGCACTGCTGTGTTCAGGCACTTCACTCAATCAGCCCACTCCAATTGTACACAGCATGCTCTCTATTCTAGCCACTTGTATGTGTCTTTCACATTAGATATCACTTTACCCAAGGCTGGTGGAATGAAACACTTTCCAAGAGACAACCTGAAGACATTTCGATATTTTTTTGACATGCGCACTTAGTAGTTGACACACTTTGACAGCCTTGTCAAAACACAATATCGGTTTTACAGAGCAGCCAAGGTTATCAAAGCTTTCAGAGTGAATAACTGTATTTGCACAATATGCTTTTATGAAGTAAAATATGAACATGTTCATGATGTGCTGATAACTGTGATAATGGGAACCAGGTCCATGTCATACCTTTAACATTTTACTACTGTTTATCACTTGTGCCCTACAGTTGGAAGCATTCTACTCTATCTTTACCACTGAGCAGCAGGATCACATGAAGTCAGTGGAGTACCTCAGGAACAATTATCGGCCCACTCAAGATCTGCACAACCGACCTGTCTTCAAATCAGCCGTGAAGGATGCTTGGGTTCCAGACCCGATGGCTGATGGTCATGCCAGCTCCACGGATACAGAGCCCTCCAGAGGTAAAGAGAGATTAACCAGAATGATAAATTAATAAATAAATAAATAAATAAACCCAATTCTGTGAAATTGCTAAACTGGGGTGCGTTTCCCATACAACTATGTCGTTCTTTGTTTAACGACCATAGTACGATGCAACGTTGCTGAAATTAACGAACTATTCACAAGTGT
>JAQMYL010000036.1:20027711-20041116 GCA_030014365.1 Clarias pachynema
GTTGTTGAACTATGTTGGTAACGACGGAACTTGCGACCATAGTTGGCTAACGATGCTTTTGGGAAACGCACCCCTGAGCTACACACCAAGAAATACCTGTGAAACTGAATATGGAGAAGCAGATTTTTTATTTTTTTTGGATTTTTGTGAAGGTGGACTTAGAATTTCTAATATCAATCTATTAAGAACATTCTTCAAGGAATAGGAGTCATAAAGTCCAGCAGTCACGCATCTTCTTTGATAAAAGAGAGTAACATGAAGTGACTGCTCATGCCTGGCCAAACAGATCAAATGGGCAGGAGTTTGAATGCTCTTGCCATAAATCACTGTTGTTTCCATCCCTGGCAGAGGGAATTGATTGCGTTTGGCGGTGATGAATAGGGAGCAATGTAACAGAGCCAAGGGGCAGAATAATCATCATTAATATTCATTCTAAAAATAAAACTGTGCAAATATATACTGTGTGGCAAAAATAAAATCTAATTCCAACCGCAGCGTGTTACAATGGATGGTGAAAACCTGCATGGGCAAGACAACAGCTTTTGTGCTGTCTGTCAATTTTTGATTAAACTGACAGACAGCATAGAATATCAGTTTAATTTTAAAAGACACATTTTCTTTGTGTCTTTTGAATCAGTTGTATGCAGCCCTTTTAAAGTAAGCAAATCTATTTGGTCACTGATGATGACTTCCTCTCACCACAGGCTCTCTTATTGTGATCTTGACAAATACTTTAATTGAACCCCCTTTAGCTTTGATTATGCTTCCACATTCACTGTGGAATTATTTTGAGAAACTTGTGCAATGACACAATATTAATTTCTATTCAGTTCCTCATTCTCCCAAAACCTCAATCGTGCAGTATGCCTGGGTCATCAGGGAAGAAATAAATCTATTGATGTGTCAGCTGAATACCTGAATGTACCCGGTCATTTGGTATATTCAGTTCATCAGCTGGCTTAATTTTAATGCCACATAACATTGCTGAATTTATATGTGAGCAACTGAAGCAACCCCAGATCATAACACTGCCTCCAGAGGCTTGTACAGTGGGCACTATGCGTGATGGGTGCATCGCTTCATGCTCTTCCCTTCTCACCCTGACGCCCATAATTCTGAAATAGAGTCAATAATTTTCCATTTTCCAATCTTTATGCTCCCTACCAATTTGAAGTATTTTTTTCTGGTCTCAAGAAATTCTTATGGCCACACAGCTGTTTAGTCTTAATCCTGTGAGTCACAGTGTGCATATGGAAATGTTTTAATATTAAACATAGCTGGGATTTCTACTGTTTTTTTTTATTTTATTTTTTTTATGCAACTTCACCAAACGTTGGCTAAGCACTGTCTTACTTTGTCTTCATGACCTCCATTAAGTAATCAAATAAGCTCCTTTTCTTCACAGTTTTTGTGTTTACATATCATTAGATTTCATTTACACATTTTTCTATCCAACTGGAAGATCCATATTTTCATACTATAAATAACCTACTTTTTCCATCACGATCATTGGATTTTGTTTGCCATAATTCACAAAAATCAACAAAACAATATGAGAAAAAAAATCACAGATAATAGGCTAATGCAGAGATCGAAAGGCATAAAAAGGAAACATAGAGAACATCAGTTCATACTGCAGAGTTTACCAGCTGTGCGCTAAACACACACAGAGCACATTTTCACCTCAGGATGGTTTCTCACTATAAACACTATAAAAATGCAAGATTCTTCTGTTCTGCTGTATTTGCATCTAAATAAAACAGTGTAGGGACTAAATTTAATTCCCAAAACATAATAAGCTATTGTGTTTAAAAAAACAACAACAAACTATTGCTTTTATAAGGGGAACTGAATGCTACTGGATTTATGATCTTTGCTGCATCTGCTTTGAGACAACTCATTGTGCTTGAAAGACTCATCTACATAATTGGCTTCACACCAGCTCTAACAGCAAAAGAGAAAAAAAAAAATCACACTTTAAAAATGTTAGCTTAAAAAGTTTAGAGTTAGAATTATTTCAGAATTAATTGATGCTGAGAAAATTCTTTGAGAGCTGGCTCTGGCTTAAAAAACCAAATGAAGGTCATAGAAAGGAGTCAACATGCAGCATAATCCAGAAGATGCCAAATGATAACTGAGTGCCTGTATTTAGACACCCTAACAACATTGATTATTAATTATTATGTAAAGAAATGTCTTTTTTTATATACAAACAGACCAGTATTATTTGTAATGGATTTCTTTTGAAGTTGTTTTTTAGATACCTCAGCCAACGTGGAATGAAATGCCACTTAAGACAGAAGCTTGTGGTTAGTGCTAAGCGATATGACCTCAAATCACTCACTCATCATCAATACCACTTAATCGTGTTGTCAGGGTCGCAGTGGGCCTGGCGCATATCCCAAGAAACTTAGGGTACGAGGCAGGGTACACCCTGGACAGCGGATTGTGCCAATCCACTGCCGGGCACACACTCACTCACAGACTATGGGCAATTTGGGAACGGCAATTAACTTAAACAGCATGTCTTTGGAGGAAACCCAACAAGCACAGGGTGGGGGACATGCAAACTCCATGCACACAGAGGCAGGAATCAAACCCGGACCCTGGAGGTGCAAGGCGACAGTGCTAACCACTAAGCCATCATACCGCCTGCGATCTCAAATCAATATTTGCTAATATTCTTTTTCTGATTAAAGAGTTTCTCTTCATGCTGCTCTATATCGCAGATTGGACAGTGCAGAGTCATGTGACTACACATGGTAGTATGTTTTTGAGGGGACAGCGCGTGAGCACACAGTGATTAACAGAAAAAAAACATATAATAATAATAATTGACAAGGTTAATTTGTATTAATTGCCCAACTTCGTGAATGTTTTTGGTGTGAAATTGCCTTTACAAGGCAAACTGAGTTGAGTTACTGATAAAGTATTCAGTCAGTATTTATTTGACATAAATAAAATAAGCCTCAATACAAGGCTGCAATTGAAGTCAGAAAAAAGTCTCTGGATCTGTGCTGTCTCTCTGAGCAGATCTTTGATTTTGAATGGTACACCACTTGTCGTTTAGCATAGAGCATTATTTCATTCATTCATTTTCTCATTTATTCATTCAATCATTTATCTTCAGTAAGTGCATTGACATCCTGGAGCTGTGAGGTGGCAACCCTTCCCGCTGCACCACTGCACTGCCCTGCTGCATTAATTTATGAATACAAAAATAGCATTGGTGTGCAAAAAAATTGGAACCAACGAAAATAGCAACATGCCAGGATTAACCAGCCAATTACTCTTGCATCAGCACAGAAATAGAGCACCCTATATCTTGTTTAATCCAATAGTTAAAACTTTCCTTCTCTGTGTGTTCAGCTCTGCAGTGCCCAACTTATTACTCTTGTACAGAGGCAGTAGCAGCGATTATAAAGCTGTCGATTGAACTGATGAAGATAATGGTCTCTTGCTGAGTCACTCAGACTGATGGAGCTCTAGGGAGTCCAACTTTCACAGCTGATGCCCTTTCTTTAATTACCTCTTGTTCCAAATTTCCACCTTTTTTTCTATTTCACTATCTGCCTTGCCCATCCACATGCAGACAGGCTTAACACGTACTTGCTGGGTGTTTTCTCCAGATATTCCAATTTAATTGAAACAAGCGAACAAATCTTTATTTATATTGCCCTGTTGGACTATGTTTTACTCATAAACAAGGTAAAACAACACATTAATTTAACACTGTGACAAAATACTTCTACTACTTATACCACTAATAATACACAATCATGCAAACAATAGTCATTTAATGAAAGGAAATAAAAAAGAGTAATTAATACTAAATAAGAGGGTGCACAGCTAGGTTACTTTAATATAATCATTGATAATACTACTGTTATTTTAGATAATGCTTTTGTTCTTTTGATAGTCTAGATAGAAATCAACCATGTTTTCTAGTATGTATATTCCCCCTCAAAAAATATATATGTAAATATATATAATGATATAGTAAATTATTCATGTTTTATATGATTGAACAGCAAAATAATTTATCATAGCACAAATTGCAGTTGCAAATTAGTAATAATAGAGTTGCCCTAATATTAGGCATTAAATATGCAATATTATCTCTGTAGTCAATACAGCACAACTTAATTTTATACCAGAGTTAAGTCTGTACTGTGATTCTAGAGTCTAGACTTCTTCTTTTTTTAAGTTTTTTATGTTTTAAGTTTTTTGGGTTTATTTAAGTAAAGTTTGATGTCTTTAGAATGAAGCTGAAGTCAAGTCTTTATTAATGCACTTCAAAAACCTCTCAAATTCTTAAATCATCTCTAAACAACTAAGATATGAAACTAGTATAAAAAGCACCCTGTTTCCCAGTGGTGCACTTTACCATTGAACAAAACAATCTATAACTGCAACACTCATGGAACTGAGGAAGCCCCTGAAAGACAGATGCAATTTTATTAATTTGTGCATTAATTAATAAAAAAAAATTATATGTTTGTACCTAGACCAGAATTTCATTGTGCGTTTGTATTTGTTCAAGTCACATTCAAATATGTTAAAAATCAATTGCAGAACTCACTCCAGCATATTCACACACACACACACACACACACACATACACTTAAGCTAGCAGTTGTTTGAAAGCGTTGAGATCAACTAGGATGAAATCTTGTGTCTTTTACCTATTTTGAAGCAGTGTCTGGTTAAATAACTTTGATGAGTCAGACAGTTTAAAGATTAAGCTTCACCTTTAGTCTGTAGTCAGGGATCCGTGTGCCTGAGATGATAGATGTGCTCCAACTATAATTTGCCTCATTTATGTTCAAACACACTATCCCTAATTAAATAAAATGCTCCCTATTTTCTTTTTGAGGTGAGATCTCAAGTTACATGGTGTAGTTCACTTTTTCTCTCTTTGTCTTTTGTTTCTTTGACTCTTCGCTTTTTCTCTGTCTATCTCTCTCTCTCACGTTTTTTCTCACTTCAGTCTGCAGCAGCATTCCTGACAACATGAAGGTCCGTCCTCTGAACCGAACAGCAATGGTGCTGACCTGGGATCGTCCTTCCACCATCTACCACCCACCCCTTTTGGGCTTTCTTGTCACCTACAGTTGGGTTAAGGATGATGTAACCATAGAGAAGATGTTTACACAGAGCAGCGAGCACCACACTGTGAGTGTCCTAGCTCATAATCATCAGCAGTCTTAAAGAGACAAGGATATAATTAACAGCAGGCAATTACTTTGTTCTTAAAGGGCATTTTGATCTTAAACTTGGTTGCTATTCTAAAACTGGTTTAGCACCCCAAAATTAGTATGAATATCAATATTAGCTCAATCACTGTAACAGACATTAACTAAGAAGCAGCTAATGAAAAAAAGGCTAAGAAGTCCCCCAAGCCCCAGAAAACTCAAAGACTTGCACAGCTGATAGAATTAGACAACATGAGCTCTATCTTCTACATGTGGTATCCATGACAACAAAGATGGGCCCAGCAAGCTGAGGAAACTTCTGTGATGAAAGCTGCCAATCTTTTTTTTTTTTTCCAGGCTCAGCCGAATTAGATTTGGTTTCAATTGGAGAAATCCATCCGCTACAGCCAAAGCCCAATTACAGCTCTTGACTCCAACACATTCTGTCTCCCTAATCATTTCTGCGCCACATTTACATTTTTATTTCAATTTAGAGCCAGGGTGTTGTCTACATTAGGGAGTCGAGACCAATTTTGTCATAGAAGTCTATCCTACGCAGCTTTTCCATTTCTGGGACCTAGATAATTGAATGATCAGGAAATTTTGAGGAATAAATGCAATATTGGCCTGCATAATGTTGACATAAATCTGAATTTGCATCTAAATTTGTGTCCTAGAAAATTACATTTTGTCAATTGTCTGTCTTGTCCATTTGACATATTGTCATTGAGTAATTCGTATGCATTTAGAGAAATGTGTTTTGAAGACACTTGAATGTTGAAAATAAAACTTAGTTCACACACTAGTGTTTCCCATAATTTCTAAACATTTAAAAGATACTTAATTGAAGTGTGTATATTTATGCTTGTGTGTCTCCAGCGGGCAGTGATCACACACATGTCCCCAGATGCTCTGTACCTCTTCAGGGTGCAGGCCTTGTGCCAGAGAGACCAGCGCAGTGACTTTAGCCAAACGCTTTTATTCAAAGGTGAGTATAATTATGTGTCTAATGTTGCATCATTATTACATCAGCTAAACTTTTATTTTGTGTTGTTTCAGCAAATACCACAAGGATATTTGAAGGAACGAGAATTATAAAAACTGGAATGGTTAGTTGTTGAGTAGTTGGTGATTTATCATTGCTGAATAATCATTGCTGTGAGTGCAACTTTAAATAATCACCCCTTTATTCTCATCTTGCTCTATTCCAGCCTACTGTGTCTTCCTCTTCAGATATGGCGCCCATTAGCTCTGGCTCCTCTACATGGTCATCCTCTGGTCTCCCGTTTTCCTTTGTGTCCATTGCAACAGGCATGGGGCCCCCATCAAGTGGTGGGCAAACCACAATGGCATCCTTGGTCACCAGCTCACTGCTGGCAGGCCTTGGTTTCAGTGGTGGTGTGATCTCCTCCCTCCCTGGATCTCTTTGGCCCACCCATACACCCAGCTCAGGCCCTGCACCAACTCGACAACCGGCCTCTCCTACAGCTGAGACCAACCAAAATGGCAATAATCTTCCTCTGTCAGAAGAGGGAGAAATAACTAAGACTCCAGACAAGGAAGAGCACAACCAAGATGAAGATGAGGAGGATGATAATGAAGAAGATAGTGTGGAGGAAAAGAAGAAGAAAGGGAAAAATGTGACAGAAAATGAGAAGAAACAAGAGCAGACCAGTTTTCAAAAACCAGCTTCGTCTGCTTCTCCAACTGTAGAGAAACAGCAAGAGGATGATTTTGTAGATACAGAACTCTCCACAGTGCCACCTATATCCCCAGAGGAGAAACCCTTCACTATTACTCTCAGACCTTCAAGAGGAGACTTTAGCCAAACAACTTGGCAGCAAGAAAATTACACAACAGATATGCAGCTTGCCAGCAGCCCCACACAAGCCACAAAACTTGATAAAGAGAAAAACAGTTGGCCTGTCTACATTCATACTAGTAAGTGAGACATATAGAATCTGTTGCTCTTATATTATAGAACCTAGAGTCACCCAGTATGTTTACATGTGTTAGCCTGACTAAAACTGGATTATTGAAAAACACAGAAATATCCGACTGATATTGAACCAAATTATACTAAGACTACTAAGAAATGGTGGTGTTGTCTGCCTTCAGATAACTCCATAAACACAAGGGATAGCGTGACTTGTTTGTACAAAAAGTGTACAACTTGTACAAAATGGACATATAGTACAGTACATATGGCTCCCTATCCAAGCGGAGTCAGATGACCTTATAAATTATTATATATAACAATAAATTGATTCCTCTGACGTGCTTGTATGATGAGACAAAGACAGTAGTCCAATTATATGGCCTATTTGAGCTGTAAGCATAGCACATCATAATCGTGCATGTAAACATACCAAATATCTCTCAAACTGTACTTTAAAACTCATCTTGTAAAAACGGGTATTTCTTTAAATAATGTAAGAGAGTTGAACTTTTTTTTTCTTGGTTTGACATTCAGATCAGAACAGCATATCCACAGTGTCCCGAGATCCCACATTCCCTGCAAACAGGATGGAATGGATTATCCCTTTAATGGTGGTATCGGCTCTTACACTGTTCTGCTTAATCATGCTGTTAGCTGTCCTGGTCTACTGGAGGTAAGATGTTCACAAACATTATAAAAATGATCAAATTATTATTATGATTCAGTTATTACCTTGCTCTGTTCCATGCTCTGTCTTTATTAATATCCTCATGCTTCCCAATCCCAAGGAAGATCCACCTATTCTTTTTAAATTCTCTTTGCCCAGGGCTGGCTACTAAAACTAATACTGTATTATTACTAATCCTGTATAAACTCTGTGGGAGCCACACCCATCCATAAGTGTGTAGGATGCAGAACCTTGATTACCAATGAACCGTTGGAGGAGGGCCCCAGCTGGGCGCCAATATGTGAGGCCTACACACCAGCTGTGACGACTACATGATGCTATTAAAATGCAATGAATGTAGAAGTAGAGATAATGAGAGATGCTAGTAGCTGTTCCACATACAAATGAATTGTGCTTTTTTTTGGTTGTATGTTTACAAATGACTTATTTTTGGTTGGATAATTTGGTTGCTATATCAGAAAGCTGAAATTATATCAGAAACCTGAAATTTCAGAAACACCTCCCAGCAACCTGGACGTAACTAGTTTTATAACTGGCACTGATGGTTTCAACAGTTATGGTTATTGATAACTCAAATACTCCCGAATTGCTCAGTCAAGATGTAATTGGCTTTGAAGGCAAGCACTGAATGAGGAAATGAATAAAAACCTCACAGCTCCTGGTTTATTGCAGGTTACTGTCCATGTCTGTGTGGGTTTCCTTCCACCATCCAAAAAAAAATTCAAGTAGGCAGACTGGCAGATCTAAATTGTCTCTAGATACGAAATGTGTGTCATGCCCTGCTATAAAATGGCCTCTCATCCCAGGTGTATACCTGCCTCAAATCCACCATGACCCTGACCAGAATAAAGCTTTAACTGAATATAAATTCTACACCCACAAGGAGCAACACACATCCGACTGCTGGGGATTATTTTTGCAACAGTGCAATCATGGGATACTCATTCGATTCTGGCAAATTATTTCCAAATAATAAGAGAGGGAAAAAAATAATGTTATCATTATCTGTGTGAAAACTATTTTGTTAATCTCATTTCTAAAATTGGCAATCTGGCTTTAGTGGAAGAAAGTTAAAAGTGACTGAAATATTGATTTGGTTGAAAAGTCTTGTCAGGAAATTTACAGAACGATTATCTTTTAACTGAGCAAAAAAAAAAACACTGATGGAAATTTGACACCTTCCAAGAGAGAATGGGATGTAATTGGTTTATCATTAAGATGTCAGAGCATACTGTACTGTTTAGAACGTTACTGTGTTATCAGCAGTCACACTTGTTGGCTAAAATCTCTGCCTCTTTTCTCATACATATGACTGTTTATTTATTCAAGTAAGATGGTTGCTGTTCAATTAATATGCCAAATTGAACAAATTTAAGTCATTTAACTCACCTACAAATTTTTATTAGAAAATATGCTTCAATAAGAATAACATTGTTATGTGGTAGCCAAGCTGATACGCTAATAAGGTTATTGTGTGGGCAACGATCCATCTAATGCTCAATACCAGGAACGCCGATTAGAAAGTCAGACTTAAAAAATGCATATAAAAGAAAATTAAAGGCTCTAGCTTTGCATGGGATTTGTCCTAAACACATCCTTAACTACACATTGGCTACATAGTCACTCACAGAGACAAAAATGATACATCATTTCAAAGAAAGCGTCATTAATATAAATGAGGTGTAGGGGGTGATCTACAGGGCCCACCTCTTTCATTGCATCCCCTCCCTTTATTCCTCCTTTCTATTCTAACACCCATCTTCTCTTTTCATCTCACCTCTGAAGGATGAATAGCTTCTGCTCTTTGCTCTGCATTAGTTACAGGTAAGGTGTTCTTTGAAAGCATTTCTATGATATCTACAAATATGCTATTGCAAACACAGACTTCTTTTCTATTTGAACATCCTGTAGTAAGATCATTTTAAAGCAAGAAGACTACTGATGAGTGTCAGATCAAAGGAGCTTGGAAAGTTTTACTGAGGCAGACTTGCGATGTCTGTCTAAAAATGCTTAAACAGTGTTCTTGCTGCTCAGCCATCAGAGGCTAAATGGTTCTCTTTGAGGACCATGCATACCTGCTGTTAATATTACATTTTTGCATTCAAAGACATTCAAAGACGTTCTGAAGTGTTAAACAGCTCTGTTGTCAGTTTCAGACACTGGATAGGGTTTGTTTGAAAGGATGCTCGATCTAACCTGAGTAATGTATTTGTAGGAAGTTTTTCCAGAATACTCATATGTACGTAGAGGACAGGAACACTCCTGAAGTGATACGCAATGAGAGCTTAACTGGATTCATAATATCTGGTGAGTCTTCGTTCACGGGTCTACTTTATACTCACTTGCGTACAGAAACACTGTATCTCTCTTTTGCCCTCTTCCCCCCCTCTCTCTCACACACACACACACACACACACACAAACTCTGCCTTCTTACAAATTATATATAGAGAGATGGATGGATGGGTGGAAGGGTAAATATATTTACATTTAAATTACGACATTTGGCAGGAGCCCTTATCTAGAACGATTTACATTTTTATTTCTTTATAGATAAAGAGATAGAACAGTTGAGTGTTAAGGACCTTGCTCAAGGGCCCAACAGTGGCAACTTGATGGTGGTGGGGTTTGAACCTGGGACCATTTGATCACTAGGCCAATACCTTAACCAATGCGCTACACCTGGATGGATGGATGGATGGAGTCTGATTTACCTATTTCTTATCAGAAACAGTGACGTACCTTTTTGTGTTTTTTTTCCATTTAAGGTTATCGACCACTTAGTTGAATCTACTTTGAACAATTGTTGTGTAACTTACAAAGCTGTCCAACACAAGAATTAAAAAGTGATTCCAGAGTTGATCCTCATCTCCCCTGTAGTTGGCTAATGGCTTTTTTCGAGTTTGAAGCAGAAACTGATGTGCGAATTCCCAGATAACTCGACACTGTGAGACTCTGTTTTCCAGGCTGCTCTTAATGTGATTCATGCTGCTACATGCTTTAACTTATCTACCATTAAATTGGTCACTTTATTTAATTTAGCTCATTTATTTTTTATTATAATAACTGCTGCTAATTTTTTTTATTTGCACAGTTGGGGGCATTGTAATTTTCTCTACCGATGTACTCTGTACAACCGTGTATGTGGCAAATGAAACCTCTTGTATTTTGAATCTTGAGTTAGATAGATAGATAGATAGATAGATAGATAGATAGATAGATAGATAGATAGATAGATAGATAGAAGCTGAGTTTTAAATACTTTAAGTTTTAAATATATTCTATTCCAATAGTTGATTTAAAGTCAACCCACTGCTGCTAGTACTTTATATTTCTGCTGTCTATCCGGCTTCTTTAACGTTTTTGTTTTGTTTTGTTTTGTTTGGGTTGTTCGGGCGACATCTGACAGGCCTGAATTGGTGTACACAGAGGGAGTATAATCACCCATTAAGGTTTACAGGTGCAGCACTTTTTAGGTGATAGTTTAAAGCCTCTGTAATGGAGAAACTATTAAACCAGCCCTGTTAAAATCCCTATCTCTCTCTCTCTCTCTCTCTCTCTCTCTCTTAGTGTGTAAGTATAAAATTGTTTTTTATTTGATCAGGTAAGACCCTTCAATTAATTTATGTTAGGACTATAACTTTGATAAAGAACACAACTAATGCAAAATTCTAATAAATTAGAGCCTAATCAAATAATGGTCCCAGCTGTGTACTCTGTTCCCAGTCAGCAATGAGCCGTATCTTCACATGGGTCATTATATATAACAATGGTGGCACAGACCTTGTTTATTCAGGGGTAACTGATGAGGTTCCCCAACACACAGATGCTGTCCTCTAAATATCACTGACACTCAGTACCTCCTGCTTTTCAGTGCTGAGACAGGCAGCCATAAACAGATCACTCCAGCCTCACAGGCCTTTCTCAGCATCTTTATGTAGTATATTAAGAGCTCAATGCTACATTGATTGTTCCTTTTGTGAAACATCAAAGGTCTATTGAACCAACCAATTAAATATTACACATTTTAGAGTGTACATTTAGAGGGTTGTTTTCACAGGCAAATGATTTCACTGCAAATCTTTTTATCTGTGATGTTAACAGCAATCACACAGTTTTTTTTTGTGCCTATAAATACATCACACACTGTATGTTTCATGCTACATTTATCGTAATTTGTCACAGCTTCAGTTTACTGAGCAGATTTCATGAATACATAAACCTCTGTAAACATAGCTTGCGAATGTTCTTCAGCAGCAGTTTGTATTAACCACTGCTTGCACACAGAGGCTTTGAATAATGAAGTGATTGTCTTTAACAAGAAAAATGTACAAAATGTTTACCGTGTACTGGGAAAAAAATGCAAGCTGATTTACTAACATTATTCACTAGGGATTTCTTCTTCCACATGAATGTCTTCTACTTTTTCTTGTTTGCTTTAATAAATAGACAGCATTTCCACCTACAAAGTGGAAAAATACAGGGTGTTATCTATGCTAATAGGATAAATTAGCACCTGCAGCATGTGCCGAGGCTGTAAGCTATTCAGGGTTTGCTTAAGCCAATTAATACAACCAAAGTGCAGACACATTTGGCCAAGCTAATTTCTGCAGCCAAAATGAAACTGTAGTTTTAAATGCTGTTAAAATGATGAAATGTCAAGTCAGAAGTAGTGTTTCAATCATGCATTTGCACCTCAGGCACCAACAGCACTCATACAGTCCCTGTTAAATTGCCTTCTTTCACATTTCCCTTAGGACAAAAACACACACACTCTATACTATGTAATTATCATATATACCTAAAAGTATTATACTTTTTTCACATTTTGCCATTTATAATCAGAATATTGCTGTTTAAGACAAGACATCAAATGAAAAACTTTAATTTAAACAATTGTCTTTTGTTATCTTTCATTGTTTTCTGTTATTTTACAACATAGAATATATTACAATTAATCCTCACAACTACCACTCCCACTGAAAAAAAAAGATTTTGGCATCATATAGATTTTACATATTAATATTATGTCAGTGTTATTAAAATAAATAAATTTTGTAATATAGCTAACTCTTCCCTTAATTTAAAATATATTAATAGATTAATCCGTTTTTTTTCAGTGTATTGCATTTGTGATATATTGCGTTGCAAACACACATTTTTTTGGAATATTAAGAAACCAAGTCAGGAAGATTCAAGATTCAAAGAACTTTATTAACCCTAGGTGGAAATTATTTTGCCTTGCTATATGGAAACAAATTGGCATCATAATTATTTGAATCATATCAGCCTTTGAAAAACACATTTTGAAATTGAATCACTGCTGAATTGTTAGTTTTGAAATGTAAATACTACTGAAATTATTAAACATGAAATTCTTAATAGTCCAATTGGAATTTGAGAATATTAAATTAATTGTATATTGAAATCAAGACTATTCACAGTTTTTCAGAAATTCACACAAAAAAATCAAAGATATTGCTTTTCAAAGTCACATACAGTACAGGCCAAAAGTTTGGACACACCTTCACTCATTCAATGTTTTTTCTTTATTTTCATGACCATTTACATTGGTAGATTCTCA
>JAQMYL010000036.1:20059047-20080422 GCA_030014365.1 Clarias pachynema
GATGTGTTTGGCTTCCCATAGAAGTGAATGTGTATTGCGTGGTTATGTAACGTGCAACGTCACGTGATCTCAACCGCGATTAAGACGATAGATCAAAATCTCTATCAGTTGACAAATTTCTACCGGTTAACCGTGTATACCGGTATATCGCCCACCCCTACTAACTGCCATATTTTACAGTTGTGAAAAAAACACTTCTAGGACGTAAACAATAAATCTTACACACAAAATAAATTTTACACACCATGTATACCATAAAAAACAACACTACACGAATGTCCCATTTAAATGATGGCAGAAAATACTTAACTTTGGTTCAGGTCTTGATTAATTACTCTTTATTATGCAGTTCATTTTAATTAACTCCTCTCAGTTAAAAAAAAAGGGGGGGGGTAGATAATGATAACAAATTTAGAAGATACGTTATAATATTTTTTTCAGGCCTTTTATGTATCTTGCTATGGGTGAAAATTCCCTCTTCTTCTCGTATAAATTAGGCCTTTAACTCCCAGCTCTCCCCATGTTATACACAGGTTGATGTGTAATTTTTTTTTTTTTAAGATAAATAATATAAATGTAACGTATTTAATTATAGCTTGTAACAAACGTTATCTGTCTGGATAAGATGAGAGAATAAGACACCTCTTATAAAAATAAAAGTCTTTTTTGTTTCCCCCAGACACGACAACTGCGCATGCCCACTGCATTGTTTCCGGTTTCATGTGGCCCGTTAATTCTCACGGAACCATATACGTTTAGAAAATACGCAAATAGAAAAGAAGTACTGTAAGTAAATGTATGAGTGTTGTTATTGTTTATGTCACCTTAATGTGAAACTCGTTGTAACTTGAAAGTGCTGTTAGTTGTGTATTTATTCACTTTGCCGTGAAAAAAATGGTTCCTTCCGAAGATGACGTATTTCCTCCATGACTTGGATAACGTCTTTCGCAAGGAAAACAACAGGCTCGTGACGCTTATAGAACGCGAGCGTAATAATTGTTAGTTTTAAACCATATTAAGATTTTGAAACCATATTTACCTACAAATAGAGTTAATATAAGGGTTACTGTGTCGCGCGCAGTGGAAAAGGAAGCGTTAGCGGCTGTGCTTGCTCATTCATTCAACCAGCAGCTCGCGCGCCGAGAGGAGGGGCCAGACTGAGTCCGAGAGCAGCAACCGCTAACAAAGGAAGAGCACAAACCTGGCCGGGCTGCCGTCTGCTCGCCTGTTTTGTTGTGACCTAGCATTTCAGTTTCCTCTAACTTAACAGCAAGTTTTTATTACTAAGGTACATGTCGCAAAAATTTGAAAGAATTGTTTGAGTTTCTTTTTCAACTAACCATTTTATATTATAAAAGTGCGTCCTTAGCGCGTGCGCTAGCAGAGCTAACATTTAGCCGCCAGGACCTCGTTTGTGTTCCCCCCCCCACACACACAGTTCAGCTCGTATAAAGATTTTATTTTTGCGAACAGAGCTGAGATGGCTGACATGTACATTCGCGTGGCCGAGGAGGAGAACGAGGAGCCGATGGAGATTCCCTCGGAGGACGACGGCACGGTGCTGTTGTCCACGGTGGCGGCGCAGTTTCCAGGCGCGTGCGGCCTGCGCTACCGGAGCCATATTTCTCAGTGCATGCGCGGCGTGCGCCTTGTCGACGGCGTGCTGCACGCGCCGGAGAACGGCTGGGGAAACCTCGTCTTCGTCGTCAGTTACCCAAAAGGTTGGTGCACACACACACACACATATAAACTTCATTAGTGAGTCATAACAAACCCAGAATGTATTTTATTTAACTGGTAAGTAAATCAGAGGCCACCTCGAGACATGAGTTACCTTCAATCATTTGGAAAGTTCTTATCCAAAACTATTTATAAAAACCAAATAATAATAGTTTTTGGGGTTGTCTATAAAGTCTAAGCAGCTGAAAGAGCACTGAATATCAACAAGAAGTCTGAACAGAACACTTACAGTTAAAGTGGTCAGTCAGGCACATAAACTCAAAAAATTTAACTTTGTAACTGTAGCTTTGGATCAAAATATAAAAAAAGAAATGATGCATCCTTAGGCTATTTTACAGACCACAGGTGGTCCATGTACCCCATACTGTGCACCACAGTTACAAAAGTATTAATGTAAACCTTAAAAAGGCCTGTGTCTAAATAAATAAATAAATATTGAGGAGTGAAGGACTACAAAGCAATGCATAGTTCAACTCATAATTTCTTGTTTTATTTGCACCTTTGCATGAGTAAGAAATATTCTACAGATTGTCAAAAGAGAAAACACTCATCTTGCTGCTCTCCAATTTAAAGAATCAGCAGACAATAAGCGCAAAATGGATGAGATAGATGCCTCATCTGCAAAAATCAAGAGGGGAGACCAGAAGACCTCGGATCTGATCGTGTTGGGCTTGCCATGGAAAACTACAGAACAGGACCTGAAAGACTACTTTAGTACCTTCGGTGATGTAATCATGGTGCAGGTAAGTTTCCAGTGTTGCTTATGCCGTATTTATAAAGTGTTCATGAGTAGAACTTGACCTCACATCTTTGTGAATAATTAATTTGTTTTTGCATACAGTGTGCTAATGCAGCTTATTTTATCTGTCTATAGGTGAAACGAGATGCAAAGACTGGAAATTCCAAAGGCTTCGGCTTTGTTAGATTTGCTGACTGGGAGACCCAGGGTAAAGTGATTACCCAGCGGCACATGATTGACGGGAGGTGGTGTGACTGCAAGCTGCCCAACTCAAAGGTTAAAAGGAACATGTAACTTTTTTTGTTGTTGCCAATTTTAGACCCAATTCTGAGATTTGTGCGTAGAAGCACAATAGGTTTTATGAATACTTTTTGAGAACTATGTAGTCATACAGTAATATCATAGCTTATTACGGTGGGTCAGGGGGACCTGTAGTTATCCACTACCAGCTTGCCAGTATGGGGCACAAATGTTTATTTACATGCTCAAAAACCTGCAGTAGAGCTACAACTTTTTGATGATCCATAAGACTGCAGGATGTTTACGTGAGCGTCTCCATGATCATTCATGCATTCCTAGTCGATCTGTGACACCATTGTGGCACTGTCATGTAATGGCAAAGATCACATATTTATTGATCAAATCAGTACCATCCACAAGTTATTGAACATTAAGATTAGTGGCATGCACAGAGACACGCATGCGAGAGAGAGTTGAACCACTACTTGGTTTTCTCCAGCACATCCCTAAGACATCCAATTGGGCTACAATTCATGTTCAGAAATCATTCTTTGTGCCCCCAGAATCACACGTTCACACCCCGAACCTGGTAAATTTTGACATTGTCATCCTATAGTGCCATCAAGGAGGGGAAACTGCATTAAAGGAATAATGTACTTATTCTGTACATTAGCTGACTTAATTTTATTGCCACATATCATTTCTGAGCCTAGACTTGACCACACAAAGATCATAATAGTGCGTCTATTGGATTGTTCGGTGGGGACTATGCACCGTTTTCTTTATGGCCACAGCTGTTTAGTCCCAATCCTGCAAGTTCTCGTTGCATGATGCATGTGGAAGCCTGGTGAAGTTGCTTCAACACTATCCTTATAGGTTTTAACTATGCATTGGACAGTTTTTAGCAAACTCCTTGGTTGTATTCTTGAGGCAATTTAACACAGATTGTGCTATAAAACCACTAAGAAGATCCCTTCAACAAGATGCCTGTGTGTGTGCTTTTAAGGAACACAACAGTGTCAGCCTCCGGTGTCGTGTGTAAACTGCTTTGGAAATCCTGTTGCTTTTAGAACAATAATTTCGGGTAAACTAAGCATTGAGCTGCTACGCATGCACATTTACATCAATCACCAAATGCAGTGTAATGTTCAGGGGGTCAGGATCGCCTCCCTGTCTCACTGGGCTTTATTCATGTGTGCTTCATTCTGTTAATGTCAAAGGAAATGTTACTTGAGGTCAAAAGTTGTAAGTGCATGTTTCGTGTCGTCGCTAACAGCAAGGTCCTGATGAGCCAATGAGGAGCAGGAAGGTGTTTGTTGGCCGTTGCACGGAGGACTTGACTTCTGATGATCTGCGTCAGTTCTTCATGCAGTACGGCGAGGTCACTGATGTCTTCATCCCCAAGCCTTTCCGAGCGTTTGCTTTTGTTACGTTTGCTGATGACCAGGTATGTCATAATTTAACATACAGTTTATCCAAACAGCACTACTGCAGGAGTTAATCATATTTAAAAATCTATATTTAAATTTTTATTTCAAATCTTTTAAAATTGCTATATATAGCTGATTATTAAAGTAATATCTCCCATGCTCAGATTGCTGCTTCCCTGTGTGGGGAGGACCTAATCATCAAGGGAGTGAGTGTTCACATATCCAATGCTGAACCCAAGCACAGTGGCAGGGGGCACATGATGGATCGGGTCCGCTACGGGAATGGCTTTGGTGCTCAGGCGTTCGGAGGCAGCCGCAGTAGCTCCAGCAGCCTGGGAAACTTCAGCAACTTCAATCTAAACCCAGCTATGATGGCTGCTGCTCAGGCCGCCCTGCAGAGTAGCTGGGGAATGATGGGAATGTTGGCACAGCAGGGTCAGTCAGCTACATCTGGCTCGAGCGCGAGCGGTGCGAGCTCTGCCCGAGACCAGGCGCAGTACAGTACAGGAAACAGCAACTACAGCAGCAGCTCAGCTGCACTCGGCTGGGGCGCAGGCTCTAATCCTGCTAGCAGTGGGAGTGGGTTTAACTCGAGCTTTGGCTCCAGTATGGAGTCCAAGTCTACGGGGTGGGGGATGTAAGTGGTGGGGTTTGTTTGTTGAAGTGTTGGTATTTTTAGTGTGTGTTTGGTAAGTATTTTCTGAGAGACTTAACTCTTTTTGTGCATTGCGGGAGTGGGAGTACAAGCAAATGGGGAGTTTGGGGGAGACCAGAATCTTTTTCTACATTTGATCAAGAGATTAGATAAAAGTTTAAAACGGTGTTACAGAAACATCATCTGTGTAATTTACGTTTTCCACCTCTGTATGCTATGTTGTTAATTTGGGGGTAGAAAATATTTCAACTGGATTCTTAAAAAATGCATGCAGTTTAGTCTGTGGTCACAAATGTGCATGTTTTTCAGACCACCAAATTTGTACCTTCTGAAAGCCTTTTTTTTTGTTTGTTTGTTTTAAGTCACTTGCATTGGGAAGAATCTGGTTGAAAAATAAGCCTTTTAAGTACATGTTTTATTTGCAGGAAGATACATTTAAAAAGCCTTCATCGAAATCTCTTCTGCAGTTGCCATCTGTGGTTTTGCCTGAGAAGAAGGCCCTCTATGGCAGCACTGTGCGGCTGAGGTCATAATGCCATCTTCCTCATGTCTAAAAGCTCTCCTCACTCGGCTCGCTGACACGGTGGGTGTCTCTCTTTTTTTTTTTGTAGGCAGCATATTTTTTCTGATTTCTCAAGAACTGTAAAGAAAAGTGAACATTTCTAACAACTGTTGAGTGCGCTTGGTGGTGGCGAAGAGTGAGCGAACAGAGAGAAAGGAAGGCATGGAAGCGAGCGAGCGAAAAAGACTGATGTGAGTGCGATGAAAGAGCTAAAACGTGACTGGGTGGCTTTTGTGAGCGTGTGAATGAGAGCTTGTGACACTTCCCAGCTTCACCTATACACAACCCTGAACAGATGGACAATTAGTTTACCAGCACCTGAAGGATCACATTTTCCCTCCTAGGCTTCCCATTTTGCTTTACTCCTATCATATACTGACAATGTGTTTAAATAGCTAGTGGAATGTTGTGATGAGTATTTTTTTTTGTTTTGTTTTTTGGTCTTGCTTCTATAAAACTGATCTGAATGCTGTATGGTGTGTGTGCTTTTCCTTGTGATTTGATCTGTAAGTGTGAACTTTGTGGATGACATCTTCAGTGGCCACTGAGGGGGTGGGAGAACGAGTGATTGTGTAAGTGAGACCTGTATGTTGAGTGATGTGGATGTCTGTGAAATTAATTTCTTCTACATAAAATTTGCTTAATGTTTTCAAAAACAAATTATATGGCTTGTGAAAAGAAGGGAGTGCTCCAATAAAACTTAATTTGAATGAGTTTTTTTTCCATACTGGAGTTACCTCAAGTAATATGAATGGGGAAAGAAAAGAAAATCATAAGACTAACTGAATTCACACATTTAGGGGCCTGGAAAATGGCTGGCTGCAGGTTGCGTCTGAACCCCAGATGGAAAGTCCGTTTGGGGACGGAGGAAGACGGAGGAGTGTCTGGTTCCCCATTACACCATTAGCGTCTCTGGTAACAGAAAAACAGACTGTAGAATGTAGCTAACCAACAGCCACCACAATGTTGGGCTTTATTTTTAGAGCCAGATATCAAGATTTGTCCTGCTCAAAATCTTTATGCAGGATTTATTGTACTTAATCTGGATCTAGAGCAATGGCCCAAACATTCTGGTGTTAAATGGCAATGATGGCAAAATACTGGTTTTGTACAAAATTTTAGTTTGCTACATAATGCAATAATTGGTCCTTTTGTCAATAGTGCCTCAATTTTGATTATTTTTAAATGAGGTCAATTGTGGGATTTGTGGTACAAAAAAAGTCTTTATTCCGTTTATATTTATCAAATGTCTCACTCTTTACCTATTCACACTGTTTTATACAGTCACAATTTTTACATTCACAGGCAGTGAAAATGTTTTGCATCTTCTATATTACAATAAAAGACACAATCTTGAGGCATGGCTTTGAGTAATTAATTGATGCAGTTCTTGTATCTTTTAAATTTTTTGCATTCAGATGACATTTGTGAAATTTCCTCTTTGTAATAAATTTCTGCTCTACTTGGGCAATGTCCACATGGGCAGTGTACGTCAATATCATGGTCATGTGAATCAGTTCTCTGTCTCTTCTGCCCCATCCTCCTCGTTTTCTTCCATCTCCTTACTCTTTCTCTTGGCAGCATTCTTCTTCCTCTTCTCCCTCAGCTCCTGGTTATTTATTGCTAGTTCTTCACTCTTTTTCTGGATGTGGCTGGACTAGAGTGACAAAATTAAGACAATATAAAAATACAGTATTACTCGAGTTATTTCTATAGGGATCCTTCATGGATCAACACCTTATTTTGCAGGTCTCTTAAACATGGCTAAATATAAATGTCCTCTTAACAGGATTAGGTTTTAAACTGAAACAACCTACAAAGACAAATTCTGAACTTAAACTATTTGATTCATTAGTACATATAACTTTAAAGCACATTTGTGACACTGTGAAAACCCAGCTGAAGTCATTTTTGTGGTTCACTGGTGTCTACATATGATTTTATGATAAACAGTGAGGCACAGTTACTTTTTTTTCACAGACTGGGTGACATTTCCCTTCCATTAACTGTTTTTAAATGTCTCAAATATAATTAAAAAAAACTTAAATCTCTAGACAGATGCATAAACACTGCTTTGGTGTGAATCCTATGAAGAGTACTCTGCCAAACAGAAATCCCAAAATCCTTTTCTCTTTTGCCCCCCAAAATTTAACAGTTTATTCCCCTTGTGTCTGCCTCATTCTAAAACACCTACTGTGAGTATAAAGCTTGTGTTTTAAAACATGTACTGTATACAAATGTTAAACATTTTCATAGAGTTGTCCTTAGATGTTTATTATAACTTATTATAATTTATATATATATATTTTCTGAAAAAAATCAATGTGTACTGATTACATTTCAAAATATAGAGGATGGAGATTGTGATGTATAATTACTAAAACAAAAATTCTCAAAATAAAACTGATTAATCCTTATATACTGTTCATTTTTAGACTTTTCACCAACTGGGTTGTTTTTGACCTGCCGCAGGATTCCCTTTATAATCAGTTTCTATACCACGTTTTGACCCACAAATTTATTTTGCAATTATTATATACATTAACAGTCATTAATAAATGTAGTTCTGACATTTTATTTGTGGTTTAATTGATAACAGATCAAGATTGTTGCACTACTCTTAACTATTGCTACTGCAGATGATGGAGGAGGAAAATGGCACTGCATTTGCATTTAGAGCAAATGGCAGCTCAGGCTTGTTCCTCCTCAGAGTACCAACTGTGAAGTTCCACTACAGGAGTCAATATCCAAATTCATAAGGTGAAGTTATCATAAACCACCAAATCAGGCAAATTATATGGGTTCAAAAACAAATTTCTGGGTATTGATGGGTTACTTGTTTGGAGGCGCTTATAATAGCCAGTATATGAGGGAGTCCTGGTAAATTTAGGCTTATGTTGGACAAATGGGCCGTTGAGAATGTCATGGTCTCCCTTGAACTCCCTGTTTGACAGAAATCAACAACCAAGCCAATCTATACTGTTCAAGGTTCCCCATTAACGCAACCTTATTGGCACTAGAAAGTACTTTTGAATACATGGGTCAAAATTTTTTTTTTACCATACATGTATATGATATATTAAACAATTTTTTTTTATTATAATCTGGGCCCACAGAAAGAAAGTCATTAACATTTTAGGCAAAATAATATAACTTAGGGTGTTGTACTGCTCTCAAATGTCAACATGGGTTAAAATTGATCCGATCAGTTTGTAAGTGTTGAACATTTGTTACCAGTGCTGCGCTCCTTCGTGCTAGAAGTTTCACATCATCCGCGGTGATTGTTTGTCTTTTGGCATGTCTGAAACAGGAGCAACAAGACATTCTTGCAGGTCTATAAACATGCAGTCAATTTTTATTATTTTTTTTTAACAATTAGCCACATTTTCCTCAATCCTGATTTTAATAATGTCCCTTCAATACAGAGTTTACACTCGAAGCATTTTCATGCTGATGGGTTGATGGATGTTTTATTCAGTGGATTGCATAGTGCAACACAGCTACTTCATGAGCAAGATGGGGAAACAATGCAGAAAATTGGTCAGATTTACCTTGCAAATGCCTCCAGATCTGTTGCAAATATCTCTACAATGTAAAAAGACAACAGAGGGATTGTGAACAAATCCACAGCGTTGAGTAGAAATAATCATCAGTGTGTGTTAATCTTACCACATTGTCTAAAAGTGGTTTCAGCAATTGCAGCCACCGCTTGCTTGCTTATCTCCTTCTCACACTCCGCTGCTGTGCTCTGGCAAATTTTACTGACCGTGTAGTGGACAGCTGCTTTCAGTCTCTGAGTTTGAGAATGTCAATTTTTTTTAAGTGAGTATTTCCATATTTGTACTTGTGGCTTTAATAAAATTCAGCAACATAATCACAACAAATGGTGCACGCCTTCTGATCAGCAACCTCGGCTGTACAGTGAATTAATTTCTTGTTCATTATACCAAAAGCATTACTAAAGTATGAGGTGAGTCAAATATTTATCCGCACTCTAGAATTTATTTTAATTAACTTTTATAAAAGACAAATACATAATTTTCCCACATAATCTCCTTCCTTTTCAATACACTTTGTCCATCTGTCAACAAACTTTAGTATTCTCTCCTTAAAAATGCTTTAGACAGAGCAGCAAGCCACAAATGCACTGCTGTCTTCACTTCTTCATCAGAAGTGAATCTTTGTCTTCAAGCCAAACAGGTTCCTCCTTCAAATAGGGTGGATGTAATTACACCTCAAAATGAAGTTTTTGCAGAGTGTAGGCAGAAGTGTTTAGATATGGTCATGCAAGATCACAAGGCCCTTAGATATCAGTCCTCCATGTTTAATCCAAAGTTTAGGCTTCAACTCTTCAATAAGCATCTCCCTGTAATGAGCACTGTTGATTGTTGAACCTTTTTTCCTGATGATGTTTCAATACTGGTCCTTGAGAATCCCAGAAAATTAACTTCCATCAACTTTCCAGCTGATGGATGTCTTTTTACCTTTTTCTTGGTCGGCGACTGAGAATGTCTCATCAAAAGTATTGATTCTTTCATAAATGTTCGCCTTCCTCAGAGTATCGGTCCAAATTTTGTTTTCAGATACAAAAAACGCCTTTGTTTATGCTCGTCTGTTAGTAGTTATACCAGATACACTCTCAGGCCACAAAAAAAACAATAATTACTGCATGCTGCTCTTCTTGCAAAACACAAGTGGGGCATCAAATGAACAGCTGTAGCATGTTCATTTGCACATAGTAGTAGTAGCTGTAGTATTGGAAAATGTTTTATTCCTGAACTTTGGTGCTTTTCCTATGAAGGAATGGCAATATTAGGCAGGTGGTCATAATGTTATGGCTGATCAATGTACATTTTCGAGTGAAACCATTCAGTTCAAGTAACCAGACAAACTGAGGGAGGAAAAACATAAATAAATAAAAAAGGCAGTAAATATGACTGATAGGTTGTTATTTCCACCACTGTAATCAAATAAATGGTCAGTAATGATTACCTACTGATCACCAATTACTGTTAAATCTGTAAAACTATCAGCCACAGCCGAAATTGTTAAATAAATCAAACAATTACAAATAAAATTACTTTACCAAAAACACTCAAATCTGAATGAACGCAAATTCAGGAATAAATGGTAGAATCATTGATATCAACTATTTTCTCACTTCTCCCTCTCTTCATGATGTTCCTACCTGCTTGTACGCCTCTTTCTCGTCCATTGCGATTTCACGACTCGTCTTCAGTAAACTGCTACTCTATAGCAGGTTCGGCTTTAAGCTTCTCTAGGACAAATAAAACAAATCCACAACTGACTTGGATCTTAACTGGCTAGAAATGTGCGCGGAAAAAATAAACTTTTTTCTTTGACTTTTTGAAGCGGTTTGTACGCTGTGTAATATAAGCAGCGCCCTCTGCTGGTTAGGAGTAAACCTCGAACTTTCGATTCACATAAAAGGCTGTTAATTACAACATTTCTCTCTCTCTCTCTTAAAAAAGCCATCCTGACGAGCCCAAGAGCAAACCCTGAAGCTGTTCTTACATATTTTTTAAGCTCCCTGAGAAATAAAGAAATGTAAACCTGTGTACAAATATTGAGTTAAACCACAAAGAAAAGACCCTCGAAACAATTCTCTAAAATAGATAATAGATATAGCACTGTCACCCTGTACCTCCAGTGTCGATGGTTCAATTCCCGCCTCGGGTCTCTGTGTGCATGGAGTGTTTGCATGTTCTCCCTGTGCTTGGTGTGTTTCCTCCGGGTACTCCGGTTTCCTCCCACAGTCCAAAGACATGCAGTTTAGGCTAACAAGTGTTCCCAAATTGCCCGTAGTGTATGAATAAGTGTGCGAGTGTGTGTGTGTGTGTGTGTGTGTGTGCCCTGCAAAGGATTGATACCTGGCCCAGGGTGTACACCTCCTCATGCTCAAAGTCTTCCCCAATGACCTGGATAAAGTGGTATATTCAATGAGTGAGTGAGTGTTTCTTACTTAAGATAATTTAGGAGGATAACTGCTGTTAAAAATACAACTGTGTTAATACTTGCCAGTAAAGTAAGCTGAATTACATATTCTGGATTGGAAGGTCTAAGCATTCTTCCAGAGTACAAAGAAATAATATATATACGGTCGGTTACATGGCACAGTATGGCGGCATTTAACATGGCGTGTGTAGGTGTGCGCGTGTTTATTTATTTTTAGGACAATCTCTGTCTCTTCCATTATATAACATAACTAACTTACCTTGCCAAAAATGCTGATTATATGAACATGTTAAATAGATTTGCAGAGATAATTTGGATAGCCAAATGGTTTTATATTTTACCATATCTTGTTTTTTTGTTTTTTTCCCCCCTTGGTCCACCCACAGGATGGTGCTGTATCCAAAGCTGATCTGAAATGGCCTTTATTTTACAACATAGCACACACAAGAAGACCAGCAGCATTCTGGTGAGCTCAGTTTCCCCTTCTTTAATTTTGTCACATTAGAATCCATTTGCTTCTTTAACAGGGTACTGAAACTTATTGTGTCTGTCCATACTCTTTCTTTTAAAGTGAGTTTGTCTATTGCAAAACCAACTTGTAACCTTTTGCATCTTCACAGCCTGTGACTCTGTGCCTCAGAAAAGAAATGTTTCATCACTTCTTGGTTCATGCAGCTTTTCAAAGCAGCAGGTGGCTTCCACGCGACCAACGGCTGAAATTGTAAGATGATATGACACTGTCTTCGGGAAGATTTTGCGACAATTTCAGACCAAATTAGAATCAACAGTTTTGGAGTTTTACGTGTTGCTGAGTGAATTGCAGTTTGCTTTTGCTGTCACGTCCTGACATTATGAAATTCTCTGGTTATCTTCTCTTGCAGCCAAATAGTTCTCTTTATTTTTGTAGTACTGTTTCTGACACCCCAACTTTACATATTGACAAGGCAAGTCACAACAGATTGTGTGTGTGTGTGTGTGTGTGTGTGTGTGTGTGTGTATTTATACATCAATCACTCTATAGGACATTCACTGTTAAAAGTAATTTAAGCCCTACATTCCTCCTAATGCTTTGTTGGTAAATGTTAATATCATCTTTTCAGGCCAAAGTCTTCCCGGTACTGTGAAAAGCCACTTTTGAACAACCTCATAGCTCTCATTGTGTTTTCAGTCATGGCTACCGGTGGGCATTCACTATTCCACACATACCATTTTTCACTTACCAACTATTCCACATGTTGGTCATGCAACGAACACCTTTATCACCATTTCTGTGTCTGTTGAAGGCTTAGCAGTAACCCTGACCCTCACTGACCCTGTGCCCAAGAGTATCAGGGCAGCTTATCATACATTTGGAGTGCTCTCATTCACCCAGGGACTTTGTACCATCATTCTGACCTTCAGTGCTCCCCAGTGTGTAAGTATATTAACTCTTAATAAATGCAAGTTAGAGTCATCTGTATTTCCCTTAGTGTTATGATGTCAAAGTAATATGTATAACATTTCCCCCCCAGGAGAATACCACACCCGAGCTCTATCTCTTTTCATTGGTACTTTCATGGGCTTGTATCATATCAACAGGTAAATAACTGCAGTTAGTACCGCAATAGTTAAAATAAATCACTAAACTGCATTTCATCATGTTGGCAAACTTAGCACATATAATATCCTTTATAAAACATTAATGTATAACATGTAAGAAGCCATAAGTTCATCTAATCTCAGATGGTTAAAAGGAGTTTACAATCATACTGTACATGCTAAAGTAATCAACTTTTTCTATGTATCTCTACACAGCGTTCTTCGTGATAAGAGGCTGTCTTATGATCTTCCACAGAACGTATCCAAACTGGTTCAGGGAAACCTGCCTCTAGACTGGCTGTGAGAGCCACTGTCCAGCTCACTACCTCATGCAGCCCCATGTATTATTCAGCGCCTCCTGTTAAATTTGAGATGGGGTCTTCAGCTAATCTTGTTCAGCTCCTGTTACAAAGGATATTGCTTTACAGTGCTGGTTATACGAACAATTTAAAAACTTGGAAAGATTTCAACACAAGCAACTCAAGTAAAGTCAATTCTTATGTGTTATGCAGTGCATGGTAAATTCCGTACAGTATGTAATCAAGGTAGCATATTTTTGTGCAATTGTTAATAATTATTGTGAAAAAAATGCTTAATACTATTTTTTAATAAAACTAAATAAATGACAATTAATGTTGAAATATAGCTTCTGTTATAAATGTATTTAAATTGAATAATTTTTACTGTAATAATCAAAATTAAGAAAAAACATTTTGACCGCAAAATAACCCCCCAGTAGTTTAAAAACTATTCTTTTGACCTCATCATTGATATAATACATAAAGAATCAGTCACTCAATCACTCAAATAAAATTTTATTTCTCTCTTTGGCAAATCTTTTATATGGTAAAAGAACATGTGAACCTTAATGAATATAATATCACTATATAATAATTTTAAAATAAAATTACACTTTATAATTTTACCAGTCCAGTTATACATTGTAATTTCAGGCATGATTTTACAGTACTGAGTATATCATTTGTTAGTCAGTCAACCATACCATATAATCTTAATTGTTATTAAAAAAAAAAAAAAAAGGAAACCAATATGAAATCTCTTTATACTTCATAACAGATATTCATTTACATTTTGAATTTGACAGTCACACATATGTGCAGTTGAAGGGTAAGGGCTTTTCTCAGTGATAGTGATGGGTTTTGACTATACCACTGAACTACCCACAGCCCCAAATTCAAGCAATTTTAATCCACATCAGTATAAATGCATTATTCCCTGTGTTGTGCATGATAATGTTTTTTTTCCAGAATTTATTTGAATTCTTTGTTTGGATATTATCTTTTATGAACACCACTGAATTTGTGGCACCCTCACAACATTAATAACTATTACAAAAATAAGGCACTTTTCCCCTGAGGTATTTATTTCATATATGGTTTTGCCTATTTCTCGAATGTCCGATTTAAAAAGCAAGCATAGTTTTGGTAAAATGGAAAGCATTCTGCTGTTACTACTGCTGATGGACTACAGACGTTCGTAAATACAGCTAGCAACCTTCACAAAGTGATTTTTTTTTAGTTCAGGGTTAGAATTATAGCTACAAACTCCCTTTTATGCAATGTCTCATAACTCATAACATATTATGAGACCATTCATCCATATGTTTACCTCAAACATCTGCCCTAACAGAGGCTACAGGCATTCCTTGAGGACCAGCATGTCCAAATACTTGTTTCATAAGGCTGTTACAAGACAGTCTCTATAAACCACTGAATTGATCACAGCAGGTAAGTGTTTATGGTTAAAAAATGTTTTTCCCTTCTTTTACAATTAGCACAATAATCATATTTAACTATCAAATTTATTTTCTTTTAATATTAATATTCACAGTGTCATAGTTTCCCCCTTGCAACCCTACTGAAAAACATATGAAAAAAAAAGCAAATCAGTGAAATAGAACATTTTGTAAAACAGGATATTATCCAAAGGCTGAAAAAGTGGACAAGTGTACAATAATAAAAATATGACCACTCAGTTTTCTCTTTTTAGAGGGTTTGTTCATTTGAAATAGTCTACAAACTGGTTTCTAATGCTGATATTTCTATACAAAGTTTCAGTATGCCTTATTATGGGCAGAGAATATAGTGGTCCCTGATATTATAGTAAACTGAGTATATTATTAAACACCATATAGTTATTCCTGAGGTTACTGGATCTTATCCTAAAAGTGCATCATAGTCTATATACCATGTTAGCTGGCCACTTTTTAGCTGTACACTTGTGATTGGATACTTTGCAGTTTCACCCTTAATTCTACTGAGCTGAACAACAAGCTCATGTTTTCTCTTCCCCATTATTAGTACTCCTACCCTGTGTGCTTTGTTGATGGCAGTGAATGTAAGACTCATTCGCTGATGAGGTTTAATTGGACTTTCAGTCAGGGCTACCATTCCTTTATTACTATTCTGCAGATCAGTGTCTTGGAACAGTGAAGCAGTGTGCCCATCCTCACCTACACCAAGAAGTATATAATGGAAATGAGAGCCATTGACTAGCTGGCTTATTTGCGTCTCATAAAGGAGTGCACCCCCATCTTCCTCAACACATAAGCGCTGGTTGAGCTGCACTGGCATGGGATGGATGTTGAAGTAAGGAATGTGGACATTCTGAAGTAGATAGTCATGAATGGTACGGAAGTTGGAATCTGATTCATTGGGCGGCACACAGCGCTCGTCCGCTAACCACACGTGAGTGCTGTGCCAGGGGAAGGTGTAGTGCTGCTGTGCCAGCTGAAGAAACAGGGCAATGGGACTGGAACCACCTGACAATGCCAGATGAAACTGACCTTCCACTTGAACTACTTCTTCTGCTACATTGTGCAGGTCAGAGGCTAAGCGCTCCACTAGTTCTTTGGACCAGGCAGACACCATGTCAGCACTGCGGAATTTCCCTTGCATAACCTGGAAGTTCTCTTCAGGACCTTGTTGAATGACGTTTACCTTCTCATCACTAATAAAACCAACCATCCGACCTTGCAGCTGAAAGTTCAAGAAGTCACTGTTAGCAGCACCACCCGGGTATAGCCGTGGAACAACATTCACCAAGCTCTTAATCACTGGGGTCCAGAAAGCCCACGAGGCCATGAGGTTCTCAGTACTGACAAAGCTATCCTTACGTCCATGGAACACATTAGATATGAGCTCATAATAAGGCTCTGTCGGCACCTCTGGGGACTGGATGTGATAGTCAGAGAGTGGTAAACCAAGCACAGAAATGTCTTTATGTTCAGTAATCTCTTTCCAATCACTCTTTACCAGATCTGGCTTGAACAAATTTTTGCTAACAAGAATCGCTGAATACTGGAGATTCCCATGGCCGAGATAGAATACGATCTGTTTGGGCTTGCAGTGGACACTGTTGTATCCCTGAATGCAAAATTTGTCATTTTTGAAAATAACTCGAGCATATCCAACACGTTCGTCAAGCATCTTGCCAGATGACATAAATATTGGAATGCCATCATACTGAGGACCGTCTCCAATGATGACTACACCTGCAGACACATTTCAACTAGGTGATATATGTACTAATATTATATAACAACTTACAAAAGTATCCAAATGAATCCAATTAAAAATCATATACTTACCAGCAAAAGTTGGGGTAAGGCTGAAATGATCCTTTGTTTTGTTGAGTTCCTTCTGGACTTCTGCATTGTAGCCTTGATACTGACCTACAACCACACTGCTCCTATCAAGGTATTCAAGGCTACTGAAAACTCTGAGCTTGTTCTGTAGAACCTCTTCACTGTTGGAGAGGTTAGCAGGTACGTTCATCATCAAAAGGGTCATGATTTCCGTCAGGTGGTTTTGGAGTACATCTCTGATGACTCCATACTGGTCATAAAACTGAATCCGGCCTGTAAATGCCAGAGCAAAATAAAAAATAAAAAAAAGCACATTAGCCAGATGGCTTATACAATGTAACTTTAATAGTTTAGCAGTTTTACGGCGTGGCGATGTCATTTGTTTGCAGTAGTAAATTGTCTGTGTGAGTAACATAGTCATTACCTTTGCAATCCAGCGTTTCCTTCAATACAATCTCTATTCTATCAATGTGGTGCTTGTTCCAAATCGGCTTTAGAATTTTATGATTTATTTTCCTAAAAGGCAATATCTGGGAGACAACCTATAGAAAGAAACATAACAATAAAAAATAATATATAAACCTCATTTTAAATAAAAGATCTCAGAAATTTTGAATAGCTGTGCTTTCACCTGCTTCCCTAAATAGTGATCAATCCTGTACATCTCTTCCTCTTTCAGAAAACCGTACAGCTGTGTGGCTAGAACCTGAGCACTGTTGAAACTGTGTCCGAATGGCTTCTCTAGAACAACCCTAAGCCATGCTCCGGCTGGGGGCCGACAGGTACTATTGATCTTTTCCGCGATTTCAGCATAAGCAAAGGCTGGAACAGACATGTAAAAGAGTCTTCCTGCTTCCACCATGCCCTCCTGCTTCAGCTGCACTTCGATCTTCTCATTAAGCTTTTCATAATCCTCCACGCTCTTGAGCTGCAGGTACTGAGACAATCGCAAGAACTGCTCTTTAACCAGAGCACAACGTTCAGTCGTAAGTTCTGATGGGCATTTCAGCTCCTTTAATATCTCAAACAGCAGCGGAGTGCCATTCTCAGCTGATGAGAGGCCACCTCCATAGAAGGAGAAGGTGTGACCTTTGCCTACATGAGTGGCATAAAGATGGAAAAATCCTTGCCAAAGGTATTTTTTGGCCAGGTCTCCAGTGCCACCTACGATAACCACAGACATGTGCCCAGGGCGTGGAGGATCCTCGCTGTCTTTGGCGTGGCCTCTTAACCAACATGTGGTGGTCAGAAGCAGCAGACTCCATCCTAGCCTCCACATGCTTTCATCAAACCCTTTTCCTAATAACAAAAAATAAATAAATACACAAATAAAAATCGCAATTAACAAAAGGTAACAATAACAATTTCTGAATTCTTCATTACATTGTAGAACCATAGAAACATAGAACCATTCTACTGTGCACATCATAAAGTATGTTCAAATATTTAAGCAATATCACACGAGAGGGAGTGCTGTTGTGCTGGATATCAGTATGGCTGTGATTCAGTCATTGGCAAAATGGTGAGGAGAATAAACCGTGGAGGTGCTAAACAGCCCTGGAAATCTTACATGTTTCTCTTTATATTTCCACTTATTCTGCTTGAGAATATCAGTTCCATTAACTTTCTTGGTTCCAGGTTAAATCCCAAATAGCATTAAATAGAAAGTAGTGCACTAGGGTATACAATCACTTCTTCCACACACCAAGTAGTGCCGTTGATTAGAGAGTGATTTGGGATTTAGCCTTGTGTTAGAAGCTAGTTAGCTTTGTAGCTTTCCTTAGGTATAAATGAAACAACATGAACTGATCAGAGACAATTTGGAACAACTTAAGTTGACAAAGGGTTGTTTAAAATGACATAAGGTGTTTTATTCCTGAAAGTGCTTCTGTGATTCTGAATGTGGGTTTTGGCAAGCAGCTGCTCTCACATCTTTCCAGTACTGTGGACTGTACTGACCTACTTTCACCCATTCTGTGACTGACAGTTGGTGAAGAAAATCTGATACATATAGTTAAACTTTCCAGTGCTGTTTTGCTCTATTATTCTCTACTTGTGGAATGCAAACTCAAAGTCTTAACACTCCGAGCTACCACTGCTCCTGACAAACAGCTGCATTTGTGATTTCTATTTAGTGTTTCACCTCTATAAAGCTTTGTTATCGGATAAGTGAAACTCACATTAAAACCAAAAACACTAAGCTTATAACTCTGTCCTTTTGTGTAATTTGTACTTTGACTGGATCATATGCGTCTACTTTATCAACTTTCAGTTTCTCCTCCAAAGGAATTTTGGGATGATAATGAGGAAAATAATCTTGTTCAGTTACACCCATGACTGTATTTCACATGTGCCTTCTTAAGCAATGCTGATAACATTTTAAAGATACATTACAAAATCAATCCCACTGCACACAAACCTAGGGGCCATTTCACTCTGTAATCAACTGTCCTGCATTAATCTCCTCTCTGGGCATCATCGTTATATCTTTTCTCATTTTGTTATTTTTTCTTACAACAATTGATGCTATTGAGCTTTGTTCGACAAAAAAAAAAAGATAAACCACTTTAAAACATCTGCTAACAGTAACTAAGCAAAGGCAGATACCAACATTTTATATTAAAACTTATTACATATTAACATATTAACAACATCTTTAAAAGGTTTTCCCTTCTGGTTGATTTAGATCAACCATCTCTTTCTGTCAGTCTTTTTAAAATACAAATTATACCTGCCGTGTCCCAAAAAGTGTACCGAGGTGTAATTATCATGGCATTAGTATCATTTAATCCTACTGCACAACTCTAATGCACTTTACATGTAAATATGATACTGTAACAAACCCACTGCATCACTTCTTACATTTGAAGTGTTGTTATATTCATACTAATTATATTTTATTATACCTTTTGTTTAATTTCATAATAGTAGTTTTATGCCTATTATATAAAATCTTTATGAAATCATGGAAATAAAATGACGACTTTTTTTTTATTTAACTATAGCAATAACATAACTCGCCAAAAGGTCTCTATGAAGACGTTAAAGTGTGTGTAATAAATTGAGCAAGCACTGCTAGTTCCAGTGTGATCATTCATGATAAAGTTAACACCTTACACAAACAAATGCTACTATAATTTATTTAATCTAATCCAAACTGTGAAAAGTTGGAAGACATCGATATGGATCCTTGTATAAATAACTTACACTGACATATTCAGTTGCCTTACACCAACAATAGATTTCTAATTCACGAGTACTGTCTGGTCGCTCGAAACACCACATTTATTGCCAAAGTATTATAACAAAATATTTACCTTAGTTATACTGTAGCAGGAATTCAGGAGCCTTATTAAGATAATCAGTACTAGGGGACTCGTCACCGGTTCTTTGGCCTGAGCTTAAATACCAGTATCAGCTAGTCCAGAAAAGACACTCAAGTTAATGATAAACATCACATTGTGGAGGTGAAGCACGGTTAAGCCAACAAACGTTTTTGATTGTTTAGTCCCTTTCCCAAAAGTCCATGGCAGTTACAGGTTACAGTAAGAGCCATTTACAAACTGGGGAAGGTCTAAATATGCAAGACAAAATTGAAAAGCAAAGGCAGAACTTTTTAAAGCAGTTGTTGGGTTTCTCTGCTGCTCTTATATTAGCTTTAATGGTAATCCATTTCTGTTTAAACAAGGAAATAAAGCTAACCATCTAATGTGTTTTACCTGTGGAAGCAATTTGTGATATTTATATCAGTACAGAGCTTGAGGACCTTCAACCAAATAGGCTGATTATAGGTCTAAATAATTACACCAAGAACCACTGGGAAAATCACTATTTCAGGGTGATGTAATGAACCCTAACGGGAAAGGATCATTGGCCAAAGAGATGTGTGTTGCAAGTCCAATCCCCTGCCACACTAATCCAGTTATCTCAGTGTTTCACTAGTGTTTGAATAGTATTTTGGAAAGTTTTCTCAGTACGCTGCAGCCATGATCAGACTACCTGCTTCATGTCTAAAATTCTGAACTCCTTTAATGGACCGAAGAATGGCTTGGAGTGAGGGCAGGACTGTACAGGGGATATGGCAATAACTCCCTGCTGGGTTCCTGTAATGTGCAAGTGATGTTCATGACTGATGTTCTGTACAGTTCCTGCTGACAGATGCGTCTCTTTCAAAGGTGACAACAAGTTATCTATAATTTTTTTTAAAGGATCAGATGTTCCACTCACTGAAAGTTCACAGAAATCGCTGCAGTGAGCTCCAAGCCACCTCAGCCTGGGATCATTTACAGACTTACAGCCTTCTTTTAAAAGTTTGCACCACTCAAATGTTTTATTGTTATGCAAATGCTTCATCACCGGACTGTGTTTAAAGTGTTTCAAGAGAAAGTGTATTTGTGAATGCAATCGATTTTATGCCTTCATTCACAAAAAAGGTTCATCACTAGTCCTGGTTTGACTTGAACGCCTAAGATGTATTGAGATTCGATAAAGATATATGAATGCCTTGAAATATTTAGTTGGCTTATTCCAAATAGGGAGGAACTTTCACCATCCTCCTTATTTGGAATAAGACATGAGAAGGTATTTTCCCTAGAAGGAGGAGTATGGGTGCTACGCTGTGTCAGGCGTTGCATCTTACACAATCCAAAAATATTAGGAAGTAACATTGCTAACTAATGATTACATTATATTAGAGATAACTTTATATATCTCTAATATATATATATATATATATCAGAGCTTGACATTGGCACCCGCCCACCCGCCAAAAGCGGGTAAAATTCGGCTGTGGCGGGTAATAACTTTAGTCTCACTAGCCACTTTGGCGGGTAGTTTATTCTTTGGTAT
>JAQMYL010000036.1:20085175-20105321 GCA_030014365.1 Clarias pachynema
TTGAAAGGTAAAGTGCAGGTTAATTTGTTTTATTTTTACTTTATATTTTGTATTAATTATTTTTATGTATTTATTTTGTTGTACTGTAGAACGAATAATTTAAGTTTCCATTATTTCTTATGGGAAAATGAAATTTGCTTTACGAGTGTTTTGGAATACGAGCCCACTTCCGGAACCAATTATGCTCGTAATCCGAGGTTCCACTGTACTTGATAATGAATGAAAGAAAGGGAGGGTAAAAGAAAAATGATCCACATAACCTCTAGATGGCGTAATTACGTCTAATACCGCTCCACGGGTTCTCATTTGAAGTTGTTGATCCAGTGTAAATGATTGCAGATAAGACTTTATGCTTATAGAGTTCTCTTTTAAACCTGTGCGATGTAGAGCTCATGGTCCCAGCTTTGGTCTTGAAGTTGCCCTGCAACTCAGAAATGACTGGAAATTAACTGACTAGTTGAGACTTTAAGACATTAAGACGTTTTATGATTTACAGACACATACTAGCACATAAACACAGAATCAGTACATAGAAACATACATACACAGAAATAGCAGCCTGTTTTAAAATGTAGGCCAGTGGTGTGGGTCAATAGTTTGCCTTATATTTATTTAGTGCCTCCTGAGTTATGAATCAGTGAGCAAATATGTCTCATTTGGCAAATATGTTTGCTCTTGATTCCTCCTGTAATTATTTTTTATCCTTCTACGCTTTCTCTGCTTTTTCGGATCCAGGAGCTGAGAAGACACAAAGGGAAGCAGCAACCAAAGGAAATGAGAAGGTGCAATTTAAGGAATGAGAAGCACCCATGGTTTTTGTTATGTTAATCTGAAGGCAGTTGTCTCTACAGCACTCCACAAAGCTGCCCATCAGGTCTGTATACTTCCCTCCTGTCATCCACAACACACATAACGACAACAGAATCATCTGAATGTTTGTCATGTGACAGATGTTCAGTGTCTAAACAAATGTGAGCCATAAAAATGTCTCAAATCTTACAGTGTCTTTAAGAGCGTTCGCCCAAAATAAGACATATTTTTTGATGACTCAAACCCTGAACCATGGACACACAAACACCACCAGTTGTGCATGTGTGTCAGCTTATAAAATGATAATATGATACACATACAAAAACAAAGCCATATAATAATAAAGTCGGGTTACATAAAATAAGCCGAACTGATTGGAGTCTTACGGCTCTTTAACATTTCACCGTTAACTGCTGCATATAATTTTATGCTGTTGCATGCCAAGAAACTACATGGTCAGTGTCCTGAGTGTGCTCAGAGTTTGCAAATGCACAATGAAAAACAAGAAGCATTAAGCATTCATTTTCCATATCTTTAAGTGGGTTGAGGCTGTGGGTTCCTGATCAGATTGCTGGTGGTTCGAGCCCGCTGCTGTTGTGGGCCCTTGAGCAAGGCGCTTAACCCTGTCTGCTCCGGGGAATATGTAAAGAAAGAATTTCACTTTGCAGTAACATGTATGTGACAAACAAAGGATTAAGTTACAATTGCTGACATTTAACATTCTGATGCACACACACTGATCTGTGCACTGGTTTCAGGGTGCAAATGAAGGATGCAACTTATTAAAGTTCAATCGAGGTACATAGCACTAGTGACCTCTCATAGATCATATACATTTTTAACTGTTGCTTTGGTATTATGTAGTTAATTTAATTTCTATTCATTATTCACTACTCATTATTCATTATTCACAAACACACATATAACAAATTCTCATGATGCTAAGTGTGACTGAAACAAAGAAAGTGTTTAGCTTAGTTAAGAGTGATGAATTTGGTGAATTTAAAACAGGGACATTTGACACTTATATAGCTATAGGGCAAAAGAGTTTTCAGTGCATATTTTAACTTACTGTAGAATGATAGGAGAGATCCAGCTTGGTGCAAAAGGGTGCACAAAAAAACAACCCTTACGCCACATTTAAAGGCATTCTACAGAATCTCTCTCTTTTTTGCTCTCAGTGATTGATCGTATGTCTGCGGGGGTCTGTAGGCCTCCCAGCTAGTGACGAAGAGGTCAAAGTGAGACAAACAGTAAACAAGAGGACAGAGTTCCTGTTTATGTGACAAGTGTAAGAGATCCTCTGAAGAAGCCAATGATCCCAGCTGTCAGTATAAAACCGTGACATCAGAGCACTTGTGTGTGTGTGTATGTGTGTGTGTGTGTGTGTGTGTGTGTGTGTGTGTGTGTGTGTTAAAGACAGCTATTCAGGCCACCAGGAGGTCTATTGTGTTGAAGATCACCCACACTTCTTGCCTCAGTCCAAATTCCCTGTTTCCTACTGCCAAACTGCACTTGCCTTCCTTCCAGTTAGCACTTTGTTCCAAGTGCGGTGTGAAATTCCAGTCGAGCCGAGTACACAAAAGTGCGCATATGAATGCATAACGTCATGTTTACTACACTGTTTCACCAATACATGTTAGACACTACATTTACAATTGAAAGTCAAAGCAATTCAGCAACAGTGCAATGCATCCCATGTTGTTTAAAGACTTTAATGTTTGCCCAGTTAACTTATCTGAATTGATCTAGAACTGAACTGCCAGTTTAAAGACTATAACCAATCACATGAACTATCTAACCCTAGATAAAAAATCCCCAAACAAAGCTAGTCAGCTAACATTATTTCTCAAAAATATGAAATAGATAATCAATACTAAATAATAGAAATAGATAACCTGAAATAAATAATTATCTATCCATCTTTCATCAAAGAAAAGTCCAAAATAAAAACGGTTTTGCTTAAGAAAAAAAAGCTAGCTAGTGAATATGGAGAAATAGTGGAGAAACTCCCTGATCAAACCTAGCACACAAATGTGAATAGGGATTCAACAGGTTGTACAAACAAGACAACTGGTATAAAGTGTGCACACTCATTAAAGAACACTTGTGTAAATATCAGTGTGTGCGTTTCCTTTTACATGTGCTTGTTCAGAACAGTACATTATTAATCATACACTGACAACCTTTGCACTGTAACCTGCTTTTTTTTAAATTATTATTATTTTATTTATTCAGATTTTTATACCACAAGGGCCACATTTAGTACCATATTGTATTAATGATGAGAGACATCTGCATTCCAGAAATAAATTCCACAGGTAGAAATTTAATAGCATGTTTCATTCTCCATATAAGGACTTTCCATAATGACCTTCTTATAATGATTAATATAGATAATTAATGTCATGCATAAATCTAAATCTTATTAACATTTTAACATCCTAACCAAAAGGAATGCTGCATTTTTAAAACAAACAAAATGCACACAAGCAAGCAGTCATGAACTAGGAAAAAAAATCTAATTAAATAAAACCTCCTAACAAACACATGCACCTGTCCAAGAAAAAACACCCAACCAAACATCCAACTGTTTTTCTTAAGAAAACATGAAATTGTCCTAGTTCCTACACAAATTAACTGTTGTTATGAGGGGTGTTCAAGTCAAACCAGGACTTTTTTTATTGTGCAGAATAAAAGAACACTTATAAGAGTGAAAACTACCTTTATTTTATAACAACAACAACAACAACAACAATAATAATAATAATAATAATAATAATAATAATAATAATAATAATGCATTTTATTTATGTGGGCTCAAAGAAGGGATAAATGAATAAGTGTGTCTTTATTACATTGGAGAGTCTACATTACGTATGTTTTCAGGAAGAGAATTCCAGATTTCTTAGGAGAATTCTCAGGAGCAGTGCGGCTAAAGGCTCTAGAGCCCATGGTGGTCAGACGGGCATGGGGTGTAAAGAGGAGCCTATTTCTCTACATAATCCCCTGCTACACTAATGCACTTATCCCTAGGTTTTACTAGTGCTTGGATACCATCATGATAGAAAGATTTCTCAATATGCCGGAGCCTGGACTGCCACATGTGAAATGCTGGCCTCCCAGGAACTCCTAGTTCCTGTAATGTGCAAGTGGTGTTCATGATTGTGTGTACAGTTCCCACAGACAGCTGCATCTCTTCCATCTTTTGCTGACAAGTCATCCAACGATTTTCAAGAATCAGGCAGTCCAATCGCTGAATGTTCACAAGAATGACAGCAATGGACTCCAAGCATTTAAAGTCTTCTGTAAATGTCTATTGTTTTTACAAGTCCTGGTCTTGAATGCCCCTGAAAATAATACTTCTCATTTTAAAATGCAGATTTACAAAGTACAAAGCCATTACACCAAACATTGTTCATATATATGTGTTTGCACAGACATATTGCATTCATTCTAATCGTGATGTAAAAAAATCCATCAAAGCCTTCAAATAATGACTTAAAGACTCCCATCAATGTTGACATTTAGGATCAATCTCATAGCACATTCCTTGATCACTATTGTGTTAACTATGAAGTGAAAAAAAATTTGTTAACAGCCCCCATATGCCTCTAAAACATATCTCACGCCACCGCCCGAGAGTTCAGCAGTGTGTCGCGACTGTTAACAAAGCATTTGAGGAGCAGACACACTCAACCCTGCACACAAAGGAGTGCTGCCTCTGGGTTTCTCTGTTGAGCTGAGAGCTTCTGGTAAGGATAGACAAGTGGGAGGTAGGAGGGGTGGGTGAGTGAAATGACCTCGCCATGTTGGTTCTGTGACCCCTTAAGCCTGAGCCCAGCCTCCTGGTGCGAACGCTTTTATAAGGGTGGATGTGTGGCACAGGGTGCCGCACAGGGGGAGAAAGAAGAAAAGAAACTGGCTATGCTGTGAAGAATAGTGGGAGTGTGGTGGAAAACCCCAGGCTCCAGCTTCACACATGGCCCTTGAGTGAAAAGGAGACCTTTCATTGTGAGCATGTCTCAATGGCCATGGCACCTCATTTGCTGAAGAAAAACACCCTTCGTAACATGAGTGTTTTGCCCCTACAAATCAAACAAACCAAAGTCATTAATCATCCTCTTTATAGGCGCACCTCTAGGACTACAAGATATGAAAATAGAATCAAAGATCAAAAAGATTTTTGCACATGTTGGTTTTCTTGACCCTTATGTATAAGCTTGCATGTGAAGTGTTAGTTCACTCAGCTCAAATCCACATTAACGTCTGCCTGAGTTTGCCTAAAATTACAGGGGAGATCTTTCATTCAGCTTCTGTCTAATGAATATTCATAGCACTAGCACAATACAGGCAGCTTCCTAAGCTCTTGAGAAGAAGTCAGCTCTCTTTGACGCTCAGGTCACGGGACTCTTGACAGACTGCTGCACAAAAAAAAGACCTGACTGCAGAATTCCTCTGGGTTGCCCAGCGACACCATTGTGTGACGTATTTTTGGGTCTACATATTCATAGCTTTTGAAGTCATTAGCGGTGATTCATTCATGATAGCACTCCCACTCGACCCCTTCCTCTTTTATCATGGGAATGCTTAAGGGGGCCACATTTTCTAGATGTTTAGTTAAGACCACCATATATGAATATCTCCAAGACATACATAAGATTAACAAATAACAAAAACATTATTATTATTAGTAGTAGAAGTAGTAGTAATAGTAGTAGTAGGAGTATATATTTTTTAACCATTCTCAATATGTGCTCTACAAGAATGACCCCACATATGTGGACAACTTTTCTTACCAGGGTAAATACATATTTTTCCAGGGTAAAATATCTTATTCCAGAGTATATTGTTTACAAAAAACAATGCTGAAGGCATCCAAATTATGCAATAATCTCTTTTGTTCTTGTCTCAATAATCTCTCTTTTCTGTTATGGTGCTGTTCACTGGTGATTTTTGAGGCTGGTAACCCTAAACAAACTTTTTCCTCTGCAGCAGAGGTAAGTTTTCATTCATGGTACAGTTTCATCACAGTGCTTGATGGGTTTTGCAACTGCACTTGACAATACTGTTCTTGCAAAAACTATCCCAGAACAGCTGACCTTCGTATCTTAAAATAACAATTGACTGTTGTTGTAGTTGTTGTTGTTGTTACTTAATTACCTAATGCCATGTGGGTTATTTCATAGTTTAAATAGCTATAGTGCAAGTATTAGTAGTATTTTTTTTTTTTATCAGTATTGTTCTAGAATGTGGATAATAAATCCAAATTTGTGTCCAAACGTTTGACTGATACTGTACATGTATTAAATTGAGTTTTTATGAAGCATCTTAATATGCAGAATAATTTGGAAAGCAGGATAGATTTGAAAAGTATGTAACATTACTTACTGTTAAGTCTGCAGATATTATTTTTGTCTTAATGTAACATTACAGGTAGAATGTGACTAAGGCCAACATCTTAGTAAAATTCTCAGTGTTACTTTAACACATTCAGAAGTTAATTTGAGTCCAGCGGTATCTATATAAACACTGTACTTCATTCAATACTTTGGGTATTAATTCAATACTGGGTATTTTGCTGTGAGTGTAGACATTTTTGCTATTACTTTTTACTATTACTGAAAATGTGTCCTAAATTACCAAATCTGTTGTTCCAAATTATCATTTAAAAATGTTTTTCAGTATATTCTTTTCATTTTCTCAGAAATGTATAATTGTTTGGTTTGTTAACTAAAACTAAAAGTTAAGACAAGCTGGAAATATTGAAACTCCTAATACACACTACTGTACATGGACAAAAGTCTGTGGACACCTGGCAATGACATTCATATTCAATTTCATTCCAGATTCAAGGTTTCTTCCTATTGCAATCTCAGGGAGTTTTTCCTTGCCACTGTCACCCTCAGCTTTCTCATTAGGGACAATCGGATCATTTTAATTTATGCATATTTTCTCACCCATTTCATACTAATTTCCCTAATTTTCTTTTTGATTCTGTAAGTCTGCTTTGCAACAATGACCGTTGTTAAAAGTGCTATATAAATGAATCTAAATTCAATTGAAATTCGTCCTCTTTGCATAAATTCTTCACCGTTTTTTTGTGAAGCCTTTCTGTTAGATGTTTGAAGTGTGACTTTGGGGATTTGTCTATTTAGTCACAAGACCATCAGTGAGGCAGTGATGATAGATATGGAGGCCTGCTGTGCAGTCAGCGTTCCAATTCATGTTCAGAGGTGTTGAGATTAGGGCTTGGTGCAGGACACACAAGTTCTGCCACTCCAACCTTTCCTACCCATGTCTTTATGAATTGTGCCACAGGACCTGCTGGAACATGTGTGGACCTCTTAGTTCCAATGACGGGAAAGGGTAATGCTACAGCATACCAGAGCATCCTGTACAATTGTGTGTGTCCAACTTTGTCACAGCACTGTGGTGAACACCCACATGTGTCCATGTGGTGTATATGAATTGAGCACCTGCTATAGAAATATGGTACTGAGAAATGTGGAATATAGACTAGGCAAAAGTTTATTGCAGTAACAAAATCATATTTTAACTCAAGAAAGTTATGTACTATGTGCTGCCTTTCCCTTTTAGGCTAAGTTAAACAGTCTGTGTACATAAAGGGCATTATACCACTTAGAAATTTATTGTGTTAAGGGAGGTGATCAATCTTAACGAAAAACAAAAATTAAGCCTTAGTTAAATAAGAGAATAAACATTTTATTAAACATAATAAAAAGTTTATCCGTTGAAAGCCGAAAGAGTCGGCTCTTTTTGTTGATCTGACTCACTGAAAAGATCCGAAATTCTTCCTCTCTCTGGTTCTAACTCTGCTCGCCCACGCGCTCCGTCCTGGCACCGCCCACTCCTTATTGAGCACTATGGCGACATTCCAATGGGCGGAGCTAAAGCCATTCAATTCCTCATGAATGAGTCTCGCTGCCGCAGTGTGGAAAAGTTGTGCGCGCGTGTCGGACACACCGCCCGGTGACTACAGCACATGTTCAGATAGAAACAACTAAATAAAACAGAAAAGGAATTTAAAATGGATTACCACATTCGCTCTTTGTTTTCTTATTTATTTATTAACAGCATATTTATTCTAAATCAAGCCAAAGAACGTAAGTACTTCTTTTTAAAAAGTACTTTTTTAAAGTCTCAAATTGTACTCTATCTTAATATGATAATCTATAAAACATGTTTTTTTTTTTTGTTTGTTTTTTTATTTAAAATATATACCTTTTAAAGACTCGTGTGGGGTTTTAACTGGTGGTTTGAAAAGTTTAAATGCCAATACTGACTTGCTCAATGCTAGACTATAATTATATATTTATTTCTTCCATAATAAATATAATAGCCTATACTACTACATTTGGCATTTTTGTTTTTGTTGGTAAAAGTACAGCCATTATCATACACCAGATGAAACAGAAGTTAACACTCATGAAATGTATATCTTTCATATTCAAAGTTGTTTAATCATATTTTTTTATATACTCAATTAAATATTTTCTTGTAGATATTCTGCTTGATATGAAGTCATCTGGAGGAGATCTGGGCTGGCTGACTTCACCAAGTGAAGAAGGGGTGAGTAGGCCATGGCTTATCGAAAAACTTTACATTTCAAATTTGTTGTATCTATGAGTCACAGACCCAAATTACCAGTTGCTCATGTTGAATGTGGTTTTAAACGGCTGTTATTATATTGTCTTTTTCATGAATCACATGAAATAATAAATTATCAAATAATGGCTTTTCAAATATTTTTCCTGATAGTGATAGTCATATCTGATAGTAAATGTTCAATATCACAAGTTAAATTTATATCATACAAGTTTCCTATTTAATAATCTAAACAGTTATGGCTTATGGCTTCATAGATCCCATGAATAGTGTTATACAGTAGGAACAGAAGGACACCAAAGCTCTGGGTTAGAGGAAGTATGCAGTCCTCTATCTTTAGTCATGCAGTTTCCTTTCTGAGGAACAGGAGGAAATGGAGACATGGTCAGGGGCAGCGGTGAGCTGTTGAACTTCCGTAAGCTGTTGGGATTAAACGAACGTCTGTAGATTCCTTCTGTCGCTCCGGGGCCTCATGAGAGATTTACATACCAGTTTTTTTTTCTCTCTCGAACCTATAGAGCTAGGGAGATGGCTGTATAAGACTGAGGGCAAGTTCAAGGCATTCACACTCTCAGGGTGGGGATAGGGGGGTTAATTACTCCTTTTGGAGACCAGTCCTGTCATTTTCTTGTTCTGATGTTAGAGGCTTTGCCTGGGATCCCTGAGCTCTTGAGCTGATGTGTCCACACATAGCCTTTGAGGTTTGCATGCTTGCCCTGATCTGCTGTTCAGGTGCTTCTGGGGGAGCTGAGGGAAGTGAAATGTTTATAACTAGGGATAACAAAAGAAAGAGCCTAAAACTGATACGTCATTTCATTAAGAACAGCCTGTCTTTCCTCTCTTTCATAAACCTTTAGTAGTTCTAAGGAAGGATGTGCCTAGACATGCAATCCCTGCACCGACATGTCTGTGATATCCACCCTAGTGGGAACAGGCAAAATGCATAAGCCTGAGAATAATAATTGCAATTTTACAAATTATGAAATATATAAAATTCCTTTTTTTACTATAGTATGTAATTAATCATAATATACTTACAATAATATTAGGACACTTTGTATTAACAGATCTCGGTCTCTCTTTTATTCAGTGGGAAATTGTCCAGACAGTGGTGAATGGCTCTCTCCTGTACACCTACAGCGTGTGTAATGTGGTCGCTGATACTGAACAGGACAATTGGCTTCGTACCACCTTCATCCAGCGGCCCCTTGAAGCCTCACGTGTCTCTGTCGAGCTGCGTTTTGTTGTCCGTGACTGTAACACCTTTGATGGCACACCACCCTCATGCCGTGAGACCTTCGGCCTTTACCTGTATGAAACGGACATGGATGTAGGCACCAGTTTTCGGAAAGGTCAGTTCCGTAAGATCGCCACCGTGGCCCCAGATGAAGTGACAGCAAACAAAGGTGGTGGAGTGAAGGTGAATTTGGAGACACGAAGCATTGGAGCACTATCTAGAAGAGGCTTCTACCTGGCTTTTCAAGATGTAGGTGCCTGTATGGCTCTGTTGGGTGTAAAAGTGTTCTACACCACCTGCCCCACCATCCAGCGCAACCTGGCTACTTTTCCTGAGCGCGTGACTGCAACAGCTCTAACTGAGGTGGAGGGATCGTGTGTGAAGAACGCAGTGACCGTCGGACAGGCACCTCCTCGCATGTACTGCACTGCTGATGGAGAGTGGGTTGTTCCTGTCGGGCAGTGCTACTGCAGAGCCGGCTATCAGGCTGTGGGACAGACCTGCCAAGGTAAGCGGGTTATAGTGCACTGTGTGGGGTAGTGCCTGAACAATGGTTTAAAGTGAGAGAAGTACCACTCTATTTCTTTTTATTTTAGTTGTGGGAGCACTGCAGTTTATATGTGGCTGACTTTTATCTTAAGCCAATGGATCCCTTTAAATCAAGGTTGAGTTTCAATTAAAACTTGTAAAGCAGTGAGCGGTTTGATGGTTGAGGAACAACTGCAGGGCTTTGTGGGTGGGCTGCCAGCGTGTGTTTCTGAATAAGTGTGTGCTAAGATGCCTTAGTGTGTCGTGCTGTTACCACAGAGTTGTCTAACAAGTTGCCTGTGAGAACACTGAAGACAGCGAACATGACTTCAGTGTAAAGGAATGTCATTCTTGTCCACACCCTCTCACCTGCTCGCATTTTATTTCAGATCTGCGAGAGACTTTATCACTTTAGGAAGGAAGCTTAAAGATACCAGGTTACCAGTGGGAAAGTGTGTGTAAAGACAATAAAGGCATAATCCGCTGTATAGATTCTCATTTCTTCCCTGATTTTTTTTCAATCATGAAATAAATAAAATAAGCTAAAAGAAAAAACTGTAGGAGCATAAAGGGTGGTAAAATCCCTCGTTCTGTCTATTTTGAGATCTTGTTGAAATAGAGTGAATAAGCTGGTTTAGTCCATTTTAGTCTAACATGATAGAAGGATTCAGGAATTTGGGGGATGTTTTTTTTTTCCCCCAGGCGTTTCTCTGGTGTGAATTCTCATGTCATCCAGCAGCTGATATGACTCAGTAGACAGGCCTAGCATTACCTGAATACTACCTTGTTTCTGTGTGCGTGTTTCTATGACTACACTTCACCACAGATTACAGGGAAGACTTGGCACACCCATGCTACACTGACTCAGTCGACATGTAATTGAGAGCTTGTGGATGGCTTTTGTAGTGGTGGGAAATATAGGTTTAGTGAGTGGTGATGAAAAGTATGTTTGCTCATGCTGACTAACTGTAACTGTAAATCCTATCAAAGATAAAGGAGGGCTTGTTAAGTCAACTTCCTGCTAATTAAAACCGCATCAAATTTTACATGTTTTAATTGTTGTATGGATTTTCAGATTCTAAAGTGGTTAGGGATTAAGACAGTTTCTGGCACCTGTAAAGGTTTTTTTTTTCTTTTTTCTCCTGGCACACTTAAAGTGAAGTAATGGGAAACTGTGTAATAAAATAATATGAAAGGGCAGAACTCAGGAAGGAATGTTCTGAAGACCCTGACTTGAACACTGACCTGAAACGGACACTGGCTTCATCAGGGAATGGGAGGGTTTCTGGTATGCAAGTCTGTGGGAAGGGTAAATTCCAAAACTTTCCGACACTTTCTACGGTTTCCAGGAGACGTTCCAAATGTTTTTTTTTTTGTTTGTTTTTTTGCCCACCTTTTAGTGACTGACTGAATGTGGAAGCCTGGGGGAGGAATGCGATTATGAGAGGGGCGTCTTGTTATCTTTAATGATATCACGAGTCAGGAACGAAAGTACGAGCCTGTACTTTGCACATTTCTTTTACAACATTTCTGCACTACTCATTGAATAAGTGTTTAATTGAATCCTTGTTTATATTACTTAATTAACACTTTATGGGTTGCAGCATTTGGCTTGTTAAAAAGTTAATTGGGTCAGCTGTACTATCCGTGAGCAGAAGGCCTTCAGGCTTTCAGTGAAAGAGAAGGTTCTTACGCTTAAACAACTATGGGGACAATAAAGTTGCTTGTGACATTGTTCTCATTAGAGTTTTACGAGTGGCTCTTTGTGTGCGACTTCTGTTCTTCCAGGCTTATCGCCACCTGCCAGTCTTCATCAGGCCCTCCTGTGATTGGAGGCCAGGCTGGAGATGGGGGTGGTGACTGATTCATAGGTTTACAGTGATACTGAGTAGGGGAATTCTGAGGGGGTCACGTGGCTGCTTAATGTTTCTGTTTCCCAGAGATCAGAGGGTATTTAAGCTTTCCGATTTTGCAGGGAAGGTAGCGTTTCACTGATTTATGATAGAACATCCGCTCCCTCCCAGTTTTTATTATAATGACTGGTTTATAACACAGATAAGACTCCAAAAACAATGACATCAAACGCTGAGGAGAGATTAGTGTAATGATTAGCAATAGGTGTGTCTTTAACTTGTTCTAATTATATACATTATGGTAAGATTATCTTATTTGGTTATAAAAATGCAATATTCCCATGTCTGTCAAGACCAGCAATTTTTCTGAAAATTGCACTTTATGATCGTGACTTTATTGTTTTAACTGTTGACTCTTCCACCCACATGACCCTGACTAGTCCCTTTCCGTTGTGACGGAATGAATTCAGATGGCCAACTCAGCCGTATCTTTGTCAGCCTCCCGTCGCATGAATCAAACTGCTTGGAGATAACAACGGAAACTATTTCCTGTTATAACACACTGTCATTTTTCCACACTTTTCCTACTCAATGTAACTGATGTTCATCATAGCGTCAGCCACCCACAGTCCTCAAAACAAACGCATTACTGCTGTAAGCCAAAGCGCAAAACATTTGCATCTATGTTTGTGTGTGATATAAAAAGCATTACGAGCAAGTCATCTACATATTTGTAATGCTGATTGTGTTCTTGATAACTTTGTTGCTCCCAGGAACCATTGGGAAATAATTATTTCCTCTGCCGTGCTGGAGAAGCTGTATTAAATCATTTTAATTGGCACTGTGGTCAGCTAGATAGCTTTAATTTCAAACTTAAATCTTATTTTTTTAGTACAGATAGGAACGTTAAGGTTGAAGAATGGAGTGGGAGTTTTCCGCTCACTCCCAACTTCAAACAGCATGGAAAGGGAGGCTGCTTTTCTTATGCGGACATCTTTTCCACCCCCCCTCCATTTATACCATCTTAAAAGCAAACACACAGCAAATACACAAACCCCCACAGAAAATCCCCTCGAGAGAACTGCTGTCAGTAACCCCTAAGAGCAAGTCCCCATTCACACACACATGCACGCATACACCACCTACTGCTCATCAAACTCAAACTCTTTCGCTTAAAGCGAGGGCTGAAAGACTGACCCCTGGGAGGTCACACACTCATTCAGAAGAGCCCCCTCCTCTACATACTTAGATTTTTTTTTTTTCGCAAGCTACTGACTTTCTCATGGTTTTTAAATGTACACATACCAGCATCAGTCTCTGTACTGTTCATACACTTCAGAATGACCCCAACATCCTCCATGCTAGTGATTGTTAGTGTCACGTTCCTTTTCTGGAATCCTGTACTCTGCACTAGCATGTCCTCATCCCCTGACACAGGAAGGAAAGGAGGAGAGGATGAAGCCTATACAAACTCACAATTCCCACATCCTGTTTTGTCCAACCAACATCCCCACAGTGCTCTATAACATACCTGCAGGGCTTAAAACCTTTCTGTTGGCATTCTTTTATTCTGAGCTTAAGCTTGCCCGAATGTTTTTTTCTTAACGTGCCTCACTTTTGTCAGAAGCTAGAATCACTGTAGGTCTGTTGTCTTGAAAAGTATATGCTGTGAGGGGTTGTGTCGTCGTTGATGGATTCGTCCTGCCTGTAGCTTAGTGGGTGTGAATCCTTTTACCCCTATTGTTCCTCTCAGATGGGGAGAGGGGCTAACAGCGGCCTCCTGAAGCTCTATCACTTAAATAGGTGTTGAGTCTGGTTAAATCTCAACTAAGTCTTTTCATTAACCCATTCCTCCCCTGGGCACTATGTGATGAAGTGGAGGGAGAAGATTTAATAACAAAAAGTGGAAAAGTCATGCTCAGTAACTCATATGTGGTATGGGAAAGCCTTGTAGGAGATAATGTTATTTTGGTAAATTTTTTGTGCTTGCCTAGCTGAACAACATGTCTTAATACTTGTGTCTTTTATATATTTTTTTTCAGCTTGTGATGGAGGTTACTACAAGAGCTCAGATTCCAGCAAGCCTTGTGAAGCCTGTCCCGCAAACACACAGCGTTCGGGTCCTGGTGCACGCCAATGTCCCTGCTTAGAAGGTTTTTACCGAGCAGACACAGACCCTAGCTCTGGTCCATGTTCTGGTGAGTGTTTCTGGCTGCTTGAGTTAACACTTCCCACTGTCTTTTTGCTCAAGATGTGTCTATAACTTGGTGCTTTCAGTCCGTCACTTGTGCAATCTGTCACTCCCTCAGGTCCACCTACACCACCAGAAGACCTCAAGTCCACTCCTAGCCTAACAGCAGGGGCTGTACAGCTGACATGGAGACCTCCGTTTAATACAGGTGGCAGGACTGACATTGTATACAATGTCGCATGTGAGCGCTGTAATGGAGCAGTCTGTGCACCGTGTGGAGGGAGAGTGCACTTCGAGCCTACACGTACATCTCTCCGTGTGCCAGAGGTTACAGTCAGCGGCATGGAGCCTCACATCAACTACACATTCAAAGTGGAGGCATTGAATGGTGTGTCCCATTTGAGCCCGGTAAAAGCAACTGCTAGCATCACAACCATGGTACACGTTACAGGTATAAATCTCAGCTCATAGCATCTCAAGTCTTTGTGTATTTAATAAAACAAAACAGTAAGATGTTAGCAAGTAAAAAGATTTAAAACTGTTTTTTTTTTCTCATCACAGAGACTCCAAAGGTAACATTCATCCGATTAGTGGATTGTACTTCTAGTAGTCTATCTCTGTCCTGGGCTGTGGACCAGCACACAACTTCCCATCATTCTCCTCAGTATGAGCTTATGTACCGCATCAAGGTATGTAGATGAATCACAGTGTTTTACTGCAATGTCCATGTGTCTCCTTTTTTTTTTTTACATTGATATACAAATGTCTCTCTTAAATAGGACAATAAGGGAGAGCAGGATGTTACCACATACAGCGTTCTGAGGTTGGACAAGAACTCAGTCCAGATTAGCGACCTCTCTCCTGGGACTAAGTATGTTTTCCGAGTTCAGACTCTGACACCAGAGGGTCATCCTAGCAGTCAGAGTGCAGAGCACGAATTTGAAACCCTGCCCATGGGTAAGTGTGTGAATTTGTGCGTGGGCACTTTGTCATATTTTTGTCCTAAAATAATACAGAAGCAGAGAATCGCGTGTAACCAGATGGCATGTATCTGTCCAACAGCTGAGTCCCGGACACAGAGCAATTCCATGATCGTTATGGGAGCCATTGCTGGAGGTGGAGCCATGTTGCTTATTGTGGTGGTGATCTTACTCCTTCACAAAAGGTTCGAAAAGTTTTCGTGCTTCCCCCCCCCCCCCTTTTTCCTCCTCATTATGTTCTTATCATATTTCCACCTCAAAGCTAGCCTCACCCTCTCCACCCTGTGATCTGTTTACATTTATGCTCAGTATGATACTATGATATGTGTCTCATTACAGTACAAACAAGCACTTATGTGCAAATATAATTTTGACCTTTTTCTTATCAGGAGGCTAAATTCACACATCCGGCAGAGGACTGGGGGCCACTACTTCGCCTGTCCAGGTATGACAAAGCCTGGTATAACTTCATTAAAATCATGTGTTATTTTTTGTCTTAGAAATCTACACTAAGTTTCAGAAGGGTTGAATTATTGCCTGCATGGAGCAGGAATTGATTTCAAAATTGTTGAGCACATTATTAAATCCTGGAAGGATAGTGCTGAACCATCAACAAGAAATATTGTTTCTCATTGACTGTGATAAAAACATCAGCGGTCACTTGGTGATGTTGCATTGTAAAAAACTGACAATAGAAATTACAGATATATTTAATATTAAAAGCAAGAGCATTTCCACACACAGTGTAATGAGAACTCACGCGTTGTAAGCTCCACTGTCACCATTAGAAAAAAACACTTGTTAGTGAAACTAATCAGATAAAAATGCTTCAATTGGCTTGGGAATATAAATATTGGACTTTGGAGCTATGGAAAAAGGTCGTGTTATCTGACAAGTCCAGATTGACCCAATTCCAGAGCGATAGGCAAATCAGGGTAAGAGGGGAAGCACATGAAGGTGGTGGAGGCAATGTTATGATTTGTTGTTCTTGTAGTGGGTCAGGTCTATGCTCTGCAACCTTATGTGGCAAAAAAATGAAGTCTTGTACTAAATATACACTGAATGACCAGGTTCAATCAAAGCTAACGATGGTTAAGCAAAAAAAATTTTTTTTTTTTTTTTGCCCATGTAGTGTATCTCATATCTTATAGAAAATATATCCTAAATACATTGTTCCTTTTTTGTTCCCTAGTGTACAGTGATGCACATGATTGTAAACATGCTGTTTTCCTGTTCCACAGAAAAACATCAGCCTCTGAAGACCTATGTGGACCCACACACCTATGAGGACCCAAGCACGGCTATCCTCAAATTTGCCAGTGAAATTCACCCCAATCACATTACTAAGCAGAAAGTTATTGGAGCAGGTATTATTTTTTTTTATGTTTTGTACTTTTACAGGAATACTATTTTAGTATGAATAAACTTTGGATTGTTTTTCCATTCATTATTTCAGAAAATAACTATATTATAGTGGATATTATAGTTGTATATGAAAGCAATTCTGCGTCTTTTTTTCTCTCATAGGAGAGTTTGGTGAAGTGTACCGCGGTGTCCTGAAGCTGCCGGGCCGTAATGAGGTGGCTGTAGCGATAAAGACACTGAAACCTGGCTACCCCGAGAAGCAGAGGCAGGACTTCCTGAGCGAGGCTAGCATCATGGGCCAATTCTCCCATCAGAACATCATACGCCTGGAGGGGGTTGTCACCAAATGTACGTGTCAACTCTATCACCACAGCTCACAATGCACCCACTCAAATCACTCACATTCACATCCCAGTCATTCAACATGTAAGCACGTCATATGGCAGTGACCGATGACTGTGCTGTCATATTCTAATTGGATGCTTCTGGTGCTTTCATTTCAGTCAAACATGCCATGATTGTCACAGAGTACATGGAAAATGGAGCGCTGGATCAATACCTGAGGGTAGGTTGAACAGCACAAAGTCCATATTGTTTGAATTTGCTATATTGTCATTTGCTCTTATCATATGAATAAATACCCCTTTTCTTTAATGTGTAGGACCATGATGAGGAGCTATCCTCATACCAGTTGGTGGGCATGCTTAGTGGCATTGCAGCAGGGATGAAGTATCTGTCAGATATGAACTACGTACACAGGGATCTTGCTGCGCGCAACATCCTTGTAAATGGCAATCTGGAGTGCAAAGTGTCAGACTTTGGTCTGTCTCGAGTGTTGGAAGACTATCCTGAAGGCACCTATACAACTAGTGTAAGTTACTATAATAGTGATTTGTAGATTAAAAGAACATAACAAAGCATTGTAGAATTACTGGTTATCATGCTTAAGTTACAAAATCTGTTAAAAAAAATTTTTCTTAGGGAGGAAAGATTCCCATTCGTTGGACAGCACCAGAGGCCATAGCGTACAGGAAGTTCACCTCTGCCAGTGATGTGTGGAGTTTTGGTATTGTCATGTGGGAGGTGATGGCTTTTGGAGAGAGACCCTACTGGGACATGAGCAACCATGAGGTACATCATTTTTAGTTTGAGTATTAGAGAATTTAAAACATCATAAATAAAAATATACAAAGCCAAATGTGTAGCACAGGGTTATTTTATGAATATACGGGCTATCTAAAGAGATGCTAACCCGTTTCTCTCTCTACTTCTCAGGTTATGAAGGCCATACACGAAGGGTTCAGGCTGCCGGCACCGATGGACTGTCCATCTGCTATTAACCAGTTAATGCTACAGTGCTGGATGCAGGACCGTTCCAAGCGCCCACGCTTCCTCGATATCGTCAATGTGCTGGACAAACTTCAGAGAAGTCCTGAGTCCCTTACAGCAAAAGCCAACATAGATCTACGGTAAAAGTCATTGCTTGTATAATCTAGGAGAAATCTCAATATATTCAAGTTTTTATTTATTACAACATGAAGATGGCATGATTGTAAGGATAAAAAAAATCATGTCTGAGGTCTCTCTCTCTTTATTTGTTCAATCAATCTTAATGACTTTTTTTTTTACTCCTGTAGAGTGTCTATTCGCTTGCCTAGCACTAGTGGAAATGATGGCAGCCCCTTCAGGTCTGTGGATGAATGGTTAGAGTCTATGAAGATGGGCCAATATAAAGAAGCCTTTGTCCATGCTGGAATTACCACTATGGAGCAGGTGTTGCACTTGAAGATTCAGTAAGTAAACACATAAACACACTCAGCTACCTTCAACAAACAATTAACTATATACTATTTTAGCATCATTTTATATCAATCTCATTGTTCTCATCTCTTCTTTGTTCATCTAGGGATATCAAGAAGATTGGTGTGCGGTTGCCAGGTCATCAAAAAAGAATGGCCTACAGCATTCTGGGTCTTCAAGAGCCGACTGCAGGTCCCATGGATGTCTTTTCAGTGTGACACAAAACTTCATCACCAGAGCTACATTCTACTAAACTCTTCATGAGCACAGCCAAACTAGCCTCAGATCTTAATCTCAGCTTGCTCTGGGCTGGTTGACGAATACACGGAATGCACCTTTTTAATGAAACAGACCCCCATTGTGAATAAATGGACCAATTTCACAGTTAAATAATGACTGAAAGTTTACTGATATTTTTACTTAGTTATTTTTTCACTGTTGTGCATTCTGTACCTGTATACATTTTTGATGAAAGGACCTCAATGTGTGCCCTCATTTCAAATGCTGGCCAAATTGAAAGTTTATCTTGATCAGACATCGTGAGTGAGGCACTAAAAAACATCTGTCAAGGGCAGGTGGTAACTCATGGAAATGTTTGAGGGCTTGAGATTTATTTAATTATTGGCTGTATAAAATTTAGATTATAGATAGTAGATGTTTAAAACACTGAATATGTCTAAAAATTAAACCAAAGGGCATATTCCATACAGTGATAAGAGACGATATGTTTACATATATTATTTTGTCTGTTCGATTATTTAATATTTATTGTCTGTTTTTATATTTATTGTCCGTTTGTAGAGCTACTGTTCAGTGTGTAAAATATTTCTTAAATGTTGTGTAATTATTAAATGTGGATATTTAATCTATTAAGCCTGTTTACATTTTTTATGATTGTCCATAAGAGATTTTAGCCTTGTAATGCGTGTTTCGATTAAAACTTTATAGAAAACTAAAAAGTCAGTAATACTGTCGGTGGGGAAAAAAGATGCTACAATATACGGTACAGTTATTACAGCCTGGTCACGTCACTTCAAATGCCTAAGAACTAAAAAGTGGTTGGTGCTAGGATAACTGTTACAGATTTTTTTAAACAGTATTCAAATTTCAATCAAAATTCAAAATGCTATCTGGTTCATTAGTATTTGCACAGTGACAATTTTCACATTGTTGCATCCGTACACCAAAACCACATTGGATTTACAATTAAGCAGTGATGATTAAAGGGCTATAACAGAAATCTTGCATAAGCCATTTATGAATTACACACGTTTACAAGTATTACAAGTACTTCTATGATTCAGAATTCATCCCGCTTTTTCTATCAGCAGTCACACTGTCATTAAACACCAGTGACCCACTGGCCACCATAACACTACTTCTAATATGTTTGATGATGATGTGATATGAGCCTTTTCCTAATTGAGGTATATAATTTGGAAATGACCATTGGTAGAATAGCACAAATGTAACATGTGCATAGTGCAATAATTCATAGTTTGACTGCTAGTCTCTCTCTCTCTCTCAGTTAAATTCAATTCAGCAAGCTTTTCTGGCACAATCATACATGTGAGTCATTCAATAATTTGAGGCAGATTTCACACGAGAAAAAAGTACAAAAACAATGTTCTTTTTCTGTAGAACAAATACTGGCTAAAGTTAGTAAACTACCTCAGTGTAACATACACTACCGTTCAAAAGTTTTAGAACACTTTCTAACTCCATGATGGTTCCTGATTTTTATTTCTTTCTA
>JAQMYL010000036.1:20119718-20130163 GCA_030014365.1 Clarias pachynema
TTTATTTGAAAGAAGAAGAAATATGAAAGTTCATAAAATACTTTTTCTTTGTGTTTATTTGATTCCTGTTCAAGACATTTCGATAAGAATGGCTGTATATTGTTAATATAGGCTACAGAGTTTCAATTTTTTTTTTGTTTTTTTACAGTTTCGGTTGTTGGTGTGCCTTGTGATTTTTTTCAATTAAAAATGCACCTTGGCTCAAAAAAGGTTGAAAAACACTGTTCTACAGATTCTTTTGCAATTTTCATTTGCACTTGTTTTGATTTGCATCCTAGTTTCAGCACGTTCCCCTGTATTTAGAGTGGGCTCCAACCGCTGTCTTTTCAACACCTCCTAAGCCGCACAAAGCAGGTAAACGTTGTGCGAAGTCTATTCCAGGTTGTTTTTAGCTTTGTTGTTTTGTTTGCATTCCACATTTCTCATTATTTTCTTCTTTTTAATTACTTCTTCTTACTCAGCCGATCTCGAAGCTGTGAATAAAAATGCTGCAGATCAGCAAATAAACAAGACGGAGGAAGAGGATGAGCAGGAAGATGAGGAAGAAGAGGAGATCCTGCCTGGTTCAACACTCTTCGTTAAGAACCTGAACTACAGTACCACTGAGGAGTCACTACAGGAGGTGGGGTCAGAGTTTATCGAACCGAGGTTAAGGTGTCCGTGGAAACTCGAGATGGGATTCTGGAGATTATTGTACTGTTATAATGTGTTAGGATTAGATTAATGTTTTTATGAGTGTGTTTGTGTGGGTTTCACAGACTTTCTCCAAATGTGGACCATTGAACATGTGCTCTATATCCAAAAAAAGAGATAAATCAGGTGCGTCTAAGCTTTATACACACATCAGATACATCAGAATTGAGAAATACATTTTAATATAGTCAAGTTTTATTTCAGTATAATCTGTACCTATTTCGTTAATGAGCTCACAAATCTTGACTCAAAATCATAATAAAGTTTTATAGTAAGGCTATAATACACAGACTGCTCTGTATCTGATACTTGTTCTTTCAATCCATCGTTAACTTTTGTTCCTCTTTTAAATATTAAGGACACTGAGTGTTTACATTGCTGCCTGTTTGCACCCTTTTTAAGCTGACTGTATGACAGAATCGTTAATTAGTATACATTCTTTCTTTTAGGCAAGCTGTCATCTATGGGCTATGGCTTCATACAATACAAAACTCCTAAAGCAGCCCAGAAAGCTATCCGTCAGCTACAAGTACGTACTTTTAATAAGCATCAGCCCTGTCTACTCCTATTTCTGTTCAAGATCAGGACATAAAAAGGTTCCTTTTTTCTCCGTAGCATTGCACTGTTGATGGGCATCAACTTGAGCTGAAGATTTCTGAAAGAGAATTAAAGTAAGAGGAATCAAGTGGTCTACTATCTCAGATTCTCTAAGGCACATTTATATCATATGTATATACACATATGTGTGTGTGTGTTTGTGCCTCGTTCTTATTTCAGGTCAGGTGTGACACACACAAGCAGGAAGAAACAAACTGCTAAAAAACAGACGACGTCTAAGATCTTGGTGCGAAATGTTCCGTTCCAGTCTACAGTCAAGGAGCTTAGAGAGCTTTTCTGGTAAAACCTTTTATGATTCTTGAAAAAGTAATATTTGGAGAAAGACAAACATTGTAATAAAGAATCAAAAAGCAGGATTAATCATTTGGATTATTGACGAGCACATTAATGTCTCCTCTGCAGCACATTTGGGGAGCTGAAGACCATCCGCTTACCAAAGAAAGCAGTCGGCGGGTCTCACCGCGGTTTTGCTTTCGTGGACTTTCTCACGAAGCAGGACGCCAAGGTGAGTGGACGGGTTTCTGTCTCTCTCTCATTCAGACATTACGTCACTCCAATTTTTATTAAGAACCCAGAAAACATGAGCATGTAGTAAAAGGATGTCTTGTCTTTTAGAAAGCGTTCTCAGCGTTGTGTCACAGCACCCATCTGTACGGCAGGAGGCTGGTGCTGGAGTGGGCCGATGCAGGGGAGAGTGTAGATGACCTACGGAGGAAAACCGCTCAACATTTCCATAGTAAGATCACACTACCTTCCCACCAGACATATCCGGAACTGATTGCACTCATCCACTTTGTTTGATGGGGAAATTTTAGCTATGAAGGGACACTCATGATTAAAAACTGGGCCTATTCAGATAGGCTGTGGTGTTCCTTGGTGTTACTGGATTCTTGCGTCCATGGATTCATGCAGTTGAAGCACATTCTGACTCCACCATGTGTGTGCCTCAGCAAAAATCAAGATTCATCAGACCAGGCTATGTTTCTCCGGTCTTCAACTGTCCAGTTTTAGTGAGCCTGTATCCGCCGCAGCCACAGCTTTCTGTTCTTGAAGAGAAACTTCGACATGGTCTCCTGCTGTTGTAGCCTCAATTTTGATGTGTTGTGCATTATGAGATCACCAAAATCCGTCTGGCCATTCTACATTGACTTCTCATCAGAAAAGTGTTGTTTGCAGATATTTTATTCATTTATTAAATTTTTTTTAAAATAAATTCAGAAAACTGTGAGAAACTCCCAGGAGATCAGCCAAATGATTGGTTGATTAGATAACTACATTATAATATATGTATACAGGTGTTCCTAATAAAGTGCTTAGTGAGTGCATATTTTCTGGCTCAGGACTTGTTAACACCAGAACAGGGAGGCTGCACGATTTGACAAAAAAATAAAAAAATAAAAATGCAATTATTTTGACACATATTGATCAAATAATGGCTTAAAATGATAGCGTTAAGAGGATGTTTGCCAGTGTTTATTTAGCACCTCGAAAATTATATATATAAAAAAAATACTTAATTATTGACAAAACCTGCATAGGTTCCAGACAACGCATATAATACCTGTAATAAATCTGGTGTTCATGTTCTAGATGCTCCTAAGAAGCGGAAGCAAACAGAAGTTTTGGAAGGCATCATGGAGCAAATGGATGTTGGGGATGGAGATGAGTGAGCAACAGATAATCACTTTATGACAACAAGTACAGGGTAAATATTGCAGTAAAATCAAATGTCATCATTATTCCCATCAACAATTATGATGCTTGATAAACCTACTGCTTCCTTACAGCTCAGCGCTACATGCACCAGCTCGATGGTGACTGATTATTCACATGGAGGAATGATCCTAGTTTGGACAGAAGTTCCACAACGTGTTTGTCCTGTGATTTTGTTAAACAAGGCCTGAACATTTGTACTCTGGATGGACTTGATGTAAGCTGTACCTGTGTTCCTTATAGAGTGGCTCTCCAGTAACACAAAGGATCTTGTACAAATATTTGTAGAAGAGTGACATACCTGTTTTTTACTCCTGTTTATATAGTTCAGCAGAGTGTTGTACCTTTGTAATATACTGTCTGTTCAATGAAGGGAAAGTGTTTATTTCCCAATTTAAAGATGTATTGTATTTGTGGGCAACAAAAGAAATGATGGCTTTGTCTATAAAAACAAATTTCTGAATCCTCTTCTGAATTATTTAATTTTAATATTTAGCTTTTGATCTTGCATGTATATTAATTTATTATTGTTAATCATTCACTTTAGTATGTGTTTGTGGTGGCACAGTGGAGTGCTTGGTGGGTTTCCCTGTTTTGTGAGTGCGAGAGTGTGTGAGTCTGCGCCCTGCGATGGCTTGGCCACCCATCCATGGTGTTACCCTGGGTCCCCTGCGATAGCCTCCATGCCTCCCGCTACCGTGTACAGGATAAGCCATGATTGTACACAGTACTGACAATGTGTTGCTTAGTTGCTCTTACCTAGTGAAGTCAGAAAATATCATCAGAAACGCAACTCTTGACATATTCATGTATTCATTAACATTTCACATCAAAGGTCTAAACCGGTCTGCAAATAGAATTGTTTGAGTTTACATGTGTTTATTTATTGGCAGTAATTTCCTGATCATGTCCAGAACATTTTCAGAAAGGCAAAAGGACCACTGAATGGTCACCTGTAAGATACTGTACTATGATTAGCCTGCCAAGTCAGAATCTCTCTTCTCTTATGAACATCATATTCCAGATTTAATCCTGCTTTTAATGTATTTAGAAATTTGCTTTTCTATGAAGCCTTTTCATTAGATTGTGGAGCACAGATGTGAGACAGATTTTTGCTTATTCAGCCAAGTAAATTAGTAAGGTTGGTGGTCTTATTACAAAGGTGTTCAGTGGGGTTGAGGTCAGGGCATTGTGCACAATTTCTTCCACTATATTTGGCACACTATGTGAGCATGCTTTATGCACAGGAGACTTATCTTCCAAGAACAGTTCAGGGCTATAGATGATTGTGTGCTTCTGCCTTTGTGCCCACACGTGGATGTGATGGTCAGGTGACCACAAACTTTGTCATGTGGTGTATATACACAGTATGGGACAATTTAAACCTATCAAAATCACTTTTTAAATCTGAAAAACTTTATTGTTAGAATTGCAGTCCTGCACTACAGCAAATAACCTGGTATCACTACTACAGATAAACCAGCCCACAACTGCAACTTCATAGGTAGCTTTTAACATTAAACACCTTTTTTTTTGCTTTCCCTATGGACTTTAAGCAGGCCTACACAGTAATCAATGAAGCATAATTTCTAATAATAAATGAATAAAACTACTTCTAATGCTTGTGATATTTGTGTATGTTTGTATGGTGTTGAGTATGGTTTGGGACCTTTAAATTACAAACCTGTACAAAAACATGCAAACCTGCTAGTTTAGAACAAATCATATCATGGGTAGGTGGTTAACAACATATATTTGCTTCTGTAATTAGGCTGCCCTTCTCCATATTCCCTACAGGTAGCAAAATATATTACACTGTACGTGCTTTCTACTGCCAATGAAAAAAAGGGATGCTAACCTTCATATTTTTCAGTATTTGACAAGTTTGTGGACATGCCAATAAAGTTATGCCTTAATAAGATATTGGTCCATAAGGCCAGAGGAACAACTTCAGGGCCCGTATTCACAAAGCTTCTTAAGCCTAAAAGTTGTTCCTAGTGACGAAATTCTAAGAAAATTCTTAGAATTATGACATTTTCTTATAATTTCCCCTTAAATTTAGGATTAAATCTTAGTAAAGATAAAAATGATTCATGAAACATCTTAGCCCTAAAAACAGCTCGTAAGAATTGTAAAGAGTAGAGAGGAGGACTTTTAAGAGGTTTAAGAGTTTCTATAGCAGAGGACAAAATGGCGGAAAGAAGAAATATTCTCCAAACACTGAACATAAAGCTAAAAGTAAACACTGCTCTTCTGTTCAGTTTAGTTTTCTTGTTGTTTTACTTCCTTCCAAGATTGTTGGCTATGTTACCATCCAAAAGTGCAACTTAAATAGTCTGTCCTACAATCATGTAAATTGGTAAAAAGGTGAGCCACTTTGCTCCCATCAATCTGAAATGGATCACAAGTAATAAAATCAGTATGATAAATAAATGTAAAAACTTAACTACTGTTTGGAAATTGTTTGCTTCAAAAGTAGACAGATTTTCAACATTTGGCAACATTTCAACTATAAGATATTTAGCCTATAACATAAACATTGCATAACGTAGCCTGTAGTTATGATTATACAACTCCTTCATATACAAACATTATGATTTTACCCTCTATTCTATTATCATATATTCTATTTCCACGACCTTTACAGAGGTCAGAGGTTATTTTTATCAACCAATCACAGTCCCTGAAATGTTGCACCATCCCTAGCAACGGGGTCAACCACACCTCCTCACTAAGATAAAGGGTTTTGTACTTTTCTTACTCAGAGTTGCTCTGAAAAGTTTTCTAAATCACTTTTAGTCTAAGACTCCCAGCTAGGACCTTTTAGACTAAGATAGGAGCTCTCTGAGAGAATTCTAAGAGGCTTTGTGAATACGGGCCCTGGTCTCATGGTTAAGTTCTGATCAATATTCAGCTGGCTCACAAAGAGTTTTAGTATCTTCCAAAAAAAATGTACGGGGTTGTATCCTTGGTGAATGCTTTCTTATCTTGCCAAAAATTTAAGGGTGTGTAAGGAAAAAACTGTTCTCCACACCCTCTTAAATGCAAATTTAAACCTGTTTTCTTAAGATCAGTGGAATGCAATAAGCACACTCTGGTTCAAATTCTTATCTAAATGCATTTTATTATAAAGCGAGTACAAAATTGATAAAAGGAAATTCAACAGGGAATTCTAAAAGTATATGAAGCATGTGTTTAGTTGTTTGCATGCCTTTGTGACTAAGCATGCAAATTTGACAACCGAACATGGAAGAAGAAACTTCAAAATCATCATATCAAGCTACAGTACAAGCGGACTAATGATTAAAACACAGCTTCACTGTTAGCGATAGTAAAAAATTTTCAGCTTGGCATTCTTTTTCAATAACAATAATAAAAAAAATAATAATAATAAATAAATAATAATAATAATAATAATATGAGGGGTGCCTCCCAGGAACTCCTTAAATGGCCCAAACATGTGGAAATCGAGCGAATTCAGGAATGTAGTGGGTACAATGTGACAATAATACCCAGCCAACCTCCTGTAATGTGCAAGTGATGTTTCTGAATGATTACATGTCTCTTCTATAAGTTATGTGTCAAAGGACCAGTTGTTCCACTCCCTAAGCGACTGCAGTGGGCTTCTCGGCCAGGATCATCATTCACGAATGTATGGCCTTCTTTAAATCATTCGTACCATTCAAATGTTTTACTGTCTCAACAAGTCTCATCACCGTACTGTGCTCTCTAAATCTTCTTTAAATCTACTACTTGAGTGAAAAGTCTTTATAAAAATATTTTTATTAATTTTTTACTTTATGATATTGTATGTCTCCTTTTTTCTCAGCCTTTTGTGTTGTATAACTTAATGATCCACAATCGATCAGATCCACCTGGATGTCATATGAATATTTGCTTCAGCGGAAGAGACGAGAGTCACAGAAAATATGACTTTTTATTACGCCTAACATTTTAAAAATGGGTAAATTACAGAGCAGGGACATTTCAAAAATATCTACAGTACCTGTATTTTTGCTTCTTTCTCTCTATCTAAGCATACATTTCCAAAGCATACACAAAATATTTTAATGTGAGTCTAATTCAAACACAGTTTGCACATTTCTACTATCACTATTTTAAGACTGTTGTTAAATTAATGCTAATCGTCACCCAGACAACAGAATAGGGCAGGGCAATGTTGATAGATTAATACAGTGCAGTAGTAGTACTGAGGGATTTCCCTGTGTGACTCATGCCTTTGCCACATGACACACTCATGAGTCAATGTTATTTGGTTCATACAGTAACATGGCCCAAAATAAAACAGTGTATACACACACAAGAACATTGTATGTTTTTTTTCTTCCTCTAACTAAATTGTTAGTTACTAGTGTATCTCATATTTAATGTGGAAAATGACTTCCATCATTTGTTTAATTTTAAAAGGGGGTGTGCAAACTTTTATATCCACAGTAACTTTAAGGACTATTGATGAGATGCAAATTTTATTTGTATGTAGTTATTTGTCAGAAAGATCAACATTAGTTGCATGTTATGGGTCCTCCAATAAAATAAAAATCAACTAAATACTTCAATGTACTGAATGACCAGGTTATCCCATCTACGCATTTTCTTTTCTTTCCGGATAGCACAGGCATGTGACAAATTGTGACAGAGTGGTAAAATACAGTTTATTTATTCAGTAAGAATATCAGTGTTTTGCAGTTTATATCTGGTAAAAAGTCTTTGCAGTTTATGGCTTTTGGAGCAATAACCAAAACTCGCAATTAATCAGTTACCCCTTTAAGTTAGAAAGAATGGAAAATCTCAAACAGATTTTTATTTATTTATTTATTTATTTTGCTCAGGCGTGCCTGCATGTGTGTGTCTTTAAGTGAGGGTGTGGTCTGCTCATAGTGAATAGATGAATCGTTTGTTGGTTTAACTACCTGTGCCCTCTTAGGCAATACGCCCTCTGGATATAGTATCCACTACCCCACTCCCTAGTGTTGCACATAATAGCTCTAAACATCAAAGTTCTCCTGGTTGGCATTTTGCAAGTGTTGGAAAATGCCAACGATGCTGGTTGTCTCTTGACAACCAACATACTTCTTTTGAACCAGTATGTGCAAAATTAAACAAATTAAAGGGCTTATCACAGGCAGATATCTCTTTTCCATGAATATTTAATTATTCATCCAATTATTTTGGCAAGTGAGTTATAAAGTGGTCTTGTATTATACATGCATATCGTACAAATGCTGTTTACCTGTTAGCAATATATTGCCTACTTAGAAATAAATAATGCTTAGAATATCATGAAGGAGATCTTTTAAGCAAAGATATTTTATTTATATTAGTGTGATATGTAATAATAGTGTAACTGCTCGCTGATAAAATCTGCAAATAATCTCCTGAGCTTTCTTTGTTGAACTGCAGTGTATTTTCCTAGTGCATCGTCTTGTAACAGGTCTCCCTTTTATACTATGGATATGCACACATGCTTACATTACATATATGAAATAATTTAAATGAACTGGAGAGCTATGCCTTTCTCCATCTAATCACTGAACCCTTCATTAACTACAGTACTTGAAGATCTGGAGGTTAGGTATTTGAACCAAAATTGTAAAAAAAAAAATAAAAAAAAAAAAAAGTAATAAATTGAAGTCATTTGTTCTAGACAAAGACGTTTAACAACGAAGTCATTCAAACACATTTACATTCAAAAGCAAAAAAAACAAAAAAAAACATTGAGCAACCTGGCCGTGCCTTCATCAAACATGATAAGCAAACCTGCTTTGGTTTATACACATGTACTGTATGTGCACATAGCAGTTTCAAAATGGATTTGTTACTGGCAGTTATGGCTTTGAGCTTAGAGCTGTTCCAATTTTACACAGCAGTATAAACTTTTTTTAAATCACATACATTAACTTATTATCAAATGAGTCAAGCTCACACAGGCAGCAAGTGCACACACACGCCTATCATACATAACTCAAGCATCTTTATAAAACAACTCTCCGATAAATGGAACGCAAGGGAGACAAAAAGCACAACTCATCTGTGCCACCTTTCTAAAAATAGAATTCATCAGAGATAAAGATTGATTTCTCAATTATGTATTAAAAAGAAAATGCAACCAAAGCACACACATGCTAACAAAAGATTATATTCCGGAGTTAGTCCTGCATTTTCGTGTTATAATAACTTCCAGTTTTCTGCAAAAGGTTTTCTTACTAGATGTTGGAACATAACTGTGGTAATTTGCACTTAAAAATTGATTTTAAGTCAAAACCAAATTTTAAAAAATTGCACTAGCTTTTCATTTTACACTATTTGGGATTCAACCTCAGAACAGTTTTGAGCTAAAGGTTATTTTAAAGCATCATAAGTTGAGACATAAAGAGAAACTTAAAGGATATATATGACTGATATAGTATCCACTACCCCACTCCCTAGTGTTGCACATTATAACATTTTGCAAGAGTACCTACATGCTTGTTTTGAACTGGTATGTGGAAAATTAAACAAATTAAAGGGCCACATCCAATGTTTATTCTCCTTTGCCATTTAACTACATAGTACAGAATTTAAGAATTTAAAACCATTTTCAACCCTAGCCATACAGTATATTAATGCATGTATAACATGCATATACTGTAAGTTTCCCCTTGTATCCTTTATGTGATTTATAAAGGTATGAGTGTAATGACATCCTGTTGAAATGTACACATAAGGACAGCCAGATTTTTTATTATTTATTATTTTTTAGTATTTTATGGACTCCAATGCCAACCATTCATTGCAACTCTGTTTCATACCAATTAATACAAAGCTTTTCTGTTCTAAAGCGCTGGCTCACCCTACTGCCAACATCTATTGTTTAACAATAATGTTTATGACAATAAAGGTTTGGAACTGTATGTTTCAACAATGATCAAAGAGTTTATAGTATGCTTTTTACAAAGAAAACTTTGTAAAACCTGGCAATTTTTTGTTTAGTTTGGCTTTTATTCAAACATTTTCACCCAACTTTACTAAAACATTAATACTGTACATGTGCTGGCTGCATGGTGGTGTAGTGGTTAGCACTGACGCCTTGCACCTTCGGGGTCTGGGTTCGATTCCTGTCTCTGTGTTAATGGAGTTTGCATGTTCTCCCCGAGCTTGGTGGGTTTCCTCCGGGTACTCTGGTTTCCTCCCACAATTCAAAGACCTGTAGATTAAGCTAATTAGCATTTCCAAATTGCCCGTAGTGTGTGACTGTGTGTATGTGTACCAATCCCCTGATGGATTGGCACCCTGTCCAGGGTGTACCCCACCTCGTGCCCTAAGTCTCCTGGGATAGGCTCCAGACCAGAGGTGGAAAGTAACGAATTACATTTACTCGCATTACTGTAATTGAGTAGATTTTTTGTGTACTTCTACTTTTT
>JAQMYL010000036.1:20142593-20155107 GCA_030014365.1 Clarias pachynema
CCCTGAAGGTGTGAAAATGACCTCTGCAAAGTATATTGACTGACCACTTTCTTCCATGGTACAAAAAGAAGAACCGTGCCTTCCATAATCAAAAATTGCATTCAAAAAAGCAAGTGTATAGAAAGCTAATGGGCTACATAGGATGCACAGGGATTGGAGAATGATTCAACCTTGTGATAGAATCTAGTTAGTTTCATAGCCATAAAAGTACATGGATGGTTCAGGTTTGATTCGGAACAATTTAGAAGTAAGTAAAGAGACTGCCTAGTCTGAATAGTAGAGACTGAATAGTTTTCATTGTGGGTTTTGGTAGGCAGCTGCTCTCCCTTTAGTAATGTGGACCATACCGACTTTCACTCACGCTTCATATGTGTCCCATTGCTCTTACCGTGGTATGCCTCTCATCCAATCAGATTGCTCGGTCATAACTAATTGTTGTATAATGAGTATTATGCAAGTAGTGCCCTTGATCAGAAGTTAGAGAGAGATTTGGGATTCAGCCTTGTTTTAGAAGAGTTAGCTTTGTAGCTCATTTTAATCATAGACAAAACAACATGAACGGTTCAGAGGCAATTCAGAACAACTTTGAAGCAATTATTAAGGAGACACAGTGTTGTTTAAGATATGATAACATTATCAGATCTGTTTTTTGCTGAAAGTGTTTCCGTGAGGGGTTTTTGAATATATATGGGTTTTGTCAGGCAGCTGCTCTCCCATCAGTACTGTGGACTGTACTGACCTGCTTTCACCCATGCTGCTGACCAACAGTTAGAACACATGGTTAGAACAAACGTGACGTGGAGTGATAAATATATAGTTAAACGTCCCAGTGCTGTTATGATTTTTTATCATCACTCCTTGGAAAGCCTCTTGTCCAATCAGATTACTTGGTCAGAACTAACTATTGTATAATTAAGTGATGTCACGTGACAGGGAGTGCTGTTTTAATGAATTTCAGCACGTGCTGATATTCAGTACCACAGCAGAACCTCAAGTGTAATATTGTTTTTATACAAAATGTGATTATCAACAGATTATGATTTGTCCACTTATTTAACCACATTTATCTCTATCAACACACCAAGAACTTCTATGACTGACAGAGCTGTTAGTTAATGTAATTATCAATACTACTGCTACTACTACTACTAATAATAATAATACATTTTATTTCCATATCACTTTTCATGTGAACATCTCTAAAAATACTTACATAAGCATAAATTTTTTACATAAATAACCAACTAAAAGCCTTTATAAACAAGTTTTTTTAAAAGCCTGATTTAAAAGCCAGTAGAGACTGTGGGGAACATAAATGGTCTGGGAGAAAATTCCACAGACGAGGAGCAGCAGAGCAGAAGGCTCATGTCTCCCATCGAACACAGCTTGGTCCTTGGGGATGAAGGAGCCAACTGTTGTGAGCTCGCCGATTTTGGTTGGATTTTTGGGAGAAAGTCGTTCTTTCAGATAGAGGAGCAATCCCATGGATGCATTGGTGGGTCAAAAGCAGAAATTTATAGTATATACTGTAGGAAACAGGGAGCAAGTGGAGAGATTGCAGAACAGGTGTAATGTGATCAATTCTTTTTTTTTTTTGAAGTAGGATTCTAGCAGAACTTTTTTCAGAAACCTCTAGCCAGAAATCACAATGAAGAGTGCATTATAGTAGTCCAGCCTAGAGGAGGGAAAGTCATGGACAGAAAAGTAGTTGTAAATTCTAACCCATACTATGTAGGCAAAAAAGATGCAGGTGGTGGAAAGCCCTGAGAAATTTACCAGAATAACTCTGTATTTTTCCACTTTCCCACTTTAAAATAACAGCTACCTTCCAGGTTATTGGGTTGAATCCGAAATAATGTCAAATTGAAAACTAGTGCACTAGGGTCTACAATCCCTGTATCAAGGGTTATAGGGATTTTATATTCAACCTTTTATTAGAAGCAAAGTATTATTTAATATCACATGATGTACAGGTGTGATTTCATGCTGAAATTGATTCCATGACAGGTTTTGAATGTGGGTTTTGACAGGCAGCTGCTCTCTTTCCAGTACTGTGGACCGTAACAACAGTGTAATTAATGATTGTTAGAGCCCCTATAATACATATCCCAGTGCTGTAATGCTCTGTTATCATCACTCGTGAAATGTCTCTTTGTCCCAAAAAAATAATCAGCCAGACTTTTTTTTTTTTTTTTTGATTATATATCACAATTGTACAACTATGTTTAATTTAACCGCCTCTGGCTGCTATTTCTGCCACATCTAGAATATCATTTATATTCAGTCAACCATATTTGCTTAAGGTGCAATATTTGCATATACGCCTGGTAACTGTGTTGCGGCATTGGCATGGTAACTGTGTTGTCTGAAATGTGCGTATTGTAAAATGTGTTGAATATCGTGTTGTGATCAAACACCAGGAAACGTTTCTAATACATGTAAATGTACACTCACTGAGCACTTTATGAGGAACACCTGTATACTTACTCATTCATGCAATTATGTAATCAGCCAATTGTGTGGCAGCAGTGCAGTGCTTAAAATCATGCAGATACAGGCCAGCAGCTTCGGGTACTATTTACATCAAACAGTTAGAATGGTGAAAAGAATCTCGGTGATCTCAGTGATTTTGACCACGGCATGACTGCTGGTGCCAGATGAGCTGGTTTGAGTATATATATGATCTCTAGGGAATTTTACCAACACAACACCAGTTTGTACTGTTAAAATCATCAAAGTGGTAGAGACATTGTTAATTGTGATTTTCACTGTGATACACACTGATCACTTAACAATTTTTTTAACTCTTTGAAAAACATTTCAAAATATAGCTCTTTTCATTGATAGTCTTCATTTGCCTTCTACTTGGACTAAAGTCTGAACTTCAACTAATTTAGCATTGCTCCCAGTTTAAGGAAAACATGTTTATGCAAATAGTTACCAGTATTGTTTCCAGATAGCCATGCACATTTTAAAGACCAAGGAGAAATGAAGGTAAAAAAAAAAAAAAGAGAGAGAGAATTAAGGAGGATATACAGCATATTGGTGTTGGTAATGGTATTAAGGTCACTGTTCTGTCATTTCTGCTTGAATGAAAGCATCTGTATTCTCACCATCACACACACACACACACAGCAGTGCTCACCTATTTTAACATTTATGGAGGTTTTGTAGGACATTGTCTAATGTACACACACACATGCACCCACTCCAACATTTATGCAGGTTGTGTGCCCAAGGTCATCTAATGTGTCTCTAACCACAGAAGAGGGCACGACCCCTGCCGTTCTCATGAGGATTCAGGGTGATGCCGATGTACAACAGGTTTCATTGAAACAGAGATGCTCCTGTATGCGTGGCCTTTCCTCACTACTGAATCAGGAAAAAAGCATTTATATTTCAACCTGCTTTCTAACAGACGAGCACAATCCTTAAGAGAACAATAGGTAATGTGTTTGTGGTGAGTGTGTGTAGTAGAGATGGATGTGGGAAACATCCATGTGTTGCATTTTTGTTTTGCTTTTCTTATATTAATGCATCTCATTCTCTCTCACCTGATCACCTCCACATCAGTCTGAAAAATCCACCAGCACACTCATTTAAAACACAGGGTTTTTTGAGGAGACATTGTAGAAATATGATAGATGCGATAGTTATCTTTTCACATACAGTAGCCATCACTCAGTTTATTCTAAATCGATCAGCCTGTATGTGAGAGATAATAAATAACTTGAGGTTATCCACTACAGTTATTGATAACAGGGGTCATTTGGAGACTAGTGATTTTTTTTTTAATGAAAGAATATGCATGTGGACTTTTGTATTATGAACATTTTTGTATTATGAAAAATATGAAAATGACCCAGTGCTCTTGTACTTCTTGTAAATATTAGCATCCATGTGTAATGGGTGTTACAGCAGGGCAGATAAAGCCTCACCTGTGCAGTAATGAACAGTAATTAATTACAAGTGTCACAAAGACGTATCTCATGACAAGAATCTGTCCAGGCCTGGCACACTAATGCTAATTGCATCAAGCACATCTTAATTACATAATAGTCTCATTAAAGGCATCAGAGCCTAAGAGTTAAGTGCTTTTGATGCTCAGGCTCATGCCAGAGGAGGTGTATGTCTGACCTCACTGCTCTCTATATCAATCAACCCGTGTGAATATTCCCACAAGTCAAAGGGCAAATGCATGTGCATCTCTTTTCTTAGCACGCACTCCCAAACAACCAGACACAGCAAAACTCTCTGGGTGTGTGTCTATAGCAGAATAAATCTATTCCACTAAGAACTTTTTTTTTATCATAACTTGATTGTGAAATACCATCAGTGACTATCAATAATACAGCTTCCTGGAATTAATCAGACGAAAGCAGACGGATATAATCATTTGGTATATATTGCTGTGTTTCTGTAATGCATCCCATCATCTCCTCACAGTCCCTTCTTTTGCAACATCTGTGGAAATACCTGACAGCACGCACAAAATTGACATATGCAGAAACATACTGTAGAGCAAACAATCTGTGCCAGGGTTGGAGTCAGTTCTCACATCTCTCTTCTTCATCATCATCTGGTCTATGCGGATGTAAGAGAGGTAACTATCAGATCATTTGAATTGATGCATCAAAACAAAAATTATTGTATATTACAATTGACTGTAAATTGATTATTACAGTATGGTTCAAAAGTTAGTACCCCCTCTTTTCTTCTCATTCTATGGGTTTTTGTGTAAAAACCTAATCAAAATCCGCTAATCATAGTGCGTTTAGTGCAAATACAACCTCAGATGAACAACAACAAATAACGTTGTTGCAGTTACTTACTTAACAAAATAAAGCTAAAAAGAATAGAATATGTGGGCAATAGTAAGTACCCCCACTAGATTAGAGAGGGTAAGTTGCAGCCAAGTGCTGCTAATCATCACCCCTTAATTAATTGATTATCAGCAGGTGTGCAGACATCTGTAAAAGAAGTAGTTTTGGCAGTTTTCTAGTCTGGAGCATTCAGGTTACCAAAATGCCAGGAGGAAAAAAGACATAAGCAGTGGTCTTAGAGAAGCAAGTGTTGCTTCCAGATGGGTATAAAACCTTTTCCAAACAATGTGGAGCTCAATGTTCTACCAATGTACTGAGAAAGATTATTCACCAGTGGAAAGCATTCAAGACAGTTGCCAATTGTCTCAGGAGTGGACATCCCAGCACATTCACCCCAAGATCAGACCGTGCCTCACTCAGAGGAAAACAAACCTTAATGAGCATGGTAAATGTTAAATTCCATGACAGAACAATTTGAAGAAGACTGAAACAGCCAAACAGCATGGCAGTGGAGGGGTGGCGATTTAGGCTTATTTTGCTGCCACAGGACCTGGGCACCTTGCAGTCATTAAATTGATCATGAGCTCCTCTGTAAATGTGAGGCATCTGTCTGACAGGTAAAGCTTGGTCAAAATTAGGTCATGCAATAGGACAATGATCCGAAGCACTCCAGTAAATCTACATCATAATGACTGAAAAATAAAAGAATCAAGGTTATAGAATGACCTAGTCAAAGTCTAGACCTCAACCCAAGGTGCTGTGGTGGGAACTTAAGAGAACTTGCGCATAAGCAAATACTCAAAAACCTCAATGAACTGAAGTAATGTTATGAAAAAGTAAAGAAGAATGGATGTATAAACACTACTTTGACTTTTTAAACTGTTGTATAAACAGGATAGCGAAATGATCTGCTTGTAACTCTGATACTTAAAATAGTCTTTCTCCATGTCATCATTATTGGCAAATTAACAGTAGGTTTACTTCAGATTCAGGATAAAGTTAGTCACATAGTAACTGCATACTGAATCAAACTGTATAGTAGCAGATTCAGCGGTATCACCAAATAGTGGTGTCATCCATCCATCCATACATACAGAGTCAGGTTCATACATTTTGGAACAAAGTTTTTTTGGGGAATTGCACCTCTATACACCACCATACTGAATTTGAAATGAAAAACCCAAGATGTGAGCAAAGTCAAGACTTTAATTCAAGGGTTTGACAAAAGTGTAGTATTAACCGTACAGGAATTACATTCCACACACACACACATCATAAATTAACAAAAAAAAAATAGCTGACAAGCAGTTGCAGGGCCAGGTGTGGTCAGTTCTCTCATTACTCCATGGATAATCAAGCAGATAAAAGGCCTGAAGGTGGTCCTGAGTGTTACATTTGTATTTGGTAGCTGTTCACCTGAACTTTCAATATGAGGCATCTATGCAAGTGAAGGAGGCCATCATAAGTGTTATGAGGGGGCACTTATGTATGGCGCAACCAAGTATGTTGTTAAGTGTGGGAGCCCCAACGCAGGTCTTGGAGGGGAGCTATGGGCTGTGAGGTGTTTATTTTGGCACGGGATGATTGGCTTACGTGAGCACCACGCAGTGCAAGGTAAGGGTGCTTATACACCGCTCGTATTAACTCTTTTCCATTTAGAAAGGGGTATGTTTTACTACAAAGAGTGGTGCGCTTATGTATACGCTCAGATTTTTCCCAAACTTGTGCTCGGGTTCCCCTCCTTCTCCTGTAGAATGAACAAATAGTTTTAATACCTATTTATTTATTTATTTATTTATTTATTCATTCATTATTATTATTATTTTCACATATTTTTAGGTCTTTTTTTTATTTCACTTTTCTCTTTTCTGATTTTTTTTTCTCTTTTCTGATCTTTTGTCTTTTTCTCTCTTTTTTAATCTTTTCACTTTTCTTATTTCTTTCCCCTATACCAGAGCAACGCTCTCATACCTGGTGCTATCTAATGTTCACACATAGTGTGCTGGTTTCTGGGGGTTTAAATAACCTGCCGGACAGGTGTAGCGCGTCTTCTCTGATTGGCAACATGGCGGGGTTGCCTAGCAACCACGGCTGTCTGCTGCTCTGCCTGTCTATAAATCTGGCTAGTTGTCTGCAGAGTTGCCCTTCGCGCGAGTGGCTGTGTTACAATTAGGCTGAAAAAAATAAACCCATCAATGAGTTAGCAAAAACATTGAAATTGTCAAATATAACAAGATTAGAACATTCTTAGAAGGAGGAATTAACTTGCAAACTCAGCAACAGCAAGCATACCTTGAGGAGGTACTGTATGCTTAATCATGTTCAAGTGTGGAGAAAGAAAGGAACAGCTCATTCTCTACAATTACTATATACCACATTATCTGTCAAACATGCTGAAGGCAGTATTATGGCATAGGCATGTTCAGGTATGGTTGCAAATGGAACGAAGTCACTGGTGTTTATTGATGACCTGATTGCTGATAAAAGTAGCACAATGAATTCTGAAGTGTGTAGGGCTATACTTTCAGATTTAGCCAAATGCTGCAAAACTGATAGGACAGTGTTTCATATTGCAGATGGATGATGACCCAAAACAGGCAAATAAATGGGATAGTTTTCCTTCTTTTTATAAGCACAACATCTGGATGTGAGATACAGTAAGCTCATACTCATTGCATTTCTACAGTCTATCAAGTGGCACCATACACACCTACACACTCGATTACTCCTAGGGTCAGAGTAGCCAGTTTACAAGTTGGCCTGTTTTGGGGAAGTGAGAGGAAAACATTGTACCTGGACACAACAACAAAGTTCTAAACAGTAAGCTCAGAATTGACCTATAGACATTGACACAAACATGAACCTGTGGATGACCGTGCTGCAATACACTCTAAAAATATGCAAAATTATGAATAGAGAATGATGATCTAGATGATCTAGATGAGAATGAGCAGAGAAAACCTGATCAGAGATCACATACTTCTGATCTTATTGAAACAATCAGGACAATAAACAAGTTTTAATTAATTAGATCCGTTGTTATTAGCATGACATGCACCAAAATAGCAAAGAATATTTATTATTAATTAATTATTTATGAATATTTTTTCAATATATCTTTGACAATAGGATTTTCATTATTAATAAAAGAAAATTAAGAATTCTTTGCTGTGGCATGAATTTATTTGAGGATAGAAGACCTTTTTCAGTGCTTCGGGTTCACTCTAAAATCTTCTGTAGCAGGGATAATGTAATGTAGTAAATTACGTATTATTTCACATAAATGGATTATACAGTATGAGTCATTTGTAATTATAGGTTGGAGATTTAACAATAAATTATCCCGGAGTCACTATAATACGAGGCAATGTTATTCAATTTCTCTATGTAATAACATAAGCCATTATTTCTATTTCTTTATGTAAGACAAATATTAAAAATGAATTGATTGGTATTATACTTAGCCACTTGTAAAATAAATGTTACAAGTGAAATAGTTAGTGTTATTTGATAAGTTAAAGAAATTATTTCAAAGGTTACAAAAGAAAAAATATGTATTTCCAGTTCCATATGTCCTTTACAATTATTTGTTAAACACACATACACACACAAACACACACATACACACACACACAAACACACACATACACACACACACCAACCACATTTCTGAGTTCAAGGTGATCCAATTCTTCTACCTAAATTGAATAAAAGTTCATGAAAAACAGGTAAATGTCATATGGCTATCTAATTATTGTGACATACAAACAGCATAGTGGAAATTTGGTTAGATTGTATTCAAAATTTATTATCAGAGACACAATATACTGTACTCTGTCTGCAGTATAGATTGTGGTAACTGTTGGTGCAGATGGACCAGTTTTTAAACCAGTCTTACAGGATAAGTGCACAAATGCAGTATTTTGGGAAGTATTCCACCTTTCTTGACACCCCATGTCTAGTGTTCTGTCCATGAAGTAAACCAAGAATAATTCGCCTGGCTGAATGGTTTCGTCTGGTACTGCCGGGTTCAGCCATGTTCCGATGAAGCAAGAGATGTTGCAGTCCTGAATGACCCTCTGCAACTTAACCCAGACTCTAAATCATTTAGCTTGTTCATCAGTGACTGGACATTGGCTAGAAGGAGGCAACACAGGGGAGTATTATGAGTTCAACCCCTTAATCTATTCCAGTTTATTTCCCTTGTGGGCTCCAGGTTGGGTCGTGGTCCTCATTGGCTCCTCAGCTTCTTACTGGCCAGCATACATCCACTATGCCATATAGTCCATTTTGCACTCAGGTAGTGCATTTTGTATTCACATAGTCTCTGCTTTTTCAGCCATCTATTTTTTACATTCTTTACAGTAGTTGTATGTAGTTATTTTAGGAAAAGTTAAAGGATGATATTAGAAAGTATGATCCAGAGAGTATATAATGCTATCTTTTTAATTGTTCAGCTTTAATTCTCAACTATATTTTCCCTTTCCTCGTTTTTATTCGTGAGGTAGCCTGTAAAAAAAAAAAAAAAAAGTCGGACCTCGCTACAACTGAATGCTGGGAAAGTTTGACATCTCTGCTTTAAAAAAAACATACACATAAATACATTTTAATAATATGGTGTGGAAATGCTTCCCTTAAGCAACTTTCTTACCTTGTGTTGGATAACTTCCTCCCAAGGATTTTTCCCACTTCTCACATTTGGGCGATTTTTAAAAATGCTATAACTTTACTTGTGGTTAAGACACCTGCCAAAGGGTAAAAACTTTTCAGTTCAAGAAAATCTGTAGATTTCAGAAGCAAATATGATAGAAAAATGTCAAAAGTTTGAAGATTTCTCATATATTTATGCAGGGGAATTCATGAGGCAGACATGAAGTCTACTTTTACATAACAACATTAAAAAAAAAAAGCAACAACGACAACAACATCTGTACAGTAACATCTGTAACCACAAGAACATTGGTTAGGAATTTCCTGACACCAGGAACATCATGGCAAATTAGAAAGTGCTGTGATTATTTCTACATTTTTTTCTAAAGGCTCTCAAGAGGGTTGAGCCTTCAGAGTGTTACTTGAAGGATGTACAGTAGGCGGATTCTGTGGAGATAAGAATAGTAGCCAGTTAAAGTCAACGTTTTTAGTATGCTGTTTATAAACCAAATATTAAATTAAACTGATCTCAGTGTATGTATCATATATTACATGATCTTAGTGCACACTCAGTTTAAAATAAAAAAAACTTGCACCAACATAAACTACGGCCATTATGAATTCCCAGCCAGCTGGTGGACCGCAGCCAAACAGATGTCTGATACTCTCATTTTAAATACGGTTAGTTAGACCCAAACAACCACCCAAGCATTAAGAAAGAAAAAAGGAATATCAAGCTGTGTAAAAATGTAGAAATGTACCTAACTGATGAGTCAGTAGCAGTGCTAATCAACTCTTCATAATTATCTCAATTGTTCCCCAATCACAACAAATCCATGGGTCATCCAACTGACACCTCAGTTTTAATTTTGGTTTTATTTGGCTAGCTGTTCTCCTGGCCTGCGTACTGAGAATCTTCTGGCTCAAGTTCTCAAAATGAACATTTTGATTGGCTGAGATGTAAAATGGGTGATTGCCTAAATCAAGGCTGGCTAGTGGTCATGCTTACCCCCTAACCCCATACAAACGTTTTATGACCAGGCATTCACTGACAAACCATAGCAATTGGCATGGAACATGGGCACTGATTAGGTACTGCATCTAAATGAGTGAAGTTACATGAACTCGATGCTATCATTTGCAGGGATCCAGCAGAGTGAGATGTAGAGAGTGAAAAATTATTCAGGGTGAAACATTATTGAGATTCATTGAAGAGCAGATGTTCCAGTAGAGATTTGCTGAAGTTTAATCGTGAACATTATATGTGCACTGGAATGCACAGGATCTAGCTCTATAATCCTGCTCATTAAAGTATTACTCCCACACATTTAATGGTTTATCCACTGTTTTTGTAGTTTATTTGTGATTGCTGCTGACATGAATTTCCAGATTTGCCTTAGTTGAAACAAATCTGGAAAACTCACTCATCGTCTATACCGCTTTATCCTGTATTCAGGGTCGCAGGGGGCCTGTAGCTTATCCCAGGAGACTTGGGGCACGAGGCGGGGTACACCCTGGTCAGGGTGCCGATCCATTGCAGGACACACACATACACTCACTAACACAGTCATTCACACACTACGGGCAATTTGGGAACGCCAGTTAATCTAACCTCCAGGTCTTTGGACTGTGAGAGGAAACTGGATTACCCGAAGGAAACCCACCAAGCACGGGGAGAAATCTGGAAAACTATTGACTTGAAGATTTTTTTTATATTTTATATTTTATATTTTGCCCTATTTCTTATATTATTACATAATTAATTTCTTATTAATAATCTTTTTTTAAGGTCACGGGGGTCATATAAGCATTTCACTGCATATTGTACTGTGTATGACTGTGTAGGTGACAAATAAAATTTGACTTTGAATTTAAAACACACCTGGATTTAAAGTCTATGGGCAGTTGGTGGAACATTATGCAACAGATATTGAAGGGAGAACTTACTGATCAATACAGAGTATTTCATTGCTTTTTACAAAATTTGCCAAAAAATACTCTCATCTGTACTAGGGCTACACCCTGAATGGATGCCACAAGCACACATTTATTCACATCATGCAATTTGGAAACGCCAATTAATCTACTCTGAATGTTATTGGACTGTGTAAGGGAACTGGAGTACCCGGAGGAAACGCACCAAGCAAGAAGAGAACATGTAAACTCCACTCACAAAGACCCGAGATGGGACTAAAACCCTTGACCTTGGAAGTGAGACGCCAAGGCCACCTAGACCCCTATGCCACCATGTTGCCACCAGAGAATACATACAATACAAGAGAATTGCTTGGTATTAGTATTAACCCATTGTCAATAATAACAGCAGGTAATATGTGACACAAATCACAAATCACTATTAATAACCACAACTAGTCCACTGAGTTTGTGCGATGATGGATCTGTTCATATGAGAGGCACACAGTGGGACACTCCATTCTTGGTCAAACATGTGCTCAGCTTGTGCTGAGCAGGACATAAATACCGCAAAGCTCCCGCTACTGCAAAATAGCTTCCTGAAAGCTTTCTGCAAGTCTTTAATCAAACATATTAAACATGAATATTTATCACAGTTCTGACCTCAGAGAGGATGAGAGTGGTATAAACTTTTAACACACATCACATTCTGACATTTATGATCATTTGAACACACTGGATGAGCTAATGAGACTCAACTTGTGAAGATTATGTAAGTGGCTGCTATATGATCCGAAGTTTTCACAGTAAGTCTTTCTCTCTTCCTTAAAAAAAAAGCACTTTTTGGCATCTCGCATTTACCCTTAATATATATTTATATTTAAATCCCTAACACTGGCTGCACAAACACCCACAGATGATCCCACCTCCTCTCTTAGGTCCCCCTGAAGAGTGTCTCTGATCCTGTCACTCAGCATGACAGGCAGTATGTGCAAGTTGTAACACACGCACTCACTCACACTCACTCACACACACACACACGCACACACACGCGCATGCACACACACACACACACACACACACACACACACACACACACACACACACACACACACACACACACACAC
>JAQMYL010000036.1:20162149-20185597 GCA_030014365.1 Clarias pachynema
TTTTCTTCTTTTTTTTTTCTGAAAGAAAAAATTTAATTAACAATTTTAAAGGTCAGTAATTCACACTCCACTGCAAGAAAATGCATATATGTGTGTGTGTGTGTTTATGTCCACAGAATGATCAGTACGCAGGAGACAAATAATCAAGGAAACTGAGTCTGGTACCATGGACAGCGGAAGCTGTTGAAGAGACTCAGCAAAATCATTTTTCAAAAACAGCTTAGGAGTGACTAAATGCAGCCGGCATGAAAGTTGGGGTGAGCAACCAGTCAGTAGCAACATGTGTATGCATGCACACATTAGAGAGAGCTCGCTTCTCGTTGACACCCTGATTATCTTAATTTAAGCTAAGCAGATTTAAATATATTCCCCCTCTCTCCTTCGCTTCACAGTTGGTGGCCGTCACTACAGACTACACAACTCTGAAGAAGGAAAGCGATTGACTTTTAAAGGTCCTCTTCGTAACTCTGGGGAAACATATAAACACACTATTTTCCTGTGGTATCATTTACTGTATCCCTGTGTGTAAAATTTACCTGGAGATAATGTGTGCAAATGCCGTGAATTTAATTCATGTTGAACTTTCAGAGAATATTATGTGTTTAAGACAATAAAGTATTCCCACAGCACAGACATGTCCGATATATCAGGTACAGAATACAAGTGTAAAATTGTAACCAAATTCTGAATATATATTTTTGCAATCTTGCGAACTTTCTGGACTCTGCAGACGTGCACACAGGTGGGTTTCCTTCTATTTCCCAGCACAGCCACTTAATGGAGGCTTTGGCTTCAGTGCTTTGGCTCAGTCACTCAGCTTTGTGTACGGCCTGGCGAAAAAGCCTGTGGCAAAGCCTGCCTCATGTAGTTGAGTGGTCTCCCTCAATGTACCATTGCTAGTTGCCATACTGTTATGCTCCCGTGACATCTCTGCTCCATCTTCTTATGCCGCACCATATAGCTGAGCAGGGGCCTGTGGCTAAATTAGAAAGCTTGTTGAAAAGCTGCTCATAGTTCTGTTGTTTGTTAGCTGAATTTCTAACAACACACTGGGGCTTGAATCTCCACTAGTGCCTTTTTCTCTCCAAAGCTGGTTTTACCCCTCTTCTTTGATTCTTTCCTACCATTGAAGTGCATCACATCATCATGGATAGTGTCTCACTCGGGACTCATAAACATGTCAAGCCTTTCTGAAGGGAGCAAGGTGCCTCTGCTTACCATGGTCTGTCACATGTACTGGAGTCTCTTAGGACTTCTCTCTTGCCAACTGAAGAGTGCCTCCCTTAAGACTGTCATTTTATAGCAGTCGCTTCAGAAAAATAGTGGGGAAAAACACATGCCGTGGCCATGCAATAGATGCTTGATGACTCTGTGGTGACCTTTGTTAAATAACCTATCGACAACCTAGCATTCAATGAACAAGTGCTTGCTAAGCATCCCTTGCTATAAACCCTATGCACTGTATGGTCCCATTTGGACTTATTTGATCATGAGGCACTCCCCTATCTAAACAGAGACTTGTCCAATTTTTTATTATTTTTTTAAAGGGTACCAGGAAGCAATGGCTGTATGCCATATGGTCATGTGTGTGTATGTCCACAAGGTATCCAGAAGATCCTTACAATTCCCAGCAAGTATCCAGTGTTTATGGCGTTTATGGAGCTATGCACTATATTGCCAAAAGTATGTAGAACACTCACCATCACACTCATATGTGGGCCTTCTACAAACTGTTGCCACAAAGATGTAAACACAATTGTGTAGAATCTCTAGCTTGCTGTAGCTTTAAGATTTCAATTCACTGCAGCTAAAGAGCCATGGTTTGCCAAGGTTGATGTGGAAGAACTTGAGTGGTTAAAGCTTTGGGATGAAATGGAATGTTATCTGTACAATACAGTAGGACCTCCTTATTGGACATTAGTGCCTGGACATTACTAATGCTTTTGTGCCTGATTAGGCAGAAATCATTTATGGCATTTGGCAGACATTTACATTCGTGGCATTTTGCAGACTGTCTTATCCAGAGCAACTTACATTTTACTCATTATACATCTAAGCAGTTGAGCGTTTAGGGTTGAGGGTTTAGGCCCAACAGTGGTGTGTAGCTTGGTGGAGCTAATGTTTGAACCCATGACCTTCTGATCCCTTCATGAAAATTTTCTAAAATCTAGTTAAAAGCCTTCCCAGAAAAGTGGATGCTGTTCTAACAGTAAATGGTACATATAATGTGTGTTGCAAAATTATATAAGCAATAAAGCATTTAACTATTGCATAATAAAAATTGCAAAGAGCTTTGACCTCAAAGCACAAAGTAATATTTGGACATGCAACTCACTGGAGCTGAAAAGCTGCCACATGTGACTCTGCTGTTTGTTTGGCATTGAGAGGTAAGGAGCACAAACTTTATCTGCTCTCATTTTTCAGGTCCATGATTCAAGTGGATTTTAAGACTTCAGGGGACATCGAAGTCTCAAAAGAATGCCTGACACTTCCACTCCCATGATTGCTCTCTTTTAACACCCCTGCAGCTTTTCGATACTTGATTCCATGCCTCTGGTTGCAATGATATTTCAATAGCCGACAGACATCCATCACATTAAGATTCACTTAAAGCTGTCTTTGGTGAAATAGGCATCACAGATCTTACCCAGTGTAAATTTGTCAGAAACATTGTGGTTTTTGGAAGTAAAATCACCCCGGTTCGGTCATATTAGGCCATTAGGAATTGGTATTTTCATATTGGATCCTGCTTGACCCTTGTAGTCAAGGACACAGGTATATGCATCAACACATGCAGTGACAGCATCAGAGTTCATTGAAAATTATTTGTGCTGTTAATAGAAGCGCGTAATCAGCAATTTTTTTTGTATACATGTATTTATATCGAAAAATTCTCTCTCTCTCTCTCTCTCTCTCTCTGTCTCTCTTTTTATATATAGAACATAGTTACTATCTCTCTCTCTTTATTAGTTCATAGTTCACAATTCATAATTGTCATTGATGACTCAGTGGTAGGTTGACCAGGTCGGAGGTGCCATTATTAATGATACTGAGGGTAATGATATCATGATTCATCAGTAAGCAGCAATTCTTAATAGCTCTGAAAATTTGGTTAAACCATGCATATAACATTTTCCTGTAATACCAATATCTAAAGTGCTGGAGTACAGTGAAGTCAAAACAGTAAAAATTGTGCTACTGTCCATTTAGTTAGAGATTGCGCTATACATACACAACTTTCTGCGTATTTGCCAATAAAACAGCAATATACCATATTTGAAGCAGAAGATGAAGCTTCAGAAACACTGCTAAGTTTGTGGCTGGCTCATTTGTGGAACGTTATATGAGAGAATTGCTAGCCGGAGTCACTGTAGTGAGAATAATACATGTTATCTAGCAGCAATCTCTGCCTGTCCTTTGCACAGATGAGCACCCACAGAGAAGTATTCGCTCACACACACACCACACACCACACACCGCACACACACACACACCACACACCGCACACACTCAAAGAGAAAAGCAGATCTATACCCATGATGAACCATTCAGCTTCTCACTGAAGGATATATTCCAACACAATTCCCTGTCTGCATTCCTTTAGTGAACCCACACACTAGTTAGTCTGGTAAGGGGGTTACACACTAACAAATGAATTTCCTGAAAGTTCCATTCAGGTCTGTGTGTGTGTGTGAGAGAGAGAGAGAGAGAGAGAGAGAGAGAGAGAGAGAGAGAGAGAGAGAGAGCTTCTGTTAGGGTCCAAGCACATGCTGACAGGTAATCAGCCTGGTTCAGGCAATGTATCAGGCATAATCGTGCGCATACACACACACAAACACATGTGCCAAAATGGAAGGCCTGGTGGCCCATTATGATTGCAGTGCCTCCATTTGTTATTCTTTGTATTGCTATTTGCCTGCAGGCCTCAGGCAATCAGCGCACACAGCACCACTGCGTACATGCAATCCCAACACACGTACAACTACTCTAGTAAAGCGCCGAACTTTGTACACATGCACACTTGTACAATTCAGTGTAGAAAAGCCAACCGCACACAAACATATACCTTTGTATAGGTATTTTCATTTCAATCCTAGGCACGCACATGCAGGATTGTGCATGCACGGGTATTTGTTTGGTTTATGTTGACTGGCTCACTTTATGGCAACTGAAATATATCAAGATTAGGTGAGGTTGTTTTTATTAGCTGTTGTGATCTAAGGCATTTTTCTGCACACTTTCTGACAGCCAACAAGACAACGCGCAGCATATGTTATGTTATATTATTATAATCCATAAAGCATTCGTAACAGGCATAAAATGAATGGAACACCTATATCCCATTTCTTACTAAGTCAGTCAGCAGAAATTAAACAATTGGAACAGAGCTATCATTCAAGGTGGTGACTATTGTTGGTTCCTACATTTGGACAAGGCGTCACAAATTCCAGTAGAATAAGTTAATAAATATACAAGGTGGCCCAAATGTCTGGATCCACAGGAAAATTTTCTCTTATAAAATTTGTTATTTTTCTTTTTATTTCAGCTCCCATATGGAATATAAACTAACAATAAAAATAGATTTAATGGACCATATCTAACACTCCTTGATTTTTTTTTACTTTGGAATCACCCTTAAGTCAGACAGAATTGGACCAGAATACTAAATGAGGAATTCTTCTTCATGTTATATTGCTGTAAAAAGTATTTTATTTATTTATTTATTTATTCTTAAATGATTTAGATAATCAAACAAAATTTTATTACACAAAGATAAATAAAAAATGCAGTTTTTAAATGATGATTTCATTCATTAATGGAAAAAATCTGTCCAAAACTTTGTAAAAAAAATAATTGCTGCCTAAACCTAATAACCGGTTGTCCCCCCCAGGAAGGGGGCAAATACTTTTTCATAGCACCATACATTACTTCCGATACACTAAGGAATGTTCCAGTGTTCTTGTATTCAGCATGCACAAGTGCAGTAAAGTCAGAGCCTGTGAATTTCAGCATTTGTTGTAATTTATACTGTAAAATAAATTTTTGCCCACAGATCCAAACTTTTTCACCCCTTTCCAACCTATGGATCCACAATGTATAATATGTGCAAAATTCCATATGGAATTAATTATTATTTTAGGCATAGAATATCTAGAATTTTCTATCATTGGACAAGGTGTATAATGCAATGCACTCCTGAAATAGAAAATCGAATGGACCATTTCTAACACCACTAAAATTCAACAGTTTGTAAATGTCTGGGTGTCTGTATAACAATAACACCACATATAATTAACATTGATTATTAATTATATACCAGTAAACTGATGACAGGATTATGGGGACCCAGGGCTAATTCATGCCTCCGGGGAGCAAAGGCCAGTGTGTCTGGTCTGATCTCACAGAAAAGTCAATGCAGCTCAAAATATGTCAATGCTGACCATGATATAAATGCCCCAGAACAGCCCAGCTGGTAAAAAGCTCAAAACTGCCAACCTGGTCCAAACTCCCCGGATCTCAATCTGATCAAGCACCCATACAATGCTCTGGACAAAACAAGTCCAATCTATAGAGGCTCCACCCCTCAACCAACAGCATGCAAAGGATCCACTACCAATATCCTGGTACCAAACATCAATGCAGAGGTCTTGTGGAGGGCCCTGAGGTGTTATGAGGGGCATTGTAATGTTATGGCTAGTCAGTGTACACGTTAGTGCTCATTTACTAATGCAATTACTAATTTAAAAAAATAAACACGTGTATATCACAAAAAAAAAAATCTTTCATCAAAGGTTTCACCATCAATCTGGATTTTCAAGAAGAATTGAATCATTCCAGTATCAGGCAATGATTTATAATCTCATGCATGTTTGTGCACCGATCAGAGTAGTTATTAGACCAATGTAATCTATAATAGTATTGTGCAGTACATATCTTTATAAATATTTAATTTAAGCACATCTAACAACAACAACAAAAGCTGAGATGCTAATTAGTCTGAGAATAGAAGACAAGCTATTTATATGGAGAGAAGAAAAGGCCACAAACATGGAAATGATTAAAACCTACACTGGCAAGCAAGCGATGTACAGTCTCTGCCCCTCCTATTCTCTCTGTCTGCTTCCTCATTTAATCTCCAACGTGCTCTGGAGGACAGAAAGTGAGAACAGACACCACAAGCTGTGAGTTGCAGCCTGGAGCCTAGTGTGAATGTAAGCATAGCATAAAAGCATGTGTCTGAAGCATGCAATTTCACTCATCTCTCAGCTGTGATCCAAGTATGTGAAAAAAGTGTTAGTGTGAGCTCGGAGGTAAATGTGTGAAAGAAAGAGCCTGAGGGAGCAAGAACGAACATTCTTTTTCACCCTTCCTAACCACCAGGGGCAACGTATAGCACTTCCTATGTGTGTATGCATGGACATGTATGATGATATACTCCGGCAAAGCCATGTGACATATTAAATAGTAATAAGATCTGCTGTTAAATAACAACAATCATTCCATCATTTGACTACAAGAGTGGTAGGGATCTTTCTGTTTTACATACTTAAGTGTTCTGTTCCCCAAAGCTATGGATTGCATCATCATAATTCTGTATTCACCATAGTGTCCTCTAGCCTTTAGCCCATTGTACTAATTTAGGATGGAACACTCTTCACTTTGAATGTTATTCGTTAAAGTTTTTCCCTCTATAGAAATGGCTCACTCACTCAATCTTTATACCACTTATCCTGTAAAGGGTTGTGGGGAACCTGGAGACTATCGCTGGGGACTCAGGGCAGGAGGCAGGGTACAGTACACCCAGGTCAGGGTGCCAATCTATCATGGGGCACACTCACACACTATGATGCATTTGGAAATGCCAATTAGCCTACTATGCATACTGTATCTTTGGTTTGTGAAAGAAAACCATGGAGGAAGCCCACAAAGCACAATAAAACATGCTAACTCCAAGCACACAGGGAATTGAACCCTCAATCCTAGAGGTGCAAGGAAATAGAAAAAGAGAAAACACAGTCCAATTCTCCATGATGATTAGGTAGACACTGCTACCCATGCTACAGGGCAGAGATATTCTGATCATTTGTAAATCTCAGGTTCTATATAAAATGTCTTCCTTAGGAATGGCCACATAAATATGTCTATGAAAACTTTCCCTTTTTTCACCTAAATCTCAATGTAAATCTCAAAACATGTAGTTAGTCTCACCCTGCGATGGATTGGCACCCTGTCCAGGGTGTACCCTGTCTCGTGCCCTAAGCCTCCTGGGATAGGCTCCAGGTCCCCGCGACCCTGAATACAGGATAAAGCGGTATAGAAGATGAGTGAGTGAGTGAGTAGTTAGTCTCTAGTCCAATGAGCTGCCTTCAGCTAATTAATCTACAGACAGTAAATGCATGTGATGTGTCTGGAGCTGCATAGTTTCAGGCTTACAAAAAACTTGAATCGCTAACTAACAAATCTATAACGTGTATGTCATACATTTAATGGAAAGTATCCTGTTCAGTCTAAAATATTTAAAAAATACATTGCTGGATCTGTGCCTGGATCATGTCAGAACATTGTGTAGTCACTGCTCTGTTGCTGGTACTATAACTGCTGAGTCTGCAATTCTTGAATGGCATTCCTACAAATTCCCAGCTTGTTGTTTTTGAAGGGGTAGTCCTTCCACACAAATGTCTGCCACTAGACAGCCACTGCTATCCATGCTACAGGGCTTGCACTTGATGCAGACATTATCTAAAGCTATTTAAAATCAATGAATCACATTAGCTATGTGCCCAATTCCTTGGCAGTGACCATCTGAGGAACACAATCTGACTCAAACGTTGACTGCACAGTGATGCCAGTGCAGACAGATGCTTGAGTGGCAGATTTGAATCCTGGCTCCGAGCCTATTGTTTGTTAACATTTAGGCCCAGTGATAACCAATAAGCACAACAAGTGTCCCAGTAAGCAGTCGGAATTTTGATTGAGAAATTAATTTAAGACAGATTAGAATTTCAGTTCTGGAATTTTACATCAAGATGTGTAACACAAAGATCTTGGTGCCAGCCACCATAGGATGAGTTTGACATTTGTGCTTGGGAGGGTGGGACACTTTGATTTTTTTTTAACTAACATCAGTAACGAGCTACTATGTGGTATGTTTTGCATATGTAACAGAAGACAATGGTGACAGGTTTGACATGAAGCCATCAAAATGGCACATTAAATCTGTTTCTGATCACTTTGTGCTATATCACACTTACAGTTATGTCGCAAGGAAGACATATATTAAATAAATATAAAACCACCTTCAACCAGTGTACAAGTAAATGCTTTTGTGCAACTTGTTGTTTTGTAATAAATTAATTTTGTATCCCAATGTGCCGTCATGTGACGTGAGTGCTAAAAAATGAATTCATTAAAAAAACTAAAAATAATCAAATTTAATATAATTTATTTCTTAAAATTTTTTTTATCCCTGGAATTTCCTTTGGAATCAATCAATCAATCAATCAGAAAGAAGTAAGTAGGTAGTTAATTAAGTATCTATCTATCTATCTATTTTATTGCATCATCATTTTCAACTTTAAGTATTACTTAATTTAGCTAGTTCAATTAATTTTTGCAAAGATACAACTAGAGCAAATACAAAGTGACATTCCAGACACAGAGGTGAAGCACTAGAGCCCCTGCCTTGAGGCCAACAGTGGTACTAATTATGACAATAACTGTTATACATTTACATTTAGGCATTTGGCAGATGCTCTTATCCAGAGCGACTTACAAAAGTGCTTTGAAGTTTCCATCATTGGATAGATCCTAAGTATGCAGTCCAGTGGAACCTTGGATTGGTAGTAACTTGGTTTGCCAATGTTTTACAAGATTAGCAAAAGCGTCTGCTGAGCGTCACGTGATCACTACTTGATTTATTTTTATTTACCTTTATTTAACCAGGCAAGACAGATTAAGAACAGGTTTCTTATTTACAACTGTGGCCTGGCAAACTACTGAGCCAATGGTTCTTCTTTCTCTCGCGCTGTGGGATTGTGGGTAATTATCTTCCATGCTCAGTCTCAGTGTGCGTACATCACTCGTATAATCAACATCCATGCGCGCGTATACTGTTTACTACAACATTGTGACCATGTGCACAAGCGTGTAAAGCATTTTGTGTGTGTGTGTGTGTCCAAGTGTACTGATTGTTCTTTAGTAACTGTACTGCAACAACAACCCTCTGTGAAGAAAAAAAAGTTTAAAAGGCTGTAGGAATGCGGGAGATGAATTTGTTCAGAGTATTGATTCTGTTAGTGTGTGTGTGTGTGTGTGTGTGTGTGTGTGTGTGTGTGTGTGTGTTGTTCTACACAGTAGCCCCCCTCCTTCTGCTTCTTCACTCGTCTAACACCAGTTCATTTCAAAAGTAAAGTGCAGGTTAATTAGTTTTATTTTGAATTTCTATTTTGTATAAATTATTTTTATATGAATATTTTGGCTTGTGGAATGAATCATCTGAGTTTCCATTATTTCTTATGGGGGGAATTTGCTTTGATATGCGAATGTTTTGATACACAAGCACGCTTTCCGGAATGAATTATGCTCGCAGTCCAAGGTTTAACTGTACTATCAGCCAAACTCTTTTTTGCAAGCTTTCTTATGGGTAGTAAAGCTATGCAATTCCTATGCCTGGAATAATGGGGATTATGTTGTGCATTTAACTTACAGTTTTGGCTTATTTTTTTCCTTCCTTTATAATATAAATGACATTCCCATAACTGCAGCAAAGAACCCTCAGGAAAGGGAAAAAGAAGAACATTCAATTAGCCATAATTGCTGAATGATCTTGTATGTTCAGGATCATGAGCAGATCTTTTCTTTCTCCACACATTAGCATGTCTATCACTTTCTTAGGGGATAATCTTGGTTCGAGAACCTTTTGCTGCTCCAATCTGGCCTTTTGATTCTTGTGAGATCGCCTCTATATTTCTGCTCCTGACATCTTCGGCAATAAGCAGATATCATAACTTCGTCGATGCCCTGTGGAGCTGCTTGTTGTCATTTCTGTTATCATCTGCTATTGTTTTTCTTGGCTGACTAGCTCAGTGACTGTTTGTTAGTACACCGGTGGGTTCTCTCTCAGACATTTCAAATTAATTCCAAATCCATTTGAGGGCTGCCCTGAGATCACAGAGATGTGCGAGATTCACAGTGAACTCAAAATTTGCAGCTGGAAAGATGGATCCCCAAATTGATAGCAGCCTGGCTGAGACCCAAGGCCAGAAAATGATGTAGAGCAGTTTCTGGGTCTGGATGACTATCATCATGGGTTTGCTCTTACAGTTATTATTTAGATGTCAACCACTAATTGACCTCACGTAAAAGAGCACCTGATCTAGTACAGTGAACAGAGATAGAGTATGTCAAGAGGCTTTTATTCAGGTTAAAAGCTACACCTTGAGCCTGACTCCTCTTACTCCTCTTTGATCTCTGTCTTCCCTTTGTTTTGGAGACTGATGCATCATGGCGTATGCTGTGAATTAGCTGCATGCTCTCGGTGTGGGAGAGTACGTACAGCACGATCAAGAAATGGTGTCTGATCATCTGTTCCAGTAGGCAGAGGGCTGGATAGAGGGGGTGCCAGTTTCTGAATGGAGAACAGATCTAAGAGAGTGATAAGGATCTACACCTGTACAGGATTTTGCTAACAGGTGTACTGTTTCTGTGAGTAGTAGCAAGGATAAAGAGGGGAGAGACAAGACCCCTGAGAGAGACAGCTGCGCAGCACAGAGCTGAGTGTGTGTGTGCTTGTATGTAGTAAAATAAAGTTGCAGGAAAGCAAAGGTAGCAAAAGATGAAATTTTTTTTTTTTTAAAGTTATCAACAGCCTGTCTCCTCATTTCTGGCCCAACCTTTGGAGGTGTCGCAGCACCATTCTGTGTAAACTCCAGAGACTGCTATGTGTGAAAATCCCAAGAGATCAGCAGTTTCTCAAATACTCAGTCCAGACCATCTGGAACTAACATCCATGCCATGATCAAAGTCACAAAGATTACACTTTCACACTTCATTCGGATTTTTGATGTGAATATTAACTGAAGTTCTTGACCATAGATATCTTATGTAAACTAGATTGGCTGGACCCAGCCTATGGCATTAGTGCTGGTGACTGAGCAGTACCACCATATTAAAGGGAGCTACTTTTACTGCAAATGAAGTCATGGCCAATTCTTTAGTATAAAATACCAAAGGGTTGCAGTGATAGTCTATCAACTGCGGGCAAAAGGTTGTACCTTATAGTGAAAACGACATCAATAGATAGCTGTCACTAGTTTGTACAACACATTTTTTTTCCTTTCAGGTTCCCAGAGTAGGGAGGCACTGATCCTGCCTCGGGTCTTTGTGCGGTGATTTTGCATGTTCTCCCCGTGCTTCATGGGTTCCCTCTGGGTATTCTGGATTCCTCCCACAGTCCAAACACATGCAGATTAGGCTAACTGGCATTACCAAATTGTACAATGTGTGTGTGTGTGCCCTGTAATGGATTGGCACCCTGTCCAGGGTGTACCCTGACTCATACCCAAAGTCTCCTGGGATAGGCTGCAGGTGCCCATGACTATGTAAGGGATAAGCAGTATAGATAGATGATGAATGAATGAATGAATTCCCAGAGCACATTTTTAAAAACAAGCTGATTGTTTGAAAAAATGAAACGCTGCTTCTATGCATGCAGTCCTGTGCTGCTTTTATTCTGTTACTTTTATCGCTGGCTTTTAGATTTATAATGGGGTTTTATTCTCTTTAAATAAGCAATTAATTTATTATATTTATCATATTATTTGTGGCCTAAAGCTTTAAAAAGAGCAACTGATGGAGCACCTACACCGTTACAGTACTTGATGGGGATCTGGATGATATGTTTCTTAATTAGATTAGATTAGATTCAGCTTTGTCATTGTGCAAAGCACATAATTCACAAATCACGCGATTCCTGTAACTGTCAAGGAGACTTCTTTTTGATAGTTCTGTTGCATATGATTTGTTCTAAAGTTGAAATGAATAATTTTATAATGCAATAATTGAAATGTGATTTATTTGAAGGCTTTGGGTGTCTAATCAGAGGGTAGTGAGTTTAAATACTGGCACTGCCAAGCTGCCACTGTTGGATCCTTCTATCCCGAAAAGCCTTAAATAGTGCTAAACTGTGTGCCCTGCTTGTCTGTGTAGCTCCATGGGCCTGCTGCCAAAGGAAGAACTGTAGTTTGTACGATTTGAAATCACAAGTCTTGTGCAAACCCACAGGCCACATTTTTAGGTCACGGCATGCTGGTCCTACTTTCCAACACTTACAGGGTGCTGGTCTGCTTCTCGTTGATTTCAGCAGGGGAGGCCACAGCATCAGGCTTTGACTTTTTAAATTCATTTTAAGGCTCATTTCAAGTGTTTATTGAGAGGGGAAGATATTAATCCACTGGTCAGTGGTTAAGAGATCGTTTGGACACAGGGCACATAACATAAAAAGATAACTGGACTTAATAATAATAATTTTGGACAGGCATATGGATCTGTATTGTGTGTGCGTACATGCAAAAAAAACCATGAGAAAACACATCCCCTTCATTTTTTCATTTTTAAATTTATATGCTTCAGATTCATCTTTTTTGGGGGAGAATTTTTCACCTTTGTGTTCTAATTTAGTCAAATCCAATTCTCCCACATTTAGGCTTCTACTACCAGTCAGTCAGGAAGGGGCCAAAGACTATCACATATTTCCTCCGAAACACGAGATGCCAGCTGACATCATCTTTTCAAACTGGACAGCGTTTATCTGCTCCTTCTGCTTGTGTGAGGTCACAGATGCCCATGACTGGCTGTAGAGCCGTGATTAATGTGAGAGCGCAAAATGCCTCCCATCCCACTCCCGCTGAGAGAGCTCGGCCAATCAGCTCTATCTAGGCACCCAGTTGCGAGAGCAGTTTTGTCTTTTAATTAGGACAGTTCCAGTTTTCCTGAGGAAAAAACAGGCAGCAGTGGCTAGGAAAATGCACATCAGCAAAGGGTCATTCCAGACAGAAAACTTGTTCATTTCTTCACCTTTAATAACGGCTTTATCCTGCTCAGGATTATGTTGGATCTAGAGTTTATCTTACCTCATGGTTCGACCCAGAGGTTACTGTCTCTTCAGTACATCTATGCCTCTTCATGAATACAAAGCATGTGAGAAAAAGTAAGCAAAGGTTGCCAGCACACCACAGGGATAGGAAAAGAAAGAAAAAGAAAAAAAAAGGTGTGCTTCACTTGACTGCATGAACATGTGCTCGGTTGCATCATGAAAACAAGCAGCACTACTTATGGCTCTAAGCTGCTTTAAGATGAACTAGACGAGTGTCCAAGAAATACTATAAATGGGACACTGGTCCATCACAAGGCATCGTCAGTGCTACCACGTACTCTGGAGTTCTCACGGCTGGTGATGGAGCTGAGGTTTCATCACACTACCGTAGAAGCTCAGACAAATAGGTAGTGAGTCAGAGAAAAGAAGAAGATGGAGGAAGCATGAGTTTACGTAAGCAGTCTGTACTGCCTCTCCTTCCATCACCTCTCCAGGGGGCTGTCAAGCTGTTAATTGATGAGTAGAATGCTTTCTCTACTCCCCTGTGATCCACCCATCTCTCTCTCTTTCTCTCTCTCTCACTCATATACACACACACACAGCACTATAAGAGACACTTACACTTTATTATGAGATAATTACAGTGCATCAGGACAGTGTGGAGCTTAACTCTAAAATGGCATTTAAAGCCCAAGCAGGCGTCTGCCCATAATGATGCGTCATGTTGCTGCGCGTTTTTAATTATGACAAGAGTTCCAACGACGCGTGCCACTCTACATAAACGAGTCCAATTAATTGCAGGCGCTGTCGCTTATCTGTCCCTCGCTGAACAGTGGTGATTCATTGTCAAATTAGTGCCTGCCTGTCTCAGCAGAGAGAGAGAGAGAGAGAGAGGCAGCTCCAGTGCTGCAACGTTAACAGTGACAGGGTTAGGGTGAACAAAAGAGCAAGGCTGACAGGAGAGCTACTACTCTGACACAGAGCAGATAGGCTGGAGTGTGTGTATGTGTGTGCGCGCGCGTCTTCCTCTCATACCTGGGTTTTTTGAGTGGGACAATTTCCACTGCTGGTCTGTCATTAAAGCAAAGATGTGGAACAGGACACATTCTTCTGCTACCGTCTCTCGCATGCTTTATTAGTCACACACAAACACAACTTTTCTTAATGTTTGCTTCTCCTTACATTCTGTCAGCTGTCTGTATTATATCTACTCAGGAAGTAAAACCACAGGCTGTAACCGAGACGGGAGGGAAAAAAAAAACAAAAAAAACTTAAGTGACACACTAACATCCAGCCGATGAAGATGAGGATGTGTTCTTATTCGAGCATCATTTCTAAAAGCTGCTTATTATTTCGGCAAAAATGAAAACAGACATAGTTTGGTTAATGCACAATTTTACTGGGATTAGTTTTTTAGAAAATTACTTTTGTAAATGTTTATTTGAAAAACTTTACAGATAAAAAGGTTTGATGAACAGGGTTGCTGGAGAATGAGTCGTGTAAACAGGGTAAGGACAAAGACAAGTACAGGACAGTGTACAGCTGGTCATAAATTACACAAGTTGGTCACATTATGTCCATTTTATATCACAAGGAAATATAATAATAATAATAATAATAATGTGCATATTTGGAAAACCTCCACTGTCAAAAGAACTTGGCACAACTTCAGCCCACTCCCTATAAACTACAACTCCAGACATTCTGTAAATGTTAAGATTCTATAGTTTCAGAGTTTAATTATTAAGTATTAATTATTAAGTAGATTTTTTGTTTTGTTTTGTTCCGTTTTATTTTCACAGCAGCATTTAGACAGAACATGGTCCATGCTGATGCATACGCATTTTTGTGGTTGATATTTGCTTGGCTGTTGATGATTAAGTATGATTTGTAAACACTGAGCGTCTGTGGAACACAATGATCCATCAGGAATTGTGCATGGTCTCAAAAGTATATGAAAACGAATGTCAGCTACACATTACTGATGCTAGCTGGCGTTTCAGCCAGGATTAAAACTATGACGGAGGAAAACAGCTATAGTTGTGTGTTTTTGTGTTCCCCAGGCCAGACTGCCATTGAACAGCTTTGGACAGTCTGATCTTTACTGCCTGTTCAACTTGAGTTCACATTTAAATACCGGTATTGTCAGGCCCTTGATTCATCACTTTAAAGTGAAAGACAAAATACATGAGCATCCCAAATGAAATCATAAACATCAGTTCTCGTAATACATGATAACAGAACTACAGGGCATAGAAACCTATTTGGAGATGTTTATAATACTGGTTGTTTTAAGACTCTTGAGTTTAGGAAAAAAAAAAGTTAGATTCAGGAGAATTCTGTGCAGTGATGAAGGTACTAAAGCAGCATTTGGCAACATTTTTTTCAAATTTTTTTTGTTCTACCAACAAGGTGGCCAATAAACAAAGGCTTGTATAAAATAGGAAGAAAAAAAATTTATCCCCAAAAAAACTGATCATTATTTGCTCTGTAATAGAAGCTGAAAGGCTCCAGGCTGGATGCGGAGCTTCACCCGTTTCGCAGGCTCGCCTTTGGGTTAGTGGTCGGAGAAGCCCGGCATGGGGAAAGGCCGAGCGAATGCCTCCACCCGACTGCGCAGGTCACCGATCCGTGCAACAGTCTCAGGATCCTCCAGCAGGAAGCTCTTAAACTCTGCTAATTTCTCTACGTGTCAGTAAAGAGAGACAGACGTGTGAAAAACAGGGAACATGAATGGTAGTCATTAAACATTACAGACTGCTCGTTTGATTTCTCAAGCCCTCTGCTGTGTACATGCCAAATCGTTATTGCAATAAAGAAACTGATAGACGTTTCCTTTGCTTGCTTTTGATACTAGACTTAGGTGTATAAATCACTAGGCCTGGGCACCTCAGGTATGATCATGTGTCTGGGCCATTCATTTTTATTCATACTCATCTCCCGGACAAGTATTCTCAGCAAATCAGTCATCGCCCCCCCGGTCTTTGAATATTTTATTCAGTAACCAGAAAAAAAAAAACAACAAAAAAAAACAAACAAAAATGAATAGTCACTGCTGACATTCACAAAATGAAATTTGGTATTTGGTCATTTTTATTTGGTTTGCATATTGAAAAGGCAGACACACCTGAATGCTGTAACTATAGTAGAGACTGGGAAAAATTGATTCACATATCTATTAACTATCTATAATACCTGTTAATATATATATTTTTATATTTATAATAGAGATGAACCAGTCGATCACTGCCCCCTGTGACCAGAATTGGCTAGTTTTCAGTTTGATCGGTCGCGACCGGTGATCAGTTGATCAGCTTCAGAGACAAACGATTCTGTACCGAACGCAGAAGCTTCCGAGTGGCGCAACAGCAACTTTACATTATCAAAAATAATGTGTTAAAAGCCTCCAATCTGCCTTTTCCTCCTAACTCTGTGAGCGAGTTAGTCTCAAACCCACTCATTACACATGCTTACACGAGTCTCAAAACACAGCAAGGGCAAGGTATTAAAAATCGCTTGCGTTAGAAGCCACACGTGCCTGCGTTACTAGCTGCATGTGCCCACGTGCTCGCAGCCACTTAACATGCATGTTAAGTTGATTTTTGAGATTTTGGAAGCATTAGAGGAAGGTAAACATCACAGTTTCTTTATTATCCTACTGGTTGCGCTCCCTGAACTATTTACATTTCGTATGCCACATCACATGTGGTAGGAGTGAATAATTTTTTATTATTAAGTTTAGAAATAATAATAGTGGATGACATAAGTGTTGATCAGCAAAAGTTTTTTTTTTTTTTTGTTTCATTTAATTTAAAGATTTAGTTTTAAACGTGAAACTCCTGTATTTGAGGTTTTGTATTGTTTAAATGCTGCACTTGGTTTTTAAATGTGAAAACTAATGTTATAAGCAACAGACTACATTTAATTACACATTAAAGTTTTTTAAAGGGTTAAAACTGTAACAAAACCGGGGAAGAATTTAAGATCCAATCTTAATACTTAAAGAATTGCATGGAATCAGCACCTACTGTAGATATCCTGATTATATCACATAGGGTGGTGACTGGGGATTCTCATACTTGTACCTAAACTATAGGCATGTTACGGGTTCTGAATCCCACCACTAATAAGCTTGCATGCAGGAAATACATACATCCTTTTCAGCGTCACTTAAAATGCAAAGTGAACTACCCAGGCTCAATACTTTTTAAGACTGCAAACAATGCACTCTACTTCAGACACTAACATATTCGCGTCTCAGCCAATTCGTGCAACTAGCTAACTAGTTAGCTGCTACGACTACTGTTAGCTACTTCTTTAAAGCCCACTGATGGTTTCATTCAGGCAGCCAAAACATAAAGATTAGCTAGTTATTAATTTATGACTTGTCCACTCCAGCTTTGCAGTTATTGTGTCTTTTAAATCACAAGTATAGAAACATTATAAAGTGCTCTATAAACAGCAATACTCACTTCGTCTATGAGAAACAGGAAAGATATTATGAACTCACTGGTCTTTTTCTTGACATCCAGAGCGATTTTGAAGCCTTCGTCCAAGAAATCCACAACACGCTCAAAGTCTGCCTCTTTAAACTGCCGAGAGGTCAGAGCTGGGGCACCTGGTTATATAAGACGGGCGGAAGAGGACAAGCAACAACCAAGTAAGTGTTAGGAATGCTGTAGAGTAGAAATCTACAGCAACTGTGTATGTAATTAGCTTTTGGTACCCAGTCGCAGGCCTCCGGGTGTGAGTGCGCTCTTGTCCCCGGGGCAGGTGTTTTTATTGGCTGTAATGGAGGCCAGCTCCAAAACCCTTTCGGCACGCGCACCATCCATTCCCTGTGGTCTTAAATCAACCAGCACCAGGTGATTATCAGTCCCACCTGACAGAGAGAGAGAAATAGACAGACATCTAACATAAAGATCATGATATGAATGTATTGTTATTAAACAGTCAAGACATAAAACACTTGCTTCTCCCTCAATTTCAAACATGAAATGTTTTGGGTTAGCTTGTTCACCTGACACAAGAGTGTATCCTTTCTTCAGCAGTGCATCAGCCATGGCTTTGGCATTCTTCATCACCTGAGTAATATACTCTCGAAACATTGGGGTGTTAGCCTAAGGACAGGATGAAGGGGAGAAAAAAAACTGAGAAAAGATGTTTATAGATATGTTTGATTTTTGTTTGAGTGACTGCTACAAGAATGGGAAATCACTCCAACAAAATAAATAAATTCCAGATCATGTTGGTAATGTGTTAGACCAGGGCTTCTCAATCTTAATATTCCAAAGCCCTCAAAATGATTTCTACTCAATGTCAAAGGTCCAGAACGAGTGGCTGTATAAGTAGCAAATGCCTTCTTAAACTCGCTTATAACTTACAATAAACGTACATTCGTGCTTAAGGCAGTCGAACAGCTAAACAATTCAAAGGAAACCAAGTGAAGGAAAGAAGAAAATAAAGAAGTGTGTTCGTATTTATAGCACACCTGTCGCAGAGCCACAGCAACCCCAGCGATTCCGTGATTATGGGGACCTCCCTGGAGAGACGGGAAGACTGAGAAGTTGACCTTGTCCTCAAGGTCGTACATCACCGAAGCACCTTTCTTATCCACGGAGCGCACGCCCTTCCGGTAGAATATCAGCCCGGCTCTGTGGAGAAAAATTTACATTACAAATGAATAAACGAAGCACTTTAGTTACTCAAGATAATGAACTCGCCAACACCATGAACTAAAACACGATTAACATCTAATGTGCTAAGGATATTTTTACTAATTAATTAGTTAATTAACTAAAGGGTTATAAATCCTGTTTATCTATCGTGTGTCTGAAGGATTACTCTGTCGTTACATTGGTCAGTGAATGGTAGTGCTCGACACACACGGTACCTGGCTCCCCTCAGGGATTTGTGTGTGGTTGTGGTGACGAGGTCAGCGTGATCAAATGGAGAGGGAACAGCTTTAGCAGCCACAAGGCCACTAATATGGGCCATGTCTGCCAGCAGATACGCATTTAACTCTGTACACAGCTGGAACAGAAGTGAGAGAGAGAGATTTTATTGAAACAATACGCAAATATTTCTATTTCTCTTCTTCCAATATCAGGCTAAAAAGAAAATGGTGTAATACAGAGGCAGACAAAAGCAGACAGAAATAAGTGTCCTAAGTACTGTATGACTACCTTTCAAAAATCTGCTTCCTAAGAATGATGTGCTTGTCTATATAAACAGCGCAGGAAGTGGCATCACTGCATGAGACTTTTTCCATGTTATCTGAATATTAACTGATATTTTATGCATTTGTCATGTGTGTGTGCGTGCATGTGACTGATGTTTATCAAGCAGTAAAATCAGGCCAAAGCAACAAACAGAAAACATATCTGTCCCTGCAGGAAGGGGGGGGGGGGGTAAAGAGTCACGAAGGAAGAGTCAGGAGAGTATGAAATGAAAAGGGATGGATACGATTCTGTGATGAACAACCAGTGGATAGAGATAAAACAAATAATAATAATAATCTGTAGAATTAGAGAAACAAAGTAGAATACTGGCTAAGTGCATCTAAGAGGAGTTCCCTGAGGGGTAGTGACTAGCCCAAACATGATTAGTATAAGAAAAACACGGACAAGTCTAACAGTTCAACCCTTCCGGATAGACTTTCTGAATACCAACCGTAAATTATAACATTATACCAGTTAGTTCATAAATTATACAAACAAGGAATGAAAGAACATTACAGGGCTGGGATAAACTTATCACTATATATATATATATATTAAAAAATAAAAAAAAAAGAGGTTAATTTACGGATAATGTAAAGAGAACACCTAAAGACCCATGATACACTGTGTATTACTGCAGTCAGGTGGATAAATCTATAAACTGTACATTAAGATGCTTTAATGAGCTATAATGTTGCATATTGATAAGAATACAGCGAACCTCTATACATTATGATTGTATATACCAATGAAGACTTAAATAATTTCAAGGACAACAAAACTTTTCTGGATCTTAAATGGTGTTGTACACTTTACACATAAGGGTGCTACTGTAGGTAATACGCCCTACACAGAGTACAGCATAGCCACTATACACTAATAAAGTGAAAAGGAAATTTGACATAACATTTAACATTACTCAGTAATCACAGGGAAGGAATATAAACCTGCACAGCTACAGTATATTTAGCTGCAAGAACACATTATTGTAGATGAAGAGATGAGTCCAAATCATTAAACTGTTGAATAAAACTGCCTCTTAATTACGACAAAAGAGGAATTTTGACAGATGAAGCAAACTCTGCCAGACTGCACTACGCTACTAGGTGGGAGACACTAATGTGTACGATTCTGTGATGAACAATCCGTGGTCCGCAGTATTTTTACCTCCACTCCACTGATACATCCTTCTTATCTCGCATGGTTCCTGGGCACAAAATGTACCCAGATTCAGAACGAGTACTTAGCGGGAGTTAATATGGTGCTATAAGTCTGTTATATCACACTGAAACTGCTCATGCATTTTTTCATTTATTTATTTATTTATTTTTTATTACTAACTACTACCCAAGGAAGAGACCCGTTCTTGAGGTGTTTGCTGCGTACCAAAACAAATGATATGTAGAATGAGGTCAAACAGACTGCCATGCTGTATGCAGCTAAACTCTGCTGTGATAATTATAGAGAAGAAGGACTATTTTGCTTCTCTATAAAGGAGGGGTAGATTAGCATAATGCTGTGTTACAGCTCTGACTAGAACGCTACTGATGAACACATTCTTTCAGCACTGTTTGGTACACCAGCTGTTTGCAAAACATAGCCTTTATCATATGACATGCTGCATTAGTCGAAAGAAGCTAGAACAACTTGGGCGCTACCCATAATGCATTGGTATTTCTGTTGAATCGGCATATGTTTAACGCTAACGCACACGTAATTAATAATAACTAGCACGTTCCATTAACAGCAATCTGCTGAAAAGTTTCGGGTTTTAAACTCCCAGTTGAAATGTCCACATGTCTACATATCAATACACGGTCCACAACAAGAGTGAAAGGTTTACTGTTAAATCACTTGTTTGTAGCTACTGTATCTTGGAAACATCATTTACACACAGCCTGGTCAGAAAATGTCATCATACACTAATATTTCGATCAACTGATTTTAGCTTCGATTACAACATGCAACAAGTTGGCACCAATTTGTGTGATGAATCCTCAATGAGGATTGATGATGAATCCTTGTGCTCCCAGAACCCCTTGTTCACAATTTGAATCTTGGAACATGCCAGTTCCATCAGGGAAGAAAAAGTCCATAGATGTGATGACCTGAATGTACTAAATGACCAGGTTATCAGCTTGTTTTAGCCTAGACCTGATCAACACTGCCTCCAGAGTTTTGGACAGTGGCCACTATGCATAATGGTACGTCCCATCATGTGCTTCCATTCTTATTCTGATGCACCCGTCCCTCTCGAACAGGGTCAGTCTGGACTCCTTTTCCATTGCTCCAAAGTCCAATCTTTATGCTCCCTAGAAAATTTAAGTATTTTTTTATTTCCTGATTAGTCTCACTAACAAGTGATTTTCCTACAATCCTACCTAATACTGACAGAAATGTAAGGAAAATATCCAAAGAACATGTCTGCCCAAATAGGAACTCAAGGTACTTAATTATTAAAATGAAGAAACTGACAGTACCTGCATATAGATGGAGAATATTAAATGGTGGTGCAGAGGACATTATTGAACAACCAGTAGTGCACATGCAACATACTCTTCACATACTCTCAACACTTAACCCATTTTTTTTTCCCCCTATAACTGACTTTTCCCCCAGATGTGCATTGCGGGACAGTATAGAATTTCACCAAGAAAAAAAGCTAATTAGATAAAAAAATAAGCTAATTTAACATTTATAGTTAACATCTCTTGACTACTGACTGACCTCTTGACTTAGGTGTTGTGAATTCAGAGTATTTGCAGTGCATTCGTGCGTGCGTGTGAGAGTCGAATAAGGCTGTGTAAGCGACAGTGAGAGAAGTGAGATGTGTATGTGTCGGAGTGATTGTGGCAGAGAACATCTGTGTGGAAAACAATGTATGAAAAGTGTGAAAAAAATCCAGAAGTGCCAGCAATAAGCAATTTAACAAATGTGTGTGCGCATGAAATAAAAAGTGATACAGCAAGGGGGGAAAGAACGAATGCAAAAAGAGGGCAGATGGAGAGGGTTATAATGACAGAAAGAGTGTAAAACAGTGTGTGAGAGAGAGAGGTATGTGGCACCTTCTTGATGCGAGCATAGTCGATGAGGCGGGCATAAGCACTGGTGCCAGCGATGATAAGCCTGGGCCGGAACAGCTTCGCAGTCAGCTCCATCTGGTCATAGTCTATCAGACCTGTTTTGGGCTAGGAGAAGAAAGTAAGTATGACAAAAAAAAGAATAAAGAGAATGTTGGGGTTTTTTTTTTTAAGAGAAAAATTAATTCCCACATTCCTGCGACTCATTTTGTACTTTTTAACTTTCTACCTTACTGCGCTTGCAACGCGAAAGAACATGAAGTACAGTCTAACCCAAGCATCAGACATGTGCAAGGATTATAAAACATACAAAATCAAATTTTTATGAGTGAGATATTTATAAATATTTATGAGAATGAGGGATCGGATTTGGGGAGGTGGAAGGGAATCCAGTTTTTGGTTTTAAAACAAATTTAGAAAATGTTAAAACATTCCTTCTCAATCTGTGCAGCATTGCACAACGTAACTTTTGCGAGATGGAGAGTCAGGAGCATGAACATCCTGACACTTCACTGCCCAAGGAACACATGTCTGCTCACTCACCAGATGATCACGACGGGACATTGTAAAGAAATGCATCTCTCAGGCTGAATGTACGCATGAACATACATGACGCAGTTGCCCAAAGGACTACACAAAACCTGACACCAATGAAAACCACTGACCAACTGGAAACAAAGAAGAGGAACATCCAGCAGGGGATTTAAGGGATCAGGGAAGTAGTGGCTCAAAGGTTAAATCTCTGGGTTACTAATCGGAAGGTCAGGGGTTCAAGTCCCAGCACAGTTGACACTGTTGAGCCCATGAGCAACTCCCTTAACCCTATAGTATCTGCTCCAGGAGGGCTGAATCCTAGCTGATCCTGTGTTCTGACTCCAGCTTACCAACTGGGATACAGTATGTGAAAAAATCATTTCACTGTGCTGTAAAATACATGTGACAAGTAAGTAAATCTTAGTCGTAATATTCGTTGGAATTAGGGCTGCACGATATTAGGAAAATATGCGATATGCGATATTGTTGTTGAATATTGCGATAACGATATTTCTTGCGA
>JAQMYL010000036.1:20223657-20236128 GCA_030014365.1 Clarias pachynema
TTTTTATTTTTTTTTAATCTCTGGCTTTTATGGTAGATGGGATTACATTCCCATCTTTACATCACAGAAGAACACTATTTTCTTATTCATTCAACGTTTTCTGTCTCTGACATTTTCATGCTTAAATAAATTTTGTTTAAAGAAACTGAGCTCTTCTGCTCAGGAATCTGGCAACCTCTGAAGCATGAACTACAGGTGAAAGGTGAGATTTGTGAGAATAAGCAGTTGGATAACCATTTCTGAATGTTTATTAATTTTTTTAAGTCAACTAAATATTTCATCACATGTTACATATTACAGTATGGCTTTATTTGACTTATTCAACTTATGACTAAAACAAGTTAGTTTGTTAATGATTATAATGGAGTATTAATGCTGAGGTTCATGGTTTGTTTATGTTAACAATGTGTTATTTAATGTCATTTAAGTAAACTAGACTATAATATAAAGTATCAATCAAAAACTATTTACTTTACTATACTACTATTTCTATTATTCACATTCACTCTTGAAGCAAAAGGAAGGTGGCATTATTGTATGCTAATATAAACCCTTATATTTTCATTGAATTATTATTATTATTATTATTATTTATTTATTTATTTATTTATTTATTATTTTTAAATGATGACGGGGTAATGGTTCAAAGGAATGATGCAGAAAAGAAGCGAATCATTTTCGAAACAAATCAGGACATACAGTTTAATTTCAGTTCCCTACTGTACATCAACACAAATGACAACACAACACAAATACAACCCAGTACAGTCTTTCAATACATTCGATTAAGAGAGTAAACCTGGAAAAAAGTTTTTTTGCAAGTTGTATTTGTTTCATGAAGTTTACATTTTTGAGAGGATGCAAATTCTAGGACCTGATCATCATGGTGGGTTAGTGGTAAGCTCTGTCATCTTGCCCCTCCAGGATACGGTGTTGATTTCCACCTCAGGTCTGTCTGCATGGAGTATGCATGTTCTCCCCATGCTTGGTGGTTTCCTTCAGGCACTCCAGTTTCCTCCCACAGTTCTACGACAAGCATATTAGGCTAATTGATTTTCCAGAGTGTGTGTGAAAGTTAATTTAAATGTTGACCAGAAGTCCTACCATGTTTAATCACCATTGGCCTCCATGGTCCCTAATTGGACTACAGAGGTTCCTAGATGGATCATTATGCAAATATTTTAATTCAATTGAACTTATAAAAGCTGGAGAAAAACTTTATATTAACGACGATTTAATGAACCCAGGACTTGTAAGATTTCATAGCTAAAATTTAAATACCTTTATGATGAACTAGTTAATGTCTTAACAAATCAAAACAAAAAATGATGCCTCTTGACCAAATTTAGACACTAATGAGTTGTTAAAATATAATTTTCATATTCTATGTTATGTGATATGGTATAGATTTATTAGGTAATGTAGCCAGATATATACTCACTCACTCATTCTCCATACCGGTTATCCTGTACAGGATCATGGAAGGCCTACAGCCTGTCCCTGGGGATAGACCTGGTACACCGCTGGATGTGGCGCCAATCTGGATATACTGTATGTGAAAAATAAAGGTAATGTAGAAAATGTAAAGTAGTGAGTTATTGACAGCACAGAAAGTTGTGTTGATGCCTCACAGCTTCAGGGTATAGGGCTTGATCCTTGTCTCTGGTGCGTCTCTGGAAAGTTTACATTTTCTCACTGTCTCCATCCTGGTTTCCTTGGTGTATTCCAGTTTCCTCCCACTGCCCAAAAACTGCTTGAAGGTTGATAGATTAATCTAAAAGGCATTAGGATAGAAAACTGAAAGTAATAAGCCTTGAAAATAGAAAATGCACAACAAAACAAATGAAAAGTAAATGGGTGGAAACAGGAGGCAATTTTGTGCAGGAACTCAGACGGATGAAATGGGATTTACATACTGTAAAAAAAAAAACACTAACACCTAAATAGAAGACATTTTTACAGTGAGCTAGAAAGAAATGAACAGGGAGATTAGATGACTGGATTCAAATGAAATTCAGTGATAGATCATGAATCTGCACCGGCTAAGGAGATGATGCTGAAACGTTTGTCGGATGTCAGTCTAATACAACCCAATAAAATTCAGTTTCCTTACTTATTACTTATGCATTTTTCTGCAAGTTATAACTTTAACATGACTTTAAATTTTGGACACTTTTCATATCTCATTGACAGAAAATAAGTTTAGTGATGATAATGCTTCTTGCAACAGAGCAAAGAGTGTTTAAAGAGTGTTAAAGGTTCCCTTCAGGAAAGACATATCGGTTCAATGTCATGGCCAGCAAACTGTCCAGGTCTCAATACAATAATAAAAAATAATAATTTTATTTAGGATAATTCCATATTTCCATATTTTTTCCTTTAATATAGAGTAATTATAAAATTTTCCCCTCTAAAGATCTGGAAAAACATTCCTTTAATTAAAATTATTATGTTCAAGTAGTTTGAGATAGGCAGCACAGTGGCTTAATGGTTAGCACTGTCACCGTGTACCCCCTGGTTCGAGGGTTCGGTGCCCGCCTATGTCTCCTGGGATAGGCTCCAGGCCTTCTGTGACCCTATAATAATAATAATAAAAAATAATAATTTTATTTTGGATAATTCCATATTTCCATATTCTTTCCTTTAATATAGAGTAATTATAAAAATTTTCCCCTAGACGATGAGTGAGTGAATAGTTTGAGGTAGATTTCATGAAGCCATTAAAATATTTTGTGTCATATCTAATTTAATTTATTTAAAAAAATGGTTGAACACCCTCTAAGTAATTTTTGCCAGGAGGTGTACTGTATGTAAATTGCTTGAAGTTAGGCTCTGCATACAGTATAATGCAGCCTTAACCAAGAGAAAGCAGTTACTGAAGGTTCATGTATGGAGAGTTTGGTCTAGTCCACATTAACATGAGTAGGTCTGAAAATGCTGTTTGTTATTTTATACTTTTGATACTAATATTACTTTTGATACTAATATTATCAGTCAGTTCCTAATTCATAGGATAATATTCCGTGCATGCACACTGGATGTCTGACCTGTGACCTTTTTATTTTAGGTTCGGCATATTCATTTGTGTTGAATATAACATAAACATAAAACTCACCTAGTTGCATTCTCCATCATGTCATATTACAATACATATGTTACTCCGCCTGCCAATACCATGAACACCAATCAGCCATAACATTAAAAGCCAAAACACTATGTCCAATATTGTGTGGGTTTCCCTGGTGTCATCAGTGCAGCTCTGGCTCCTTAGGGCGTGACTCCACAAGAACTCTGGGATTTTCTGTGGTGTCTGGGACATTAGTTACAGACCCTTTGAGTGTTGTGGGTTGCAAGGTGGGATCTCCATGGATCAGACTTTTTGTCCAGAGCATTCCATGGATGCTCAGTCAGATTGATATCCGGGGAATTTGGATGCCGGATCAACAACCTTGACCCCTTTGCCTGCTAAGCCATACGTGGTGAGCTGTGATGCACTGTGTCTTCTAATACCTTTCTATCATGGTCAGCATTGACTTTTTTCAGCAATTATTTGCTACATTAGCTTTTCTGATGGATTGGACTGGACGGGCTAGCCTTTGATCCCCACATGCATTGATGAGCCTTGGATGTCCATGATCCTGTCACCAGTTTACTGGTATATAATTGATAATCAATGTTATTCAATTCACCTCGAGGTGGTGTTGGTTTTGTGGCTGATGAATGTACATAAGTCTTTTTTTAAGATCTACAGTTTACTGTATCCACAGCACAACATAAAATTAGTGTGCATATGTAGTGCTCTAAATGTCTGAATGTCCAGCCACGCTACCAATTGGTGGACCACCGGGGTGGATTCTTTCAGAATTAGTAAGGTAGTGTATCAAAATCATCATGAGAGTTAATGTCATTATTGCATACCACCCCAGACCAATTACAAATACCAGACTGAGAATCATTTATGATGTTGATATTGTTCCTCAGGCTACTGAAGATGAACATTACTCTTTTGCTGACACTGTTCACTGTAGAGATTAAGAATTACTCAGAATCACTCCAAAGCACATTGCTACAAAGAAAAAAAAAGATCTGTAAAATCAGGTGATTTTAGGCAATAACCTCCGGGTGGCTGTAGCAGGTTGAATGACATTTAGAGGAAGAAGGTACCTCTTATTCTTCTACCTGTCTTTAAAGAGCGAAGCCACTATGATCCTTTTCAAAGCATTTAAATGGTGGTGTTCAAACTGGTACGCTATTCCACATCATGCTTTAAAGTCCCTTGCTGAACACAGAACCAACCAGTAAAGTGCTCAGAATTCATGAGTCCAACTGGATCCAAGAGTGTATATAAACACTCTGGATGTAACTTCAACATTGGCGATTGTGCTTTTACTCACTGGAAAGCATTACAATTACTTCTCACCTCTTGGTCCAGATACTAGGTTGATAAGTTTATTGATAAACTATGACAACATCTTTGTTAGAATTGGTTTGATTTGGTTTTGGTGAACATTGGTCCCTAATAAAGACACTTTACTCTAACCACATGCATGCAGTTTTTCCACTTAGCAAGATATAGTGTTCTTGAGTAAAAGGCTGTCTATCATTGGTGCAAGATGCACAAGCTGCAAACTCATAGTGAAAAGGGTCAATTTGGTGCTGGTGCAAACATCGAATGACAATGTTTCTGCATACACTGTTAGAGAAGAACAAGAAAGAGATGCTGCCATCTGACTCTGAAAAAACTGAAATGCTGTTTATGTCAGAAAATAATGGTCTCATACCTATTGTTTAACACCATTATGGTAACAATGACCCCTGTCAACATTCTAGTACACTGGAGTTCCTCTTAGGTGCCATGCCCATAATTTCAGACATGTAAACTTTGGCATTTACCCGAGACGTACTGTAGGTCTTGTCTGATGGTTAGTGGGATGGAAGACCCATCAACTGTCGCCTGCTTGGCCTGAATTGTTCCATCTTCACTACTAGTTGCACGGTCTATTGAATGCTCTGCAGTGTCATTTTTGACATTAATAACCATGGGAAGGCATGCAGCTGTCAGTTTTGTCAATCAAATGCCAACGTACCGTGCCACAAAACATCAGTTTCTTAACCACATTGGTCAGTGAGTTGTTTGCTCTCAAATAGATGTTAACAGTGAAACGCACCACATTCTTGCAGAATGTGCCAATCCCTGGCTATAATCATGCCAGGTACCACATCCTAATTCTGATTGTATCTGCCTTATAGCATCTACTCGCTTCCAGAGCTTGTTCGTCCACATCTCCGCTCACCTCTGATGTACAGTAAATACCACCATGTTGTTGTCAATCCAGAACGAAGACCCTCTAGTACTTGTAAGCACAGCATTAATTTCAGGGAAGTTGACATGCTGTCACTTGGGCACTGATTATCTATCAGGACTTAGGCAAAAAAAAAACTAAACACCATTCCCTTTTTTTAAATGAAGATTTTAAGATTTCCTGCCTCACCAGCTACCATTCTGTTATTTACCACCACAAACAATTTCACATGTGTCTTATTCAGGAACACAGTCAGTTTTGGAAAATCAATTTAATAATAATAATAAAAAATGCTGTGTACCTCAACGCTTGCTCTGTGAACTTGCAGAATTAAAGATTAGCAAAAAGAAAGGGTTAGAGCACTATATTCAGCATCCTAAATTCATTTCCTCAACTCCTCAACAAGTTGAGAATAGAAAAGAGAACTAGTAGGACATAGCAGGGGCCGGCAAAAGGTGACGATTTTCCTATTAGTACTCAGCTTGTGACCACCATCTCACGTGTACAGCCTATAAAAAAAAGGCACTGCTATATCGTACCATTTTACTGTGGATTTAAAGCCATAAGAAAAGATTTCTTTGCAAATGTACCCATGCAAAATAATGATTAGAATTGCTTTAATGTAGTAAAAAAAACGATTTATCTAACTTCTATGTTGTTCATTTAAATTTTAAGGGATTGTTGAGCTTATATGGTACTAGACCTAAGGTCAAGATAAATTATGATAAGTTTAAAGGCCCCTGCTATGTTACTCAGAAGAAAACTGATATGATGGAAATGGCAATTCTAAAACTGCTGGATATTCATTCTTGCCACTGTTAGCATTTGACCTCAATTACTGATTACCTGCACGCAGTGACTTTTATTAAAAAACCCTAACATAGAGAGCTAGAGGCCACTATTTTAAATTCATGGTCAAGCATTTTTTATCTTAACAAAATACATACAGACATTCAGACCAGATTTAATTATTTATTTTATGATAGATTATTTACACACATTTCTTTTTCCAATGTCAAATATACACATCATCAAGCAATACTTTATTCACAGACCTGCAATTTCAGTTCTTTTTTTTTTTAACCCCCTTTTTTCACAGACTAATCGGTTGTCCAGAAATTAAAATGCTAATATCTTTTGGTACTTTACTGTGCAAACCAAACAGAGTAAAATAAAATGAGTAATATGAGATGTGACTATATAATTTCCATGTGTCTGTGACTTCGTAACACCCACCGGGTTAGAATTAAGCCAGAGTATAGAAAAATAATATATTTAATTGGTTCTTCCACTAGACACATCATGTTAATGGTGATCTCTTTCTTTACATATGTAACTTTTCACTCATCCACTGCTTATCTATAGGGTGGATAAGGGCACATAGTCTGTACTAATGCATATACATTTTCAGAGATTTTGAATAGCAGCTTTAATCATAATGCACAGGGCATTTAAACAACTTACAGAACTCATGTTCTGCTATTTAGATAACAGGAGGATCCAAAACAAGATTAGTATTATCATATTATTATGCAGTACTGTATTATATTATTAAAATATTGGGAAGAAAAAATGCCCACTTTCCATTAATAGACTATAATCTAAAATCAAATGACATGTTGGGCATATATGTATATAGGGATTTTTGGGTGCATATGCTGCATATGTGACTGATGTCGAAATGACAACAGAATAACTTGCTGATGAAGAGTATCTATGTCCATGTTGTGTCTTGCTTACACTGTAAGTTTGACAAATTAAAACACACTCTCTGCAGGTGTGATTATGAGCTGTTTTAATCCTGGGTGCACAATGTAACAGCACTGTGTGCAGCCCCAGTTTCTGAATCTGTTACAATCAGTGCTATGATCCTCCCATTTATAACATCATCCTCATGACATTCCTGTAAGCTCTGGGTCATATAAAGGAACAATACAAAAAAAATCACGTTGAATCTTTCATTCTTCCAAATTTCTAACAGTCAAACAGACAAAATTCAACGAAAAAACAATAAATACATTTTTGTTTAATTCAGCTTAACTGAGTTGGCTTTTTTCACAATATATACAAATTAAACTTGGAACAATAACTTCTCCTCAGCACCTTTGTAAAAACTCACTGTCCACCATATTGACCATTTCTTATGGGATCCATATAACCTTAAGAAAGTAGAAGAGACACACAACACATAACAACATCCCATATGTCGGTCATCCTCTACACCATTTACTTTGGCGCTCTTCATCCAAAGTACGGTTGTTCACTCTGAAAATTGTAGTCTGGACAGACCTTCTGCACAAGCTTGTAGTCGATGCTGAAAAAGGAGATGAAGATGCAGATGACTTTGAAGGGCTTGGCACAAAGCCAGGCGGCATTGGATTGGGTGTGTTCAGTGAAACAGGTCTGAGACGGGTCATACAGACACGGTTTGGGCTTCTTGGAGCGGTTGGTCTTCTCATACTCGACACGACAGTTAAAGGTCTTGATGTCTTTGGGATCGATGGTTGACTGGTGAGGCTGGTGAAACTGAATCTCTGGTTGATGTAGAGTGCTCTGCTGCTGGACTACCTCAAACTCCACTATCTTCGAAGGTGGGACGATGCTGACAGTCACGTTGCCGAGGCTTGACGAGTTGTGGCGGAAGTAGACGGTGAATGTGCCATTGACGTGGTCCACGATCTTGCCTGTCACCAGCAGGTTGAACTTCACTGTCTTGACGGTGAAGTAGAAGTCGCCCCAGCCGAAGATCTTCTTGGTCTTCATGCCGGTTTTGAGGGGAGGTTTGCGCTTCGAGTGATAGCCTGTCTGATCCAGGAACTGTGACTGGTTCCTGGCCCAATCGTATGGGTTTGGTAAGCCGAAGGTGGGTGGTTTGGGTTTCATAGGTGTGTGGTCCATAGAGGAGAATATCCTGGAGGTCTGGAATGGGGGTTTAACTCCTCCACCTGCCCCAATGCCCCCTCCTCCAGCTCCACCATAAGGAATGGGCTTCAGGACAGACCCTGCTGTGCCTAGCTCCAGGTAATCCAAAGATTTCCCAACCTGCTTTTCCAGGCCATGAACCTAAAAAAGACACAAAGGGGGGGAAAAAAGGTCAAACAGGCTCCTAATATGGAAAGATATCTGTACTAAAACTGAAAAAAACTGTACTTTCTTATACATGAACAAATCAAGAAATATTTTTTTTTTAATGCAAATGGGTTTCATAGGTTCATAAGTTCATAGGTTGACCTTTAATTATTTTTAAAAAATTATTTCAAAGAAAATACAAAGTCCAGTACTAAATACTGCAGGTTAGGTGTTAGCTGAACAGAATAGACCAAGTGTTTTGCACTTGCAGAGTGATTTCTATATACTGATGCTATGTCAGGGCATAGTATTATTTTTTCGTTATCTCTACTCTTTGAGATAGCCAGACTATGCCCCAGTAATAAGCCTCACTTTAAAGCAGTTTTTCGGGGAGTAAAAAAAGCAGCAGTGCCCTTACACTGGGCAATTTACACCTGACGGTTTCTTTGTCAAGGATAAAGGTCTTAAAGGTCATTGTCACATAATAGGACAATTTCTTCCTCATTTTAGTGTCCTGGATCTTCTTTACCCTCTACTGTCTCAACCAAAGCTGCTTCCCCTTTCAGTGTTACTTACACCGGCTTGACATCTTTAATTCTTATTTTCGCCTCAACATAGAAAACACTTACATCCTGTGATTTATTGGCAAAAATACTTTGGATACTTCTTTATCTTAATTTTTGTCAACCTTTAATTTCTCAGATGTTAGGTTGAGCATATTAAGTGTATTTAATTCCATAGATTAAATAATGATTTTTTTTTTCTGATGTAGGATGTTTGAAAAAGTGTTAATAACATCATCCACTATTTAGAAATTATGTTGTGCACTATGAAAGACTTTTTTTTTTTTTTTTTAATCGCACAATTAATTATGTAAGATCTGTATGTTTAAAGGAGTACGTTTTAAATGATTCCCTGTTCTTCCTTGGCTATGATGTTGCTATGTGTCAATATACCTATTTCACACACACACTTGTTTTACTATTCTTACTTATCTTTAATTGACATAATTATTAGCGCAGTTAATTAATGCTATTACTAAAGCTAGCTAGCCTTACCTGCATCGAGCAGAGAAAACATACGTCTCTAAGATATAAACAAAAAAAAACTTAAATTTATTTTTTTTGAAAAGCCAGTTTTCCTAGCAAGGCACATCCAAATGTCCCAACTGTCTCCACAAGGTAAAACATGTCAGATATGCCTGTGTATGTGGAGACATTTAAAAACATGCCCCCCCTTCCCCCCACCACACACACACGACATGTTTACAATCACATCATTGACATTTCAGACTTGTCTCGTCTTCAGACTACAGTCAGTGTGCTGTCACTGAAAGGTGACAGTTCAGAAGAAAAGCCTTTATTTAAGGATTCTCTGACAGGAGGTCGACCTCGTCTTATTCTGATTCGACTCGGCCACTACGAGGCAGACGTCACCGTACATGTGCTCGTCCCTCAGTAATGCTGACACCAAATTCATGTCGCCATTTGTTGCAGCATTTGTCAACGCTCTTGCTAATGCCTGCTGCCGTTCAATTAATTGAACTTATGGCACGCTTTCCCTACCTGTCTTTCACACTGCCCGCATGAGAGGAATTGATGAGAGAGGAGTATTATTGATTACCAGGTACACAGATTAAAAAAGAGAGAGAGAGAGATGGTGATGAATGACTATTGACTGGATAATGACTTCTAGCAGGCAGTTGGCACTGGACACTGATGGAAGAGAAGTTGATACTTTAAACCACTCGTCTGAATGGGTGCTCACCGATTAGACAAATGATCACAATCCAGTAATCATAGAAGTATAAAAAAAAGATTTATATTATTACAGATATTTTTCATCCATACAGTACTGCGCAAATATCTTCAGCCAGTACTCATTTCTTCATATTTTGCTACCAAAGAGACAGGCTTTCATGCATTTTTTAATATAGTCTTGAGGAATAGTTCTCCAAGTTTCCTGAAATACTTTTTTGGCTCACAATTTCAGTCCAGTCCCTGTACCTGACCAGTTTATGAGGAATGTTTTTTGTTTGTTAAGCCACACGGTGACCTATGAATCATTCAAGCATTAAAAAAAAACAAAAAAAACCCCATCTATGTTAAGTTATGAACCAGTGAGAAACAGGTGCACATGATGACAGAGGATCAGGCCAGTGATTAGTACATGGGTGATGCTGAATGCTTAGTAGTTGGAACAGACGAGAGGGGAAATGAGGTTGCTGCTGAGTTTATTATATAAAGAACCGATTTTGAAATTGTATATTTAGGAACTTTGCAGCCTGTCACAGTAAAACATTTGTTCCCAATTTTTTTTTACTTCATCTACATAATTGAATTGAATTTGATCTGGAGACTGTCCCAGGAACTCTACTGTATGTGCTAAGAGCTAATGCTAATATACTTGACAGGACACCAATCCATCCTGAGGTATCACTCACACACAATCACACACAGGGCCAATTAAGTCTGCCTAGTTTACATACAGGAGTGATTCTGGGAGGTGGGAGTGATATTACAAGTAGTACTGCATTACTCCTTTCAACATCAGACAATCACTATTATTGCAACTGCATATACTGTAAGAGAGAATTTTACAGAATTGTGTCTGCTGCAGTATTTTGCAAAAAGATCATGTACACACCATTAGCGGTGGTGCTGTTGTGTAAAATCTAGTATGGCATGCTAAAAGAGCAGGCACCTTGGCCTCTTCTTGTACCGTAGCGCTGCCAAGTCAGCACCGTAGAACATAGACATCTTCTGACATGCCATCTGTTATGCCAAACCCTGCCCAGCTTGGTTCCCTATTACCATGACAACAAGCTTCTTCCACATACTCCGACCCCTCACCCTTGAACCCATACTGACAGATGACAAGACACAAAAAAAGTCGTCCTCTGCACACACGAAGGTTTCTCTGACCTCCAGTAACTCATCCATCGGGACACTGTAAGAACATCAGTCTCTAAATGGTATCTAACATTCTACCCACTACGGATCAATTATGATTGCACAGCAACGCACATCGATTTGACTGCTGTCACAGGAAAAAAAAAAAAAAAAAAAGTCACGAAGTACAAGATTAAATATGGAGTTTTAAACAGCCTCTTCCTACTGGACGTTTATCAGCTCTGAAAAAGGAGGTGGCTGACTGTAGCTCACACATGAATAAAAATTTGATCATTTTAATTTTCATTAAATTAAAATTAAAAGCGTGATAGCTTTTGATGACGAATTGCTGCTAGAGGTTTTCCAGATAGTCTTGTATATTAGCCTTGCACTTTAAAAGCAGCGTTTTCACCTTTTAAACAGCAGTAGGCATGGCCTTGGTAATCCATATTGCTCTAAAGGGCATGCTGCAAGGTCAGTCCACATTCATCAATAAAGTTTGATAACAATTAATCAGATAATTGTTTTTTTCCCCCTCTTCCTCTGTTCCTATAGGAGAACAGACCTAGTAATAATGAGGGTAACCGTGTTTCAGTCCTTCATATCATGCCTACTCAGCATGGTTCTGCCTCCCCGGGACACACATACAACTGCACATCTGCTTTTGCTCCTGACCACCACAGATGCTGTCAAATCATAATGAACTGCTGGAGGTCAATTCTGCCAACCCAGTTTAAAGCATCCTCTGTGCCAAACGAAGTTTTCCAGGAATCCCTGGGCTACGCTACAAGATTTACACAATCCTAGCTGATGCTGGAAACATGAGCAGCCTCACAGAGCATCACTATCACCACATGCTAAGATCATTATCATGTTTTATGTTTGTTAAAATTAAGACCACAATGATGAAAAAAAGATTACCTACAGTGGGGCAAAAATGTATTTAAAAGTCCCAGCGACAGCCCCAAAACATCACTGCTCTAGAGGAGATCTGCATGGAGGAATGGGACAAAATACCAGGAACAGTGTGTGAAAACCTTGTGAAGACTTACAGAAAACATTTGACCTCTGTCACTGCCAACAAAGGGTATATAACATTTGTATATAAGTATTGAGATAAAATTTTGTTACTGACCAAATACTTATTTTCCACCATAATTTGCAAATAAATTCTTTAAAAATCCTACAATGTGATTTTCTGGATTTTT